>JAYKAV010001643.1:98125-145695 GCA_035582835.1 Phoebastria nigripes
AGGCAGGACTTGCCCTTGGTGAAGCCATGCTGGCTGTCTCGAATCACCTCCCTGTGCCTTAGCATAGCTTCCAGGGGGATCTGTTCCATGATCTTGCCAGGCACAGAGGTGAGACTGACTGGCCTGTAGTTCCCCGGGTCCTCCTTTTTTCCCTTTTTGAAAATGGGGGTTATGTTTTCCCTTTTCCAGCCAGCGGCAACTTCACCGGACTGCCATGACTTCTCAAGTACGAAAAACACATACAGTGTGAATATCATACCTTCAGCATCAACAGTTTTGCTCTATAGACCTGATTTTATTGTGCCATGCTACTTGCTAAGGTAGACATAGATAGCACTCATAGCCAGTGAGTTGCCAAAGACATTAATTGATAAAACCAGAATCTTGTCTTGTGAGGCAGAAGTCAACTTTCAAGAATAATTGCTACATTAGCAAGTAAATTGCCTGTTAGGAACTGCACCTGCGTATCRGGTAGGAAACTACAGGTGGTGGTGTTTCAGTGTCTAAAAGACAAAAAACAAACAAAGAACCACAATTAAGAAACCCTTTCAGGAAACGGGGGATGCTCCTTAGTCTGATGGACTCATTCTCCCTAGTTCTTGTCTAATCAAACGTTTACTTACTTCATTTCTGATGGGGAGGTTGTTCCAGTTGAGTATGTTCGGGAAGTGGATGGTAGCTCTTAAAACAAGCACTGAATGAAATGGTCCATTTCAATAAACTGGCAAGTAGTTCTTCCCAGAGCATCGGTTTTGGACTTAACACTTGGGGACACGTGCTTAGTTGGCAGAAAATGATGTAGATTTGGTGCTGATACCCCAAAGTCCTTTATTTTAGTTTTAAAATCCCATGTTCTCTGCGTTTAGGTAACATCTGTGTATGTGCTGAGCATCTATTTGCTTTTTCATGAAGACAAGGTTAAAAAAAAAAAAGGAAGTATATTGCCATTTGTTTAGTGGAAACTCTGATTCAGTATTTTGGATTTTTTTTTTCAAGTGACAGGTGGAACAAATAGCCCATTAGGACTACACTAAAAATGCTGATGAATGTCAAACAAAAAGCTAATTGTGGTGCTACAACTAATACAGCAAAATTAAAAAAGTTTTATCAAGAAGCTTTTTAAGGTTGTAGTGAGCAGTTAGAATACTTTTCCTTTCTGTGTATTCAACGCTACAATAATTTTCTGCCATTGGAGGCAGCAAAAGATACCATTTTAGGGTTCTTTCTCTTTCCCTGATATAAAACCAGAATACTTCAGGTGTAATCAGTGGCGTTTTTCTACATGAGCCTTCATTTAAGCAAGAATGTGGCCTACTTTAATAAAGTAGYATTCTTTAAATAGCCACGTTCCTAATTTAAGGAATATCAGTTTTAAAACCTTTTTTCCTTAATTGTTTGTTAAAATTGTCCACCCTAATTCATTACAATGAATTWTTTTTTTTCTTGATGTCATAATTCATACCCTTATAAGCTCACTTGTTAATTATCCCGTGTTAGTGACATCTGCTTCACCAATAGCAGAAGTTGCCATTCCAGCTTTTGTTTGACTTATTAATGCTTAGCACTACACAGGAGCCAAGTTTTTCAATCCACACAGTATATTAAGAAAATGTTTAAAGTATAACCTGATATTTTCTGATTTTTTTGGTAGATTGTATTTCAATTAAATAGGAGAGTTTAATGTATTAATTAAAAACCAAAGAAACAAACACAAAAGCACACCAAAACCAAACACCAAACCAACAACATAGCAAGTTGCTTCAGTAATTTTGCTTTGGTGATCTGTAGCAATAGCCTTATCTACCTTCACTGTAGTTCTGCATGAACATTATTTTATGTTTGCTGGTTTCATGAACTGCTTTCCTTAGGGTTTATTATGATAGGCTCCCACAAAATATAACTTGTGTGGAATTCTTAGGATCACAATTTCAATGCTAATTCTTCTGCAGCAGAAGAAACTTCAACTGTCATACGAAGAGCTGCCTCAGCCTGTTGCTCTGCTGTCTTTTATCAGTGTCACTGTTTTGGAATTGTGAAAAAATGCCTTGTCCCTTTCCACATACTCTGACATTTAAGTAGGCAGTGACTGTTCATTTAAAAAATGAATCTGCAGGGCAGGAATTTCCTGAATGATGGTACTGGAAACCAAATCACTTTTTTTTTCTCCTTTTTTTTGGGGGTGTGTGTGTGTGTGTGTGTGTGTGTTGTTTTTTGTTTGTTTGTTTTTTGTTAATCCTGGAAACTAGACTGATGTGAGAGCAGCAACATGAACAGGAGGAAATTTTCAGTGGGATCATTCAGAGTTTTTCTCTCTCAGAAGCTCATTGTATATTTGGACTGCCATCTGTGGGATCAGGAATATGTGTAACCCAAATCTCTGCAGTATCTTTTCAAGGGATCTTGGTTAGTATCTTGGATATCTAGATGTATTTCTACCAGTACAGAAATTTTCTGAAAATTTATAACCAWCTTCCAACTTCCAACTTTCTAGATTAAATTAATGAAATACTTTACTAATGGTAGACTCCCTTTGCCCCGGTACTACCTGTCTCTTTCCTCCTCCTTCCTCTCTACTAAACCTGCCTCTTTGTGAAAGATGCTTGATAAATCATTGGAAAGGAAAGGAATGGCTCCTCTTCAGGCAAGCAGTAAAACACAAATACCAAACAACAAACCAAAACATGAATTGCTTAGTGGAAGCCCCTTTCTGTGGTTGAAGCTCTGACTTTGGAGTCATACTTTGTTAGCACCTTGAGGCATGCCGGTATTTTAGCACAGCATATCCCCCCATTGTGTGCTACCGCTTATATCGTTTCACCAAGACTGGGAATAGCAGTGATCTTTCCCAAAGGCAAAGAATGGGAAATAGCAGTGATCTTTCCCCAAAATATTGTTTGAAGCAATGAAAGCTTTTTCCCCCTTGGAAAATTCAATAGCCAGGAACCTCACAGTATGCGGAATAATTTCTAGTGATATTATTCTAACACTGAAAGGAAACAAAGAAGGGGCATATATTATTTTATTGGCTACCAGAGAAAAGGTTGTCTTTAAAAATATATATGCCTTTTGCATATGCTTTGTGACAGACATGCAGCCTGAAGACTGGCATGTGACAAGGGGGAATCAATAAAAAATGCATAATGATATTATAAATATTTATAGAATAGCTAGATGAGTATAATATGGCAGGGAGAAGCCAAGAAGGTTTTCAAATAGCAAATGTGTGCTCTAAAATATATTGGAATTCTTCTGAGTGAGTTAAAATGGGGTGAAAAGGCATTGCATAGACATTTTCACAACACCTTTGACTAAAGTCCTTTCTAAGCAACCATGAGAAAAGCTTTGTCGAAGAAGTGCAGCTAAGTAAAAGTTGGAAAGCAGAGAAGGGAAGAAGTTTTCAGAAAGGATGAGGTTATTCACTGATGGTCCCAGTGGGACTTGTAGGGATTGTTGATCGATTTGCAATCTAGGAAAGTAAGGAAATGGTTCTCTGTGTTGCCAGCAGGATTACAGTGATCCAGCTTTATCCAAAGACTAGGAATTTTCCAAGTCTGCTAAAAGATTTTCTTTTTTAAACTGTATTTTTGCATATAACTGGCTGTTGATGTAGCTGTGCACCTGTTAATACGCATGTCTGTCAGTTATGCATGTAAGACTGCAAGGTTTATAAGCAGCAAATAAGAAAACAAGCGGGTAAGACTGGAGATGAACAAATTTGGTTCCCTAAATGCAAGTAAAAATTTCCTATAGTCATCCTTCAGTCCTCCTGTCCTGTAGAAATTAGGCCTTACTGCGCAGCTAATTCCTCTACAAGAGGACTTACATTGTGGGACTTGGCTCCATTCATTCTCTGTGTTGATGTAAACATCAAGAATAAGCTGGAGATGTATGGAGGGATTTATTCTTTTCTGCTTGTGCTGCAGATGGCTGAATTTGCACAGTCTGTAAAAGCTGCAAGAAGAGTACATAACGAAAGAGAGAATTATACTGAAAATGGAAGAAACTATGCAAGAGACCAGCTTGTTCTGCCTCTAACGAAAGGCCAACAAAAGCTTCTTCAGTGGAGATATCCGTATCTGGGGACAGAATATTTTCACTGCTGAATTCTTGCTTACAGAATTCTCTTTCCTGTTAGTCCAAACAGAGCACAATTTCGTTAATGGTTGGGTCAGGGTGCTAATTATCTTTGTGAAAAATGGATGGGCAGACAGTCCAGGAGATAGATGCTTGCTAATTTGTTAAGGGCTTTTAAAGATAAGTGGCCTTGAAGTAGATTTGTTTTCAAACGAATAGCCAGTAGAGTGCTCGGAGCAGTGGCACAGTGAGCTCTCATCAGTTTTTCTCAGAGTGATGGATGTTGCGTATTCTGTCCGTTGACATGGTCTTTGCCATCCGAAGTCCCACTTTATTAATAGTTTTTAGGGCAATGGTTGTAAATTATTGCAGCCCAATTTTATTACTGTTTTACATCTACTGAGGACTGAGCTCTTTGTGCAGCTTTATATTAACTCAGCGAGCACCATTAAAACATCGACATTTAGGCTCATTTTGGTAGCATTAATCATAGCATTTTATCATGCATTAATTGCAGTGGTTTGAAATGACTGAAACATTCACTTTTCTAAAAGCAGGAGAAACACTAATTTCCATTTCTCTACTTTTTCAACTCATAACTGTGCTTAAAAAAAAAAAAACCACCAAAACAAAAACAAACAAAAAAACAAAAAAACCAACCCAACCCAAAACACACAAAAAAACCCTCCTAATTGTGTGTGCTGGGGGCATCCACCTCTTTGCTTCTTTGCAACAACTGAACAAGTAAGAGCCAGCAGCTCTTACAGGCCTCACTGGAAGCTCTTGGAAGTGTCACCTCTGAAAATTAGCCTCTGAAGCCTCGGTGTGGACACCTACAGCCAGGCCTTGGCTTCAAAAACATATCTTAATATGTAACAAGAGTCCTCCTGATGTGCAAAAAAAAAGACTAAAAATCCACTGTTTTCATATGCTGGTATGGCTTAAGGGTTTAAAACAGACACAGAAATGCCTTTTGCGATTCAGCAGCAGGAATAGGTTTACAACACCCGTATCTATTTGTATTATCGTATCAGTAAAAGAACCTGTGATGTTTGCTGGCTCTCTTCAGTGGAGGGCACTGCTAGATGATCATGTTTAATATAAGGAGTTGGCAGCCTTTCTCACTTAACCATCATTAAGAGATCTGCTGCTGAGGTCCCATTTTGTGAGGCAGCTGGAAATTGGCACTTAGTTTGAATGTATTGTTTTCTACCTTTCTTTTAAAAGTTCAAGGACAAGGCAAAACTGTTCAGACTACACAAAGAAAAAGGTTTTTCTCACTTTCCTTTGTTTACTTGGTCCTCTGACCTCTCCGTTCTTTTCTAAGTAAATTTATTACCGAAGTAAAGTTATTCCCCTATATATACATGAATTAAATAGAAGTGTGGACCATGTCAGCAAAGATGCAAGTGGAAGACATGAGGAAAGGTATTTGAAAGCGCCACGCAGAAGATAGCTGTGATAAACATGTAGACTTTTTACTGGAGTAAAAATTGTCTCGGTCTTCAGAAGTGTTTCTCTTGATACTTGCAAAGGAGGACAATGCTGTTATTCCTGTTTTAGGGAACTGAGGCATAGAATGGGTCAGTGGAGAAACCCTAAATCACTCGAAAGCCGAGATGCAGAATAATGGTGTCCCAATCTCCTAACCCTCACTTCATGCTCCTAACCATGCATTTCATTTGTTATTTTAAAGATTGTCCTCTCCCTACTTCCACCCCAAGATGTTCCTGCACCTTCAGGGCTTTCACCACCTGTATTTTCCCTGGTAATGTCGTCTGGCTTAAGCCACAGCTTCACTGTAGCCTTCTGCCTCCTGCTATACTGGATCTGCTCAAAAGACTTTCTAGTGATAGAGGTTTTCTTTTTTCAGTTACAGTGGCTTCACATGACCAAATAATACTTCATTAACCTGATTGCCTAAGGATATCAAGCTCCAGGGGAAACTTGTATTCCTATATGATTGGCAAGATAATTAGGAAGTGAAATAATGCAAATCCCACCACAGACAACCGTCGTAAGATTTATGTATCTACTCTTCRAAACTGAAGTGTGTCGTATCATAAATCCTTTTATTTTAAGGCTTTTATATTTGTAGGTTTATTATCGACCTTCATAGTGGACATATTGCTAGGGCAGGAGGCTTTAGGAACCCAATCGAGTTGGATCAGTTCAGGTTGCTGGTAAATCCACTCAGATTTTTAGTCTGCAGCATCACCTAGATAACACAGGCTAAAGTTCGCTTTTGCTTTTACTAGCTTTGATTTTAAGCTGCTTGGGCATGGCCTTTCATTCTGTATTTGTAAAGTATCTATCAGAGTGGATTTACCACAATTAGAGCTTCTACATGATAAGAAAACATAGGCACAGAAGCCACTGAGCAGCAAGAGTTCTGCGTTCACCAGGAGAGTGGAATATTGGACCTAGATCAGAGACAGCTTCTTATGGAGTCAGCTACAGCCTTCCCTGTTAAGAGAGGCCAGGGCGAAGCTCGTATCAGTAAATGCTGCATCCAGGCAGCAGCAGCAGCAAGCGGGAGATTAAATGAGAGCGCCGTATAGATGTGGGGTCTTGTTGAGGATGGCCTTCAGTGGGTGAAAGTCACTTATAAATTAAAAGTTTAGCAAAACCCTACCAAGTAAAAGGAGTCTAATGAAGTTCTGGCAGCTTCTCTATCTGAAAATGATGAGACCTAAGAAGCAAGGAAATTAGTGGAGTTGCTCTGAGGTGGTTGGACTAAAATTAATATGGCAAAAGCAAAATAAAGGAAGGGAAAAAAAATCAATATTCTTGCTAATAAGAATCAATATTTATCTTACAGGAAATGTGAAGTTTTGCCTTCTGATTCTGAACCAGCCTTTCAACAAAGGTCATTTTCATTGTCTGTGGAGCAAAGGTAATAATAACTTACATACATCTTCATTTGCTTATTTACTTAGCTGCTACCCAGCTAATGTACTTCACGTCTGTTGAATTGCAATGTGGCAATTTCCTCTTAACTAGAGCAACCTTCTGGTGAGGGTGTGAATCGGCAGAATATGTCCCTTGTTGCTGAATGCAGCAAATGAGCTGGTTATGCAAATTCTGCATCTCTGCATTTTGCTTACGTCAGTGGGAACTTTATGGACTGATCTGTGTAAGGCTGTAGCTTTTCAGAGGCATCTTAGGAATGATCATTGTTTTGCTGACAAAGTGTAGTAGATCAATGGTGCATTTAAGAGTCTGGAAGCGAGCATTCCTTTAAAGGTCATCAGTGAAATGTGTTAATTTTAATCAAAATAAAATGAACCGTGTAGATATTATGTTGTGAAAGCGGTGGGAATTTGCGTGTGTGTCAGAAATATGCAAATCAGATTTCACTACCYCTTTGTTTAATATGCACAGTGCTAATCATCATCTCTGGTATGATAGCTGCAGATTTACTGACATTTTGTGGAGATATGTAAATCTTTACAAGCTTGGAGCTATTAATTCCTCCGGTGCAGAAATGTAGTCCTTCAGAAGCTTTCTGACAAACCACAGGAACTGTCTCTAACTTGTTACCAGGCTGGGAACCTTGCAGAGAGATTCCTCTTAACTGACTGGGGCAGATAGAGCAATCTGATTTCACCATAGGCATAAGGGCTGGCAGGGGGTAGCTGTACGGTTAAAAGGAATTGGAGTAAGGGATGAAGTGGTCAGGATGTATTCATAGCACTCAATTCCAGTAAACCTAAATTAGGTGCCTATATAGGCAGAGGAGTGAGAAAAGAAGGGAGAGACTTGCACAGGATGATTCAAAGCATCTGAACGAGTACTGTACCCCAAATGGGCTCTCTTTCACTTGCAATATCAGCAAGAAATGGCAGCAAGAAGTGCTCAGTGGAAGGGCTGTCAAGTGTATTTTCTAGATGTGATTCTACATATTTTTTGATTTAAAAAGATACACGGAAAGACATATTCTGTATTAAATAACAAAGGGAAGAAGGATAAGTATTTTAATCTTATTTCTTTGTCCCAGCTTTCTTATGTTTTGAGGGTTGAGGTTAAAAAAGAGACAGCAAACCAGACGTGCACAGTTACTGAATGGCAGTATTTAGTGTCTTGTAGTACCTTGCATGTGTTGCTTTTATGCTGTGTTCTGTTAATCAGACTTTTTCTGTCTGTCCTTTGGAATTTTAAGTCTTCCTCTTGCAATCAAACGTGTGCAGGGTGACCCTTGGGGCATGGAGCGCTTCTCACTGTAACACTAATGGGCCCTTAACTGTAGCGCTTCAGTGAAGGGTTGGGATAAGAAGCTGGATAAAATCGGGTAGACCACAACCTGTCTTGCTTGAGACTACCTCAGTGGGTTCGTGTCCTCAGCATAACTGTGTTGCATGTAGTTACTGGTGCTGTGAATAGTTTTTCAAAGAGTCTGTGAGTGTTAGGAGCAGAAGTCCTATTTAAGCTAAGACGACTTCTGCTGGTAGGATCCGTCTAGAAATAGATGGATATTTTCTATCTAAGTAAAATGACCGAGGAAGGTGGTGACATAGTGAACCTGAAATGTTTTTCTTCAAAACATCTCAGCTTCAGTAAACCTCAACGAATCCAGGACAAGGTTTTGGCAACGCTTTACTGACAATCCTAGTGGACTACTGTAGGCGTCAGCAATCTTGTGCCTCCTGGATCCTGCTTCTGAAGGAGTCTCAGCAGAGAGATTGTTGCAGGACTAGGTGAACCTGTGGTTTTTGGTATGTGAACTGAAAGAAGTTCTGAAAGAATGAAACATCCTTAGAAACAGTGCTTGATGACCAGCTGTGTATGCTTGAGATCTCATAAAGGAGTGATGAGAAGGAAACAATGGGGCTGTTGATCCACAGAATATTGTCAGCTACACAAATCGGGGGAAAAAGGGAGAGAAAAATGCAGAGGAAAAAGAAAGAGATAAAATATTGACCGACTTCTCTAAGTTACAGCAATCTTGGGTGTTACACCGAGTACAGAATGCTGAGACGTAAGTGTTATTTTCAAGTAGGTTGTGTCCTATCAAAATGACTTATTTCATTAGCCCTGTCACTTTAGCGTCAAGTAAAAATGGAGGTGTGATGTGATATGTCCTGAGTTTAAAAAAAAAAAAAATCACATTGATAAGTGTGGCTATTCTAGGCTAAAATCATCCCAGGTGTAACTCCTCTTGACCTCAAGAAAAAGTGGTTGCAGCTAATTAGCCTTTGTCTTATTACAGACTTGTATGAAATCTATTTTTACTGACATACTTTGGAAAGAATTATTTCAATCTGTACAAGTTTGCACGAACTTCCTTCCCTGTGCTTTGTGAAGGACACTGAAATCTGGTTTCTTGACTTCCAGGGGACAGCTTTTACCACTCTTACCATACAGGCTGGATAAGTGACAATAGTGAGGTAGTATAAGCTAAAGACTACCGTGATTTTAGTCTATTATATTCATTACTGTAGTAAACCAACCTAGAACATGTTCCTTTTGTGTTAGGTACAATCATACAGTATTAGTGCTGTCCTAAAGGCGGGAGGGATGAAATGCTGGAGAAGGGATAGTTTGGGTGAAGAATAATATGGCAGAAAACACTGGTAGTTCACTGAAAGATTTATAGGGTTGGGTGTAGTGGGGAGGGGACAAACCAAATGGCAAAAGAAACTGAAGAGAATAGGTCAGTAAGGGGGAATAGGTAAGGGAAAAAGGTCTCACAGTAACTGAAGCTGATATAACGAGACTGAACATGGGAAGGTGAGGTGGATGCAGAGGATTGGGAATAGACTATGAGTAAGAACAAGGCTGGGAACATCAGTCAAATCCATCAAAAGTGCTTTGACTGTAGATGTTAATGCAGCCATTTTTACCGGTGGAAGTTGTATGGCTTCCCTTGCAGTTCTCAGAAAATATGTGGAAGAGACAGGGCCCTGCTTTTCTCAGAGCTGCACGTTTTTGCGTCTGGGACATTCYTATAAGGAAGACTGGATCCAGTGGGGCCTTACCTTAATAACCCTGTCACACATCCTAAATTCCTGCTTGTATTTCAGTGATGTTTCTAGCTCCTGGTTTGAATCCTGTTTAACAAAAAAACTGGTAGGGAAAAAATCCAGTTTACACTAGTCTCTAGGGCTACTTTGCAAGTGGTTTCAAATGTAAATGTATCTTTTACAGAAATGACTGTGAGTTGAAAGTCTGAAGCTGTCTCTACGTTAAGTTTGAAAAGTATGGAGGCCCGGGTTTCAGTGGCTGAAAACAGAAGGGGCTTTCTGGAGAATGAAAGGTCCTGAGATTTTGATTCTGCTCTTTAAAATCTCTTTAATCAGAAATTCAGTGACTGACTTATTTATGCCAAGAATTTCAGCAATGTCTAGTGATCCCAAGTGCTTCTGTTTTTTTGATGTCTCCCTAGTGAAGTACCAGGAAAGGGGCAGAATTATTGCAGTGCTAAGAAATCACCTCTCTAAAATTGTCTCAAGTTCAGGATCTGAAAATTGTTTATTGTTTCTGAAAACATTGCCCCTACAAGCTATACTACTCAAATGATCCAGAATTTTCTTCATATCCTCACTTGGTCGTAGCATGCTAAATGACTGTGCATTGTAGAGTACTTTCCATTCTTAAATGTTGACAATGACAGCTGTAAAGAGCAAGAAGTTATGCTCTGAAAAATAAGATTATTATTTCAAGAATCAGAGTAAAATGGTAACATTCTACAGCAATCTGATGAAGTTCCCATCAGTGCTGTATTTCTGGGAATGGCAGGATTGTTGTTAAATAGCACCTTTGGATTTGCTTATGGAGAAAGACATATTACAATAGTTTTTTCCTTAGGTTCCATTTAAGCTCTGGCTGGGTSTTCTTATATCCATGGGTTTACTGATAAATGCAGTTGCAGAATTAAAATATTGGTTAATGCAGTTCTGCTTGGCTGAAGAGGAAGACTATTACACTTGTGCTTTGTGGTAAGAAAACATGTCCATGGGAATTTTTCAATTCTTACAATGGTGGTGATACATTAGCCACTGTGCCTTCCTCAAAAGAATTGTGATCTTTTTCCACAAATGAAGACTTTCTATGAAAGCTTTTAATGAAACAGAACATGTTGAACTACTTTAAATATTAGCCATTGGTACTACAAAATGTCCTTGGCTGAGGTACTAGAATAAACTACCAACATCCTTTTGGAATGGGCTGATTGAATCCTGACTTGTGGGATGTGTATTTAATGTTGGACAAGCAGATGGGAAGGAGACATCTATGAGACTGGGCTGCAAAAATGTCTGTTCTTCAGGAGTGCTTCCCTAAATAGTCTCTTTCATGGACCATTCTTTTCAGTGAAGGAATTTGGGGTCTAGCTATGTCTCCTTATTATGCTGCCCTACCAGCCACTTCTCTATACGCATAGTATATAGGCATTTTATGACACTTTGTAGATCATGACCATGGAGGAACTCCAGAAAGAGGAATGTTGCTCACCCTAGAGATTTCAGCTGTATGTTTTTGGGGGGTCTGTATACTGAGGTAGCAGGAAGCATACTTCTACAGCAGCAGTGTAATAACTCAAATCCAAACTGTGTTAGATTGTCTTCACGTAAACAGTATTTTCTTACACTACATCTGTTGCGATTGCTTATCCATAAATTGAGTTTTTTCAAGTTTCCATCTCTATCAATACCCATTTTACAACAATCAAAGTGCCTATTGGATTTTAAATAGTATCTTGAATGTAAGGCAACTTTCCTGTCAAGGTCAGCCTACTGTTTGGTGAAAATGCTGCTAATGAATGGATTGTTGGCACCTGGAGGTGACTGCGAATTACAAAATATCTCCTCTTCCTGAGTAATCAGGTAAGGAAAGGTGCTAATTTGTATCATGAGTTTCAGTCATCTGTCTTTGAATGCCACATGCTCCCATGCATTTTATGTTCCATATGCTTTTGTGTGCAATATAATTGGTGATTGATATTTTGAATGTCTTCTGTTGAGGTCCAACATTGAGGTCCCTGTGTATAAAGGTAAATAAGATATGAATACAAGCGATGATGCAAAAGCTCAGGTAAATATACCGAGGGGARGGTAACAGATTACTTGGAACAGTTTGAATGTCTCAGAGTAGAGAAAAGGGTATTGTAGTTTAATAACAGGAGGGAAATAACCTGACTTTCCCTGGTGCCATTTTTAATTCTCCATGATTGATACCTTTTCCTCCATTGTCTTTAGTGGTTGAACTCACCTACGCTTCTGGAATTATTGGTATGTACAGCCATTCACTTGCCCTCTTACCTGTCAGCAATGAACTTGCCTTGTTGGCATATGGTGTGCTTTTTTCTCACCTTTTATTTTCATTTCTAGCTGAACTTACTTGTAATATATCTCAAATTTGTACCAGACCCAGAATTGGCAGCTGGCATAAAACTTGAGTGAATTTAGAGCAGCTACTATTAATAAATAGGAAAATGTTCATAAAAATGGTGATTGGGATGTCGCATGGACTTGTATGCTTTATTGTGCTTTCCAGCAGGCATCCAGACTAGCAGTAACTCTTACCGCTGGCCTCAGCTAAACTACTCTGTTCTCTCCTGAGTAATATTAGACTCCTGATAAGTCAACAATGAAGTTCATATTTCCACATTTGAATCAAAACAGGAATATAATTTCTAGTTTGTATTTAGTAACTTAAATTTGCTGTTCTGTACCACTCAATTTAGATTTAAACAACATTTTCTTACCGTGGTGTGCCTGTTGTTGGACTGCATGCAGTGAGTTAATGACCTTCAACTACAGGAGTCTGAGAGAAKTTATTTCAAGTGTTCTTGGGGGTAGGGAATCTACGATGTACTTTAGGAACAARAAAACCTGGCCCTGATTAGGGCTGGCTAGCACCACGCTTTAAGCTTAGGACATGCAGTAGTTTGCACCAACAGGGATTTTGGGAAGAGAGTTTTTCTAGACCAAGCTTTGTCCATGACTCAGTATATAAGCTTGACCTCTACCAGATTTTCAGTGGTGAACTGGAAGTTTACATTTATCTTCATAAAACTAAGCTTAAAATTCCAGAGATATGGTAAAATTATTCCGTTTGTGACACGTATATTGTTAGTGCCTTTCTGGTTCAGAATCAGGGCTCTTGAGAGGTAGCCTAGGTGTGTGGACATTTTGAAAAGTAGGTCTCATTGATTTTTGTGAATTTTTAGATAGTTATTGGCAAAGCTGAGAACAGAGCTGATCTTCCAAGCCTTTTGCACAGTTCAAGTTCCCTCACCATAGCAGTAGCTGGGATAGAATGARGTCTTTAGATAAAATTTGAGACATACTAGGCTGCATTTTTTTTTTGGTTGATTTGTAATTCTCTGGAAATCCAGCAACAGGAAATTCTCAGATCTAGAAGGAATTTATGTTTGTTTAATGGATTTGAGATTTTATTTGAAAAATGAAAAAAAGAAGAGTAATTAAGACCCCCCCCGTGATGCTTTGAAAGCTAACCCCCGCTGAGCTGAAGTTCAGAATAACAGAACAATAGAGAATTACTTTGAAGCACCACTGAAAAGCATAACAGATGATTACAGCACAAGAAAAAAAATGGGAGGTTATTACAGTGCTTTTTTCTATTGAGCTGGGATGCAAATCCCATTAGGGGAGTTCTATTGTCGCAAGATTTGCTATATAGAAGCCTTTGATAGCATTGTACTATATATCTGGTTACCATGATGTTTCCCAGAGGACAGTTGAAGGAAGGAGCTTTGGAAAATATTGTCAGGAGGATGCTTTAGAACACCCCAAGCAGAAAGGGAAGCATAAGGCAATAGGAAAAAAAAAAAGATTAATAGCTCATTTTGTTAGTGATTCAACAAGAGAAATGGTCCTGGGAATGAACCCAGGGAGCAGGGGTGAATGCATGAGGTTAGCATAAGTAAGACCTGTGACAGGAAAGAGCAGGTTCTTAATCCCATAAAAGGAACACTTGGATTTTCACTGCCTCAAGCTACACAGTGAGAAGTGTTTAAAAAGATTGTTTCTCTGGGAGTCACTACAGGGCAAAAGTATTATTTTCATAGCTAGAGCTTAGCATGAATCCACTACTAGGGTGAAGATGTAAGGTCTTGTAAAAGATGGATGTTATCTAAAGTTGTTATCCAGGGTCTTCTCACTGGCTGTGATGGCCTTTGGATCAAACCATTGTGTTATAGTCTTCCTTTTCCTTTTTCTCTTACTCTCCAGGGTTGCCTTAGGGCAGACTTTTTTTTTTTTTTTTWAAAAAAAAAAGCCCATACTGGTACAAACACCTCATCATTAATCTTGGTCCAGTGGTTATTTCAAATGGTGATTGCTTTTTAAAAGTGGATCTCCTCTTTTTTATTTACCTAAATCTAGTTATGTTTCCAGCCTTTGAATTTAAAAAGTTTTGATTACTTTATTACCATGATTGTAGTAATGAGTAACTCAGCCAGTGAACAGTTTAATTCTTCTGTAATAAGTTGAGACTATGCCAGTATTTATTGGTTACTTGGCTGATGGAGTGTGCATCCTTCACTGTATTCAGTGTCTGAAGGGACATCAGTAGTTTGAGAATATGGATATTGGACTGCTGGTCTTCTCATCTAAATGGTTTACATACTGTCTTGTGCTCACCCATATTATCAAGTATTAAAATTGAACTCTAAATTCATGTAGGTCACAAAATAGCTAACTTTTCTGCTCTACTCATTGTCCCTGCTCTTTTGTACAGGTAGGCTGGTTTTGTTAGATCTTTGCATTACATAAATGTGTTATAAAAATAGTATGTGCGTTTACATTTTGAAAACAACATAGTGAGATTTTTTTTTTTTAATGTGTAATTGTTTGGTTAGCTTGCCACACAACATACCATCTAAGTTCTAAAATGATTGATGGACTTGTGTCAAAGACAGCTTTCTCTGTGATCCTTTCTGTTTTTGTTAGCTATCTTCTATAGCGTCACTACTTCTAAGCTTCTTTAATGTATTTTGGTGTTATGTTATTCAAAATGTTGTCTGTGTGAGATGCATGCAGATATGTTTTGTTTGAGTTTGGGATCATGAGTGTTGTTTATTCCTAGGCAAAGACCAGAGTTTTTCAAGAGTTAATGGAGGTCTGGGCTCCTCACTTTATCTACCTAGTTGGAGACACCAAGAGTTTGAGTAAGAAGAAAATAGTTCTTATTGATACCAAATAAACAGTTAAGCTTGATGACTTCACTGGGATCATTCTTATGCTTTACAGACCGAAAGTTAAGTGATCAGGTACTTTGCTGGATTTGGTGTGAACTGCATCTTGTTGGCTTGAGCCAAAGGAGCTATGTCTGGTGTTAATTATATTATCTGAGCGTGACAAATTATAAGAATGATTTGAGGACTTTCTGAATTTATTTTAGTTTGTTTCCTCTGCATTACACATGTTAATATATGGGATGGAGCATGGATGTTCAGCTGTTGAACATCCATATTAGTTGAACAGTTCTATATTAGAACTTTGGAGTGTTGGTTGGGTTTTTTGTCTTGTTTATTTCTGGTTGCACCAAAGGTTTGCTTATGTAAATGGATGAAGCTCTGTTGACTTTGATTCAGTTTCACATATTTACACCAGCCAAAAACTTAGCACATAAAAATGCAATGAGTATTGTGGCTGTTAACACCTTTTTTTCTCACAAGTTAACAATTCTTTATCTAATACACTGAGGAGACAATGGTGACACACAGCAGCCTGACTTCAGTTTCATTGCCAGTGAATCACATTTGAGCAGAAAGAAAAAAATTGTCATAGGTTGCTCATTCTGGAAAATTCCATTGACCTCAGAAATAGCAGGGACAACCTATAATTTTTAGAAGTGTTTTATTATCATCTTTCGTTGTTGGAAGCTTTATGACTAGGAGCCTGATGTAGAGGCTCTTGATATCAATATTCCTTCAGTTACTTTGAATTAATTTGGCTCAGACTTTCATAAAATTCTTTCTTTAGAGAAGGCCTGCTCCTGTTTTCACTGAAATAAAGTTTAACATTAACTCGAATGTCCTGGATAAGGTGTTACCACAAGAATGAATGTTGGTTCAATGTAAGCTGCATTAGCGCTGAAGTAATTTGGTGCTGTGGTGTATGAATATTACTCTGTTGGAATTTCTTTTGAAAAATGCCAGCTCCTTTGAACTTCAAACCCTTGCTGCTTATGTTCAGAGCTCAGGGTCTGGTTCCCTGGAACTTCTGTTTCTGGCAGTATGAGTTGTTCAGCAGGTAACTTAAGTTTTTGCTTATGTCTGAACATACACTTGTCTTTCAACCTTCGTAATGTTACCTGCATCAAGTACTTTGCATTAGCTCCTAGCTTCCAGTAGTCCATAGTGTTAGCTTGGTGTTTGTGAGGTGTAATAAGCTATGAATAATCTATAATCAGGTTAGACTGGATGGTAAAGTCTAGAACATCACTCTTGAAATGTGTTTCATTCAAGGAGGAACAGAGAAAGAGGGACTGATTTGGCTTTGCAAATCTTTGAAGAGGCCCCAAATATTTTGAAGTGAAAGAACTGGAGAGGTTCAGAGCGCATCTAGACTGCACTATTGAGCAACATAAGTGGCCTAAGAAAGAGCACACATTTGTAACATGCTGTCACAATGACTTAAAATTAATTTGTGGCTATGCCAATTCTGCACTTCAATAATAATCTTAAGATTTTTACAGAGAATTTTGAGTAAGTTATTTAGCCTGTTAAAAGATACGGTTCAACAAAATAACACAACTCATCTTTAATACAGGGTTAAGAGGGGTAAAACTGCTTTGAAGTCCATTGAGGTACAAAGCAAAAGTGCTATAAGTGCAATATCTAGCCCAGATCATTCCAAAAGAAAGAGGCTTTGATTATCTTTTGGTTTTGGATGCCCAAATTGTCATCTTAAATGGGCTCTGGCTTTAAGGGGACAGTGACCCTCCCTCCAAAATACATCCCAACCTTCCCTTTTACCCACCCAGGACTGGGAGAGTAGCTGAGCACTGAGCAACTGAGGCATGCAGTCATGCAGCACATCTTAACAGATTGGCCCATGTTTCATCTTGATTTAAAACCACTGAAAACACTGAATGTTTGAACAGTCCACTTACTGTCTTGACAGCTAATCCAAGATAAAGGGAATGAGAATTATACCTTCTATTCCTAGGAGGATAAATATTAAGCCCCTTACTCCTCAGGCAGAGTGTGACTGCAAACAAACCCTTATAAAGCAGCAGTGTGGTATGCTCTCTCGATCTGTAAAATCTACAAGTTGAAGAATTTTAGAAGTCAGGAGAAGAATTTTCTAGGTAGGCCTACATCACAGAAGTAGTACTGAAATGATGTCTCTCTAATTTTCATAGTTATTTTTTCCTATCCCAGTTTAAGTAAACGTTGCACCTGTTCTTTCCAGATGATAATGAGGCGAATGATGGAATTGGTGGTAATTTCATGAAGTGTGGAAAATCGCGTCCTCTGTGACAGATGCTGTATTTGAAGGAGCCTCTGTGGTCATTCAGACTTAGATCTTTTCATTGCTAAAAAGATGTGAAGTAATTACAGATCTGGAACGTCATTTTTGATGAGGTTTCTAGAGAAAGTGATTAATATCAGCAAAACGTCCTCAAGAAGTCACAACATTTGGTCATTGCCAAATGAGTTGACCAGAGTGTGACATAGATCATGTGTCAACTCTGTTTAGCTGAGCTATGTAATCATTTTGACAAATGTATGCAAGGCTGTTATGTAATATCAAAAGGCATATTTAAATTGCAGGGAAGGCTTTAGACCATCAGAAGAAGTTTCTGCCAGGAATAGTAGTCTCACCAAGAGCTTTGAGCCTGTTGAACCCTCTGACTATCTCACAGAACTGTCTGTTTTGGTTCACTCTACTTACCTGCCTGTTTTCATAGTCAAAGGAAGTTTGTATCTTGGAGACTGTGCTTCTTGGTTTGTTTTCTGAAGCTGGATAACTGTTTCAAAAGTTACGGAGGGAATGGAGAGTGAGCAAAGATGTGGGCAGAGGGAGAGGAATGTGCCCAAGTACATAGAGCATTACTGTATAATCCATACTTTTTAGGAAATAAGATTAGGTCAGGCAAAGAGGGATTACAACCAATTTTAATTCCTGGGAATATCAACATATTATGGAAGTAGACTCGTTCTTCCAATTTGTCTATACATTGTCCTTGGTGTTGCTGTTATATAAATAACTGTGATATTAGCAACTGTTTGGCAAAAGCCACGGTCTCCCTTTTGAATCTGTCTTTCCCTCAGCTTCCTGAAAGAGAACAGAAAGCATAAGAGGGTGGATGAGGCATAGCAAATGTCCACTAAATGTCACACTGACAAGGTTTAAAGTTTCACTTCCCATTTTGCTTAAGTAGTAATTCACTGGGTCCCCCAGTTATATCTCATTTAACTTGGGACATTTAGCTGGAGTTTCTTAGTTTCTTAGGTCGGTGCCAGTGTTTTCCTCTTAGTCAATGGACAGAGATCTGAGTTGTCTTCTGGCTCTCCGCAGAAATTTAGATATATCTGCTAGGTACCTAAAATTGAGGAGATGGGGAGGGCTGAATAGCAGCCCAAATGTGAATTTATTTTCTCTTCTGTTTCTTTGGCCAGTTTACTGCAAAAAACAAGAGGCGACTGAATTTTGTGGCAGCTGCTATCTATAGTTAATCTGCTTTATTTAGTCTCAGTGTTATCTGTCTTCTACCTCAAGTCTTTCCCACTAGCCATCTCAAACCTTCCTTTTCTATTTAGCAACAGGGGAAGGACAATGAGGTTAAGACCCTGGAGACTGCAAAGCTATCATCTAATTTTGAACTTGCCTTGGTTGTCATTTTCCTTGACCACCTCTTTTTTTGTAGGCCTATGCACCTTTGTCATAGAGCAACACTCTCATTAGAACTTTGTAAAACCCAGATACATATTAACAAGGCATCTGAAGTTGACCTTTTGTCTAGGAGGGAGATTGCTAATGCTCTTGGCAGTGATTTGTGAAGTTTGCTTTCCTCAGTGAATTTAGGATCAGTTTAGTATTTAAGCTTACTTCTAAATCATGCATTTAATTTTATTGCTTTTCCTTTAGATCTATAGATTTGAGTGAGCATTAATGCATCAGTCATATTTCATTCAGTGATTATAGCGCTTGATATCCTTTGTATTCACCTTCTAGAAATGCTTTGGCAGCAGAACTAACTATGCAAAAATGTGTAAGAAAGGGTAGAAATAATAAATGCACTATCAATTTGGCTGACGCAGTTCAACATTTTAAGTTTTGTTTGTGACCCACTGTTCATCTCTGGCAATTTAAATATACATATGCAGTGTCCTTTTTCAAAATGTGCAGGACAATAGGTAGGCTGTAGTGTTATTAGCATAACRAATCTTTACTAAAAGAGGTTTCTCTTAAATTGCAAGTGCATGCCACTGCTGTTCTCATTTAGATATTAAATTTAGAGGTGTGCAAAATTTGTTGAAGTTTGCTGCAAGTCTTAGCAATTATTTTTATTTTTATTGGGTTTTGTAAGTATGCTGTCATATCCCTTCTGGGACTGCTTAAAATAACATGAATAACTGCACATTGAACCTTTGTCCCTGCTGATGCAGTAGCATCACATTGTCTAGGGCACTTCTTTATCAAGGCAGTGCAGGATGCTGTAGTTGATAACCCATCTCACTAGCCATAAAAGGTTGGGAAAAAGGATCTTGAAGACACTTTGGGGCAACAAATTTGGCTTACATTTTATGTGTCGCATTTGACTATAGTAAAGAAGTATCCAGCTCATTCCCAGCTCCAGAAGAATGGCGTGATCATTGCCTGCAAATTGAATGCACTGCTAAAAAGAAACTATAAAAGATTTTGTTTGGAATGGTTTGGGGGTGTTTTTAAGCCTGCTAATCTTCTTATTCCTAGTTTATTTGTGATACTTTACAAATCTTCTTATTCCTAGTTTATTTGTGATACTTTACCTAGCATTTTATTATAAAAGAAGAATATCACTATTTCCTGGGAATTAGTGTGGTTGTTTGAAGCAACTTGGGCTTAATGATGTGTTTTTCTTCATTCATAGACACAGTTGTTGAGCCTGTAAAAGAGGAACTTGTGTGGACTTTCTTACTGAGACTGCACGACCACTGTAGACATGCAGGTGGGAGGCAGAAGTGTGTGTTACACTCTAGTAGATAGTGGATATCAGTGGATTCGGTGATTTCATGCTGAAGTCTTCAGAATTACAGAGAATGGTAAGAAAGAATGCTCGGATTAGAGAAAAAAACACTCTGATACAGGCTGAAGATTTTTGAGCTTCGGTTTGGGAAACCAAGTGCATTTCCCCTTTTCACTTTTCTTCCATGTGGAGAGGTCAGAAGTCATTTCAGTCTCTGCTCCCTTGGGAGTTGCAGTGATTACTTTTTCTACGATCACTTAGGAGCTATTGACCTTGCCTCAGGGAATCTAGAAAAAGTAGGGTATGGAAGTGGGACATAGGCAGATTTGCATCAAAACTTTTCCTCTCTGTCCAAACATGGATGAGTGATTGTCTAGCCACATGTTTCTACAGAAGGTCACTGAAGAGGTTTTTCTAGGTCTAGAGGTGTTTCTGGTTCTTACATCATACTTCATCTTCTGTTTGGGAACCACTACCAGAATCAGAACTGTGTTTGAAATCATACTGCAAGTACATCCCCTGTCTGTGATTTTTCTGAAGTGCTGAATGTTTCCAGACACTGGGGAAACAGCAGAAAGGAGCATCTGGCACCACAGCCAAGTTTCAAACATACGTGTTCTGAGCAACCAATACTATGATGACATGAATGTTAAACTGTTTCTAGGATATCTTCCAGTTCACTCAGTATTTGAAATATAGTGCTGAAATAAACAAATTGTCCCTAGGTTCACCAGGGACTGAGAAGCAACCATTCATTTACTTGTATTAAAACAACTGTTTTTTCAGAATGTTGTTTCAGTCTATTGGTAGTGCTGTAGCACAGGTTTATTTTGTTTAGAAAAGGCATTCTGCGTCCATGCTAGAAGCAGCTGAGAGAGAAGCTGAGGGGGAAGAGTGACACACTGTATTTTTATGGGTAATGTATGGCATATTTGGGCATTCTGAGAGAAGCACTGAAGTAGTAATATACCCAAACATAAATAAGTGTAAGGAATGCTTTTTCAAAGTAGCCTGGAGAAGTTGTGCCATTTAAAATTGGCAAGTTTTATCACCTTCGTTCTTTGGAAAATTGTCGTGGTTTAACCCCAGCCAGCAACTAAGCACCACGCAGCCGCTCGCTCACTCCCCCCAGGTGGGATGGGGGAGAGAATCAGAAGGGTAAAAGTGAGAAAACTCATGGGTTGAGATAAAGACAGTTTAATAGGGAAAGCAAAAGCCGCGCACGCAAGCAAAGCAAAACAAGGAATTCCTTCACTACTTCCCATCGGCAGGCAGGTGTTCAGCCATCTCCAGGAAAGCAGGGCTCCATCACGCGTAACGGTTACTTGGGAAGACAAACGCCAGCACTCCAAACGTCCCCCCCCTTCCTTCTTCTTCCCCCAGCTTTTATATACTGAGCATGATGTCACATGGTATGGAATACCCYRTTGGCCAGTTGGGYTAGCTGTCCTGRCTATGCTCCCTCCCAGCTTCTTGTGCACCTGGCAGAGCWTGGGAAGCTGAAAAGTCCTTGACTAGTAGACTACTTAGCAACAACTAAAAACATCAGTGTGTTATCAACATTCTTCTCACACTAAATCCAAAACACAGCACTATACCAACTACTAGGAAAAAAAAACAAACAAACAACTCTATCCCAGCTGAAACCAGGACAAAAATCCTACCCAAATCATGTGAAAATACATGTTCATCTAACTGAGATTCCCAGACTTTCTTTTCCTCATTTACAAATGAAAGTTGGGAAAATATCCTGTCGTACTAAGATGTGAGTATCCATACAGAGCAAGTCATCTTTCTGTGCATGGTGGTTGTTGAGAACTATTCAAGGAATAACGCTCATCATAGTTTATGCTTTCAAGACTTATGTGGAGACTTYGGGTATGATAAGGCAAGAGGCCAGAAGCCTTCATCAGCTGTGAAGGTTGTGTATGGCTATGTGGCAATGCACACCGAATGCTGTCATCTTCTTTTTTTGTATGATTTATTAATATTTAGAGAGTAAAGGTGGATAAATCTTCTTTGAGCACTTGTTGGCAAAACAGTGTAAAGTGTTGAAACCATTGGTTAGCTTTTCTGTGACTTCATTAAATTTTGGCTCAATGCCTGTCTCCTTAAAGTATGATGGACTGTGGGTGATGAGCTGGCATACCATTCTGGATGTCAGTTTGTGTAGGAGAATAAATCACAAACCTACAAGGTAGTAGAGTCTTAGGTTTTAACAAAAATGCTCAGGCAGACAAACCCAAACAGCAACGCTTTCCCAAGTAACGCTTTCCTTGGATAAGTATTCTTTGGAGGAATGCAGTAAAATGAATCCCGAACGTTAGGAGCCATTTTTCAATCTCAACTTTTTATCTGGCAACTTTCTGTTGGAGTTTAATATATGAAAGTTCCTAATGAGTGTGAATTCCAGTTCATTGCCTACTGATATTATTTAGGCCATAAGACTTGTGAAATGGATTTTATTGACATGTTTGAAAGTTAACCCTCTCCTATGCTCCTGTGCAGAGGATAGCCACTGAAAGTGCAGACTGCCACACTTACCTTGTCAAAATCTCTAACGTAAAATCTTTAAAAATGTGAACAAATATTGATGTCTTGGGCTTCAAATAAATTACATTTGTCTTGCTCAGAATCTTAATGCTCTTCGGTAGMTTCATGACGAAGTAAGTAATAAACTCATGTATAATACCAAGACACTTATTCAGATGTTTTATATCATTATCTTTTATGTGCAGCCATAGGCACTTAAGACAGAAGTCCTGATCCTACTGATGCCAACAGTAGTTGTTTCCTTGACTTCAGTCAGAGTTTAAGAAACGAGAAGTGTTATCCTCTGCTGCCTTCACTGCCCTTGCTAATAGACCTCATCGCACTCCAGTGCAGTGGAAGTCTAAGCGGGGGTTGCCCTTCCCCAGGAAAAGAAGGGGGAAGTTTCCAATAGGATGAGCTGCCTGTACAGAGTTAATAAGACACTTTCTTCCTTCCCTCTCCCTACCCTCAAAGATGCTATAATGGAAAACAGATATGGACAACTGCTTCAGCTGTTTCACATTCTTTATCTGAAAGTTACATTTTTATAAGTAGCTCATAAAAGAGTAATAAATTCTGATTTGCTTAAAGCCATCTGGTTAATGGATTGCTTCAGAACTATTTATAATAGCAGCTATCTATGTAATTAACAGTTATAAAACATACTGCTTGTGCCTATAAGATGCATATTACCATTGTTTATTAACCCTTTTTAAGGGATGTATGGCTGCATTCTAAAGTCCAGGAAAGATTTTGTTTGAAGAAAGCGTAATATTGAGTTAGCAATTTTAAATTGTATTTACATTTATGTGTAAAGCGTAATATTGAGTTAGAGATTTTAAATTGTGTATACATTTTTAGCTGTACCATGCCTCCAGAAATTGTCTCCCTTCACCAGTGTGTGCTGTTCTGGAAGGCTTACACCTTGGCTTTAAACCTGGTGGTTGATATTATCTCTTAAACTCAGATCTTGGAGAAGGCAGGTGCAGTGATACCACCTGAGTTTGGCCAGCCTGAGCAATGTGTTCCTTTCCAGAACCTATGGGTGTAAACGTCATCTTCCATTCAACTGAAAGGACAGACATACTACAAAGAGATCAAGAGAGAGATACACACATGCGGCATTTTGTTCTGGTGTCTATATTGACTCCAGATGTGTGGGGCTGAGTTTTGGGTAGAGTTTGGCAGACTTTCACCAAGTCCAGCCTCACCCCTCCTGCTTGTTTAGGCACACTCTTGCAGCTCCTCAGAGACTCGCACGGCACAGCCGATCGCAGATGTAGTACTATTAGGAACTACCACAGAGTCGCCACTGACTGGTAAGTTGAGTGTGAGGAAGTGTCACGCTGTGTCCTGATTCAACTACTTCCATACTTTTAGAAACAAAACAGAAAGGACGTAAAGGTTCCGAGTGTTTTTTATCTCTTTCTCAGTAGTATTCAAACCAATGTCTAAGAGGTGAAATACCACATATCAGTTCCTTGGGCTGGATCCTCTTTGCAGTGCTCAAAAGTCTCCTTGAGACTATTTTCCTAAGTGTTTCTTTAAAAGTCTCCCAAGGATCCAGCAAAATAAAAATGCTTAGCTGATCTTGTGTGAAAAGAAAAAGACTGCAAGCACACAGCAATTTCAGAGAAGCTGGCAGGAATTTTTAATGTGACTGAAAGTGTCTGAGTGACAAATGAGTAATAAAAATGTCACTAATTAGACTGTAGTAGAATCTTGATAATCAAAACTACTTGGGTGAGACTAAATATATTCAGATGATGGGGAGCCCAGATAACGGGAATCAGCTGAACAGAGAGGCAAGCTGGCAGCTTGTTACAAAGGGAGGCTTAGAGAGATGGTGGGTGTTCTGAATAAACAAGCACCTAATATAATTTACAGAACACAGTCCAAAAGTAGTAATGAAAGGACAGCTGGATCAAGAATTTAAAATAGTAGGGAACATCAGCTCCTTTGAATGAAGGAGGACAGAGGCAGTGCTAGAACTTCTCTCTGCAGTTTTATTGAGACAAGTAAGCCTGGGAAATCTGGCTTAAATCCTCTGAAGTCTGCTCCGTCCTACCGAACAGATCCTGTGTGCTCAAGGGGCCTCTCGGGTCCCCTGTTCTGCCACCAGCACAAGTTCATGACATGGGATGTCAAGAGGAATTGGGTCTGCGGTGGGAATAAATTACCTCTTTAAGAGGGCTAGGGCTAGCAGATTTCCTCAGGTAACAGGTTAGTTCTCTGGTAGCAACTGGTGACACACCTGGGGAAGGGGAGGAGACACTGGGAGGTTTTCTTTGTCCTTGAGGCAGCTGGTTTAATGGATGCAGTTTAGTAGAAAATACGCTGAAAATGCTAGAAGTTGCCCTTTGCAGGAAGATGAAAGTTTGACAGCAAGGGAACAAGATGTCCATAGAGGGAAGGAATAATCCAATGTCAGTATCAACTGTTGTGTGAGGAAGAAAAACCTTCACTCTGACAGGGGAATGTCTTTTAAGCAGGAGCTTTTTGATTCATTGGTTGGTAAGTTGAACTGACTTACAGGGATGCTGTGATCCTTTAAATAATTTTTTTTCTGCTGGTTCTAATGCAGCATTTATTTCATTCTTCCCATCCCTTCTCAGGTGGGATTGTGGGAGTAGTAGTACATTAAGTACCTAATTTAGTGTTTTCATGTGTAGCAAACTTACGGTGTGAGGTGAAAGGGCCTTTGGTATGGAAAAGAAAACAACCCTGGGGAACAGGGCTATTGAACATGTAGGATAAAATGGCTCTGCTATGCATGAAAAGAAATTGGGTGCAAATAACCTTATTCTGTTTTTTAAAAAAAAATAAAAAAAATTTTTTCCTTGCTTATCCAGCCTTGTCACAGGATAGACAAAACAGTAGTTTAGCTAGACTAAACACAAGTGTGATTCCCTTTGTCTTTTCCAATTTACTATTGTAATTACTGTAATGTGGGGTTACTGAGCTATCCCTTCTATGTTGCAGTAGGATCATTTGTGATGGTGGCAATCATGAAGCGCATTACTTCTACAGAGACACTGATTTAGCTGTTCTTGAAAATAGCACTTTTCAGCACCATTTGATTTGAGGCACCTGCATTAGCTAGCCAGAGGTCCTTCACAGTGAAGGGAGAGGCAGAGGCACCTCCAAAAGGTGACTTGGAGTGCCTACGCTAACGTCCTGGCCCAACTCACCCTCTTGAGTAGTCTCCTATCTTGTCCCTCTGATTGCTATGCAGAGATTTTTAGGGCCAGTTAGGACGAATCAGGGTGTGCAGGCCTATTTGAACCTTTAGTCCCCTTGATACTTCTAAGCCCATTTTTTTTTCTGCTTGCCTTCCATCTGGCGCWTAGAGGCTTGCCAGAGCATCCATTTTCTGACGTTTCCTACTTGCCCTCAGCCTGGTTTCTGACGATACAGCTCCTCCTCACACAGGGCCACCGTTTTCTTCGCATCCTGCTTCATAAATAGTTAATATTTGGATATTTCAGGCTTTCCCCTGGAGAACCTTGCGTTCACTCACCAAGAATTTACTCACAAATTGGTATCATGCTTGAGCGATCAAGGGATGCTTACACCAGGGGTGGCTGTGACTTCTGCTTAAGGTCAGAACCTCATATCTTAATTAATAATTGGAGAACAAGATGTGATTCATATTTAAGTGGACTTACCAGGAATGTAGTCAGCTTTTCAATTAGCTAGTAGCTTCTAAATCACTATGTCAATGTGAGGGGTATTTATTGCAATGGGTGTGTGTTTTAGTTCCAGCTTTAAGATAATGCTTACACCCTCTGGAAAGCAGCAGAGTCTTGCTTCCACAAACAAACAGGTTTCCCACAGGGAAATCATGAGTGGACTCATTGGGCTTCTATAGTTACCTCGTTGCTGTATATGCAACCATAATTATTCACAAATTTGTGTCTGCCTTACCTCCATGATGAAGCAAGTGCGTGTAGGAGATTATTTCTGCACCTGGACTAACTCAGTAAAATATTAAATAAGCTTGTCTGATGCTGATAGATGAAAGTCATTTTACACAGGAAAACAGGGCTGGCGATTATGAAAGACAGGCGGGTTGAATTAATGGCTGACCATGCACAAAGACTGCTGTGAGTTAACAGATCAAATTTACACTTCAGTTCCCAGTGTGTGACCAGTGTTGCAATTAAAGAATCAGTTGCAGCTTTTTTGGCAGCTGCTTGGGTGACTTCACCAGCTTGTGAGTGGGAACACAGGCAAGTCGAAGCCTGTGCAGGTATTTAACACAGCACCTCATATTACTGCATTTGTACAAATGTCTCAGTGAAAGGTATACACTGGACAGCCCAAACACTTTCCCATATTTCATAATAAGGAGTGCAGTAATTCCCTAGAAAGTTTCTAACTTAAAAAATAATTTATATGCTTACAAAGTCAGTGGTGCTCTGAGTGACCCGGTAGTAAGAAACTATGTATTTAAATGGGTAGAAATGTACAGTTTCTGTCTACGTTTTCCTTTAGGTCAGTATTGTGGCAGGGTAGCATGAGGCTCTCTGTGTACTAGCAATCCTTATAAACATGTGTGGGATATTCTTTTGTTGAGCAACTTTCTAAAGTGCTTCTTCAGTGCGTCCAAGTAATTTCCGTTACTAAGCAGTTTATAGCCATGGGAGATTTCTACATAAATATTTAAGCCATCAACAAATAAGAAAACAGGTAAAAATCACACATAAGACAAGAATTACAAGATGCTCCCCTTTAATGATGCTAAATTCCTCTGACCTGGAAATGCTAATAGTTTAGATACTTGTATTTTGGCTAATGGTTGCTTAATGCCAAAAATAAATTTAAGTAGTGAAAAGTCACTAGACAATACATTAAAAAGGTTCCTAATAACATCAAATAAAAGTTGCAATCTAGGACAGGCTAAAGATAACTGAAATCAAGCAAATGGGCAGGTTGTTAAGGAACCTAGCTGATTTATTTACAGGTACAGGGCTTTTTCCTTAGTTGATCATGCTATTAGTGGATGCTAGCGTGAAATTAGAAGGAAGCCTGGCAGCACAGGTATTTTTTTGAATAGTAGGTAACACTCTATGATACATGTCTGTTGAAGAAATTAAAAGAAGATATCCTCACAAAGCTGGCTGTCTGGAAGCATTGCTGTTAGGGTGAATAAGAAAGCATTGGATCGTTTTGGTCGTGACACAGTGCAAAGCATTAACTACAACCTCCCCTTGACCGTGCCACCATTCATGCTTTCGCATAAACTCACGCCTTGAGGTACGTACACAAGCAAAGGTGCAGGAGGGATGTTGCAATTCTTTGTGCCAGCTCGTATTAATTGCTGAGGATTAGTAGAATAGCCTGTCTGTTGCTTCTACATCTATGTAAAGTTATATCACATACGGGATATGTGATTGTGCTGTCTGTTTTTCTTCCAAAATAAGTTTGAATTGGATGACCAATTTATACAAATTTGAGGGAGGGATACAAGTATCAAAAATAGTAACATGCAGTAAGCTTTGTGAATATAGGTAACTAGTTGAAAGAGAGAGAATAATGTTCCTGCGAGTTCCTACATAGCTTGTCACTGAAATTATAGCATAAACTTACTACTAGACACCAGAAAACCCACCTTGTGCAAAACACTAAGACTGCAAGACACTGGAAAAGAGATTTTGGAAGTTTTGTTGCTTAAGAGAACTAGCAGTTTTGCATGGTTGCCATTTTCCCTCCCTACTCTCCTCTGTAACAGTTAACTACCAGCCCCTGGTTTTTCTTTTCTCAAATGTGATACATGTTCACACCAGTATTGATGAAAGTAAACAAAACAAAGCTGTGATGGCTGACACTCCTTTAAAAAGATGGGATAAAAATCAATGTGTGCTAAGTGCAAGTGGATAGAGAGAGTGGCAGAAGAAAGGAGTTGGGTTTTTTTTAAGCTACCAAGAAGCATTGCTCTCAGTGCAAAGGTAGAACATAACATCTTTCTTTTTATAATGAARTTTCATGTGACTTGACTAATGGCAAGAAAAAACCCTAACAATTATGTGCATGTTCTCTTTAGAAGAAAAAGAAGGAAGAGGCTTCTGTTCCAGAGATGGAGTGGCAAGCTCCCTTTTAAAACCTTTCTAATCTAAAAGGAGACAGACTCATCTTTTAGTGAGTCTTGGATACACTGATTTTTTTATGACCTCTGACCTCATTAGTGGTTGTTGGAAATAATTAAAACCCATAGCAGAAGATCATAATGGAAGGTAGGACAAAATAACGGAATTGAGTACAATAATGTAGGCTTTTAGATATTGTTGCATATTATTGCACATGATCTGATTTATTCTTCTCCACTGTACAAATGGCTTCCTTAACAAAACTGAACCATGTAGTACAAAAAAAGAAAAGTGATGATACCCCTGATGACTTACTCCTTGTCAACCTAATTCTATGAACAAAAGCGAGAATTAAAGCTAGGACACAAAGAATGGAGGGCTGAACCCAGTCCTAGCACAGGAAATACCCTGATATGGTGTGCACTGTTGGGCTTCTGTAGTTTAACTAAAACTGAGTGTGCCTTCCTAGGAGGGGAGTTTGCTTTTCTTTTTCTTTTTTTTAATGAAAAAAATATTTTTTTCATCCGTAAGAAATCTTGAAAGAAGTGTTTTGTTTTAATTTCTTCTACCAGCGAACTATCTAGAAAGCATACGAGAAGGCATGGGAAGAGCTTACTCTTTGTCTCAGTCGTTTGCACTAGTATTCATTCTGAGGGTGAAATTTTCTTCTGGGGATCCAAGTAAGATACCAGGGTTCATTAGGGGTTTGGCTATGAAAGAGAAGAATACTTGTGTGGTATCTGAAGAACTTTGTTCAAAGATTTATTAATTGCTTGTATATATAAAAATCAAGCCAGCGTAATATGATTCTATGCATAACGGACATCGCTTCTTTGGTGGCCATTTGATGGGCAGGGCCTTAAAATTCGCTATTGCTCACTGGAGTGTCGCAGATGAGACTTTTTTTATAACACCTCTTGGCTCACTTTCACTGTCCTCTATTATTTTAAATGTGTTCTAGCACTCCAATCAGTGGCTGAATTTGGCAGAACCTGTATCAGTGTGCCATCAGATAGTACGTTGCACTCACAAAAGCAAGCGGTTGTGCTCACTTGGACCCCTCAGAGCTATAGAGCAAGAGGGAATGGGACTCTGCCTGGATTTCCTGATGTTCTTGCTTTGAATGAAAAAGGCTTTGTGCGTTCTCATATAAAACCTCAGATAATAAAACCAAGAGGTAGCAGAAAATCACTCTTTACTAATTCACGCCACTCTGCTTATAAAAAGCCGTCCCCTCAAGCTGTAGATCTCAGGCAAGGCAGTGAATGAGTAGATGCTCCCTGGGACGATTTCAGAAGATTGTCAAGTGCAGATCAGTGAGGGAAGTGACTTCTGGAGTTGAGAGTTTTGCATTGCTAATGCTGTCTACCTCTCTTTACTCTGACCTTGCTGGCAGCCAAACCTAGAAAGAGCCCTTATCTTTCCTTCTCCTCCTTCAGTCTCCATTGTGAGTATTCCCCACTTAGAATGACAATAGATCTTACTCCCCTGTTGAGGATTGAGTTTTGAATCTACTGAAGGCAGCTACAGCTGGAAATTTAACCTCTAAAGGAGTCTTGATTCCCATGGGGTTGGCAAAGCTGTGCGTCACTAACAGGTATCATAGACCAGTATGTGTGAAGTAATAAGGCTGTAGCTCCTGGGGGAGTTTTTCTTCTTTAAGAAGACTGAGAAGAGAATAATCCCTTTAATGTGTTCACCTTTTCCTGACAGAGTGATGTAAGCCAGGCAGCAATGAGGCCGGAATTAAGCAGTGAGTAGCTGATACCGTGAGTGAAAGAGCATCATATTAGCCTACTAGTTCTCAAAAAGGTGRTATCTGCCACCTAATACTAGAAACATTACTGAACCACTGCAGGAAATCATCTGCTTATAGTGACTGCATATATGGTGATACAGAAACTGTCCAAGAAGATGGTAGTAGATGTAGGCTTCGTGGAAGATTCTTATTAGACTCACTGACTTAACGTCTGCAAAGTTGCAATTTTGCAATATAGTAATCTTATCAAAGTTATCAAGATACTAGCACAGCTTCCAGACTCAAAACCATAGGAGAACTCATGAAGAAAAAAATGGTTTGGATCTTAACCTTTCTCCATAGAGAATAAACGGAGTTGCTGCAGCATTGTAAATTTTCAGTCACGAGCGGTTTTTTTTGCACTAAGACTCATCTACAGCATTTTGTCTAGAGTGAAAAGAGGATCTGAAAGTGGGGGTATAAATCAATCAAATGCCCCTTTTCTCTGGTAATGTAGAAGAGACCTTAGCCAGAGCAGTGAGGAGGGTGTTTGTGTAAATGCAACTGCTTTTCAAATACCTTGGTTTAGCTTATGTACATTTTATGTACGTAAGTGAACAGTGAATGTATGTTAAGTGTTATCAGTGAATAGACTGAGACACACAAGAATAACAAGACCTAAATCTGCAATGAATAAACTCTTTTGAAATAAATCCATGGGTTGACGGAGAGAAATGGGGAAGGGGAGGGAAGTTGTTGTGTATCTACTAAAAAGGCCAAAGTGTAGTAGTGCAGGAATGACTAACGCTAATTCTTTCTGCTTATTCTAGCAACTGAAGGGGCTAGCAGAACATCATCTCTGTTGTGCTGATCTTATTTCATTTGGTTTCTTGGTAGCTGTATCGTCACAGACACAATTTTGGTAGCAGTGCAAAACATCTTGGTAATTCTTCACTAACATTATTGAGTGTTGGGGGCTCTTAGCGTTCCTAAAAAAATAAGAGAAACCAGACCTCAGAAATGGATGCTTAATATGCAGAATATCAAAATGTGCATTCATACGTAAATTAATCGTATTTTGTGCCAAAGGTGGGACTACAGTCTGTCTACTGAACATATATAAAGCTCACCACTTCTAGCTGTTTTTATCTACCATCACTTTTTGTGGGCCATCTACATAAAGTTGACTAAGAAATACAAATTCCACTAATTGCAGTAATACTGAGTTCTCTGTGCCTTTGTAGTTTAAGGAGGCTAAATATCTCAGCAGTGCAGTGGATATTTGTGTACATAGTGCCTAGTAAAGTTCATGGGAGTTTCCAAGCTCATCTTCAGCACATAAATTGATGGAGCGAGTTGTAGAGTGTGCTAATATCCTATTGCTTCCGCTTACGTTGTACTCTTCATGGGAACATCTTAATGGCTGTACAAATGGACTAAATCACAACTAGCTACATAAAAAGCCAATGATGAATAAGTGAGTAAGAGGATTTAATAGAAATGTAGTGAGTGACTCAGCCAATCTGATTTGTGTAGGAAGCAAGTTTAATGGATCTGGGATAAAATATTTCTGGCTCCCAGATGTGGTATTAACTCAAACGGTCAGTTCTGCAGCAAATGCAACATAGAAGAGAGGGAGTGAGAATATTTTTTAATGTTTCTCACGTGACAAAAGGCAAGTATGCAGATTCTCATTGTAACAGAAGCAAAAGAATAGACACCTCTTCATCCCACTCCCAACTTAAGTATATAGGCAGACTGAATTGGTTACCTGATTCTTCACTGATACCATCCATACAATCTCATTTTATGAATGGCATAAAAAATAGTAACATCAGGAAATATGAGCACCCATGGGAACACTATGCAATGCAGCCTACAGCAGCAAACAAAAAGGAGAGCCTTYCTCTTCTAGAGCTAGTGCCTAAGGTTTTCAGCTAGACACTAAATAAGTAAGTAAATCCTACCCAGCTATGTAATAAAATAATAAGTGCAGTGATATAAGGAATAATCAAATCAATTCAAACCTCCTAATTTGTGCCAAGCRCTAAATTTTAATTATAACAACATATGAATATTCATAGTGTAAATAGCATGGCAAAATTAAAGGAAACATTTACACTCAGATTAGGACAGTGCATTTCTTTGTTAATGTCTATTTCCAGGATTAGATCTAGATTCTATAATCTAGGTTGCTTGAATGCTTTAATTGTAAACCATCTTCCATTGGCTTATATTTTCCATAACTCTCTCAGCGGAATCTTCTAGGGTCTTTTGTCACTGCATGATGATGTTTTAAAAAAAGATTTGGTCAGAAGCATTCAGTGGTATTGGAAATATATGGAGAGTGAGCAACAAAAAGGCTTATTCCTCCTTGTCCCCAAATGGCAATGTTCTAGGAATTTCTGGTGCGAGGTGAGTTCAGATTTGGCAGTGCTGGGAAGATGTTTCARAGCGTGCAGAGAACAGTGTGTTTGGGTTTGGGGGATCGTGCTTTAGCTGAGCTGTATTCCTAAAGAGACTTTAATCTAGGAATAGTATGTTTTCTACATGCACAGTAACCAGCATGTCCAGTGCTCTGTTACGACTCGGACCGGGCAAACCGGTGTGGGGGCGGGGGGGGTCGTAGAGGTTTCGAAATTCCCTCGGGCTAAATTAAGGTGAAACGACACCAAACGGTCAGTTAAACGTTTTGTTTAAGGTAGATGCAACCTGAACTTGGAAAGCGTAACAATAAAGCGTAACCCGAACGCAGCTTGCATAACAATAAGCAACCCATAACGGTAGGCAACGTGGGTTCTATTGAGACATGTAGGAGAAGAAAAGAAGAAAGAGAGGAGAAGAAAAAAGGAGAGAGAGAGAGAAAGAAGATAGGTATCGCCACCCTTGGATCCCACGATGACGACGCACGTGCCGATCCTCCGGTGGCGGGCGCGCGCCGGCTTCTTGGAGGTGTGTCCTTGTATAGCCTGGTTCCCGCCTTTAGGTCGCGCCAGTCAGGCCCCTTGAGGCCTCACGTAACTCCTGCTCCGCCGGACAGTCGCCATTGCGGGGGTGGTCGCGAGGGGTCTTTCGGGCGGTCGTGAGCCCCCTCCTCAAAATAAACTCCGTATGGCCTTTGGCCATGTGCACTGCGCTGTTATGCCGGGCCAATCAGAACACGGGACTTCGCACCCTCCGGCACGCCCCCCGCGTCCTCCTGCCGCTGGCTCATGGTTGCTATGCAGAGCCCACTTCACCACAACCTGCGAGACATACGTTAACTCTTCCAGTCCCTTAACTCCTTCAGTCTCTCGCATGCTCTCAATGAAGAGTTAATTCCAAAGGAACCCACGGTTCCATCATAGTGAAGACAACTGGCAATTTCTTACCTGAAACTGTACATAGGATTGAAATGTGGGAGCATATTGGAGTCACTGCCCTTCTGCCTAATGTCAGGAGCACATAAGGAGGTACCCAGTTCTCGGAGCTGACTTTGCCGTTCATCTTTTGGGTACAAGTGTTGCCAGCGTGTGGAGGCTGGGTGGCAAGAAGGAGGACTCTCTGTTATAAGGGGCCTCAAACAAGAATGCACCTAAGGACATAATTTTTGCAACTGTGACTGGTACATCCTGGAGGAGMGCAGATAAACCAGCAGACACCAGTTGAAACCAAGATAAGGAACTCGAGAACTTTACAAACAGAGCGATGAGCTAAGACAAGACCATATATGGAAAAGAAGACTCAGAGGTTGTGGAAAGGACACTAAAAGAAACCTCTTCAACACCCACTAGGGACCCCCAGAGACCACCGAAGACCCCCATGGAAGTCCCTCAGAGACCCAAGCCGCATGCGTAATAACTATGTAAATATGATAATTAGTTCCAGGAAATAGAATGAATATGTATAATCATTCCAGGAAATCCAATGTATATGTGTGATGTAAGACGATATAAGCTTTAACTGATGCAACACGCAGCATGCACGTTAGGAGGAACGATCCCCTGTGCATCCAGTGCTGTAATAAAGAGAACGCCTACTTCTTAATGCTGCATTGGTGTTAAGGGCTTTATTCCCAATTTCRGTGACATCTCTATAGTCTGCTTTTGTAGATGTTGGCATTGGATGTGTAGCATCTCTGGCTATTTCTAAGAYCCAAGCGGATGTATGATACTGAGGGAACCTAAAACTTGGTTTCTTCTTTAATGTCTTTTGAGGGACTATCAGAATGGGTCTATAAAATTATCAGAGAAGAAGGGGTGGGGTAAAGGGTAGAAGACATCAGCAGTGAAATTGGGAAGGTTATGGAAACTGTTATTCAAGCCAGCATCTGTCTCTAAGGCAGCTCCAATGCACAAAAATGCCTGTCTTTGAGGATTTGGATGTTTTTCTCGCAGTACTGAGGACAAAAGCAGAACTGGCATGGTCCTGCTAGTACACACAAGCACCTCACACCCTCCCCAAGTCTTCATCAACACTTTTCTATCCTCAAGGACGAAAATAGGGCCAAACATGGAAGAAACACTCTTCTGGAAAAGCTTGCATCTTAAAGGCTGCATGTCCTTGGATACAGAGAAACATATTTAATGGTAGGAGCAGAAGGCTGTCTGCAGAAAAGAAACTGGGTCTCAGATTAAAACAGGGACCTGGGGGAATTCACTGTGTTTGAAGAGCAGCCGGAGCAAACAGGCTGCAAAGCTGCATTTGTCTTGTTAAGCACCCACAGACCTTCCACCGTGAGGTGCCTTGAGAGCTTGAAATGCTGTAGTGTTAGCATGAGGTTGAATCTGTATATAATTAGCATGTATTGGTACCACTAGTTAACAGTAGCAGCTGATTCTTTAGTTGACGTCTTGTTTTATCCAGCTCACATATATGTTGTTCCTAAATTATCAGTCTCTGCGTTAGTTGTCTTACTGGCTGTCATGTAGTCCTATTGAAAAGAAAAATCTCTTTGGGGTGCAAACATGCTGACTTCTCGTGGTGGGTTAGGAGACACTTCAAGCATGACCACTGCCTTTGGATGTAAAAGCATATGTAGCCTGTTGGAAGCTTTTTCTTCAAATTGTTTCTTTCCCCCCCCTCCACTAGTAAGAATCCTTGAATGACAGTACCTGCTATGAAGGTTTGAGTGGTAACTCTTTCCCTGAGCTACTCCCCTGTGTATCTGTCCCTGAATTTCTGCAGCTGAAAGAACTAAAGACAGTAAAGCATATGCTGAAGGTGCAAGTCCCACAGAGAATATTTTCTTCATGCTTTTTTATATATCTGTTACCATGTAAACCAATTTTTCTAGCTGGACATAGTATAAAAATTGATAGTGCAGTATTGTGTTCTTCAATTTTGAGCAATAAGAAGACTGGCTGCCCTGTTTCTCTGCAAGAGCATCTTCAGCTTTGGATGGCAGCTCTCTCTTCCTCTTCTTCCTCTCCCCTCAGCATGGCTCAAAATCCATGTCATTCAGCAACTTGGGTTAATACCTCATGCAAAAAAAAGGCCACCCTGTATTTCATAAAAAGTAAGAAAACAAAATCTGCAACATGCCTGTGGGCTATCTTCATTTCAGATATAAAGAGTGGGAGAGTGAAAAAATGCCAGTGTCTCGATCAATAATTTAGGTGGATAATATCTTGACGAATGTCAGTGGATACTAAGTGCTTTGACAATTGGGACAGAAGAGCTCCAGCTTTAAGTGCCAAGTATTGGCTTTCACTTAGGAAACTGTAGGTCTCTGCTAGTGTTGATCAGGGAAGATTAGTACCTATCAAGAAAATCATTAATAGTGAGCTTTGGGTTGAGTGTCATTTAAAAAAAATCATATAGGGACAAGGGGAAGGTTTCATTAGCAATAAGAGACTATTATAAGCAGCCAGTTTTGAGAAGAAGAGCTTAGTTTAACAGCAGTGCCTCAGTGTCTTCTATAATCAGGCTATGTTTGTTTTCTAGTTCCCCATTTACTTCTGCTCCCTTATAAATCTAAGTCCCTCCTGAAACTTTCTGCACATGCTCTTGTTGCTATTATCATATATCAGAAGAGGAATATATGCTTTTAAAACTTTCTGCCCTATTTTAAAATACTTCTCAAGGACCCACAGAAATCCTAATAGATCCTAATCCATAGAAATTGTTAATAAATCAGAAGGTGATTGTGGTGGCTATCTGTATGCTAATACTGTTTTTTAAGTCATCTGGCAAAGTTGAATGCTGATTGATTAAACCTTTAGGTGTGGTGGGAAGACTGTAGCTGTATGTGATGCTCTCTTGCAGAGCAAGCGCAGCTTTGGCTATTAACAAACCTTCTTGGGCTGTAGTCTCACACACCTCTGCAGGCTTCTCCTTTTTCTTCTTTATGCCCATTCTGCAACACTGATGGGAGTCTCATGGCTCCTGGTTTCTGCTCAGGACTTCTGTTGTGGATCTGGTGAAGGCACAGGGATCAGAAGCCCTAAGGGCATGGTAGCACAGAAGTAGTATAATATGACTAATTTGTAGTAAGTGGTACATGTCGATTTTATGCTGTCGGGGATGTGCCTTGGTGGTGATGTGTTTTCCTTCTCATCACTGTGTGAAGTAAAGATATTAATTGCTGAGGCAGTCTCCAAGTATCTGTTTTCCTTCCTCCAGCAGAGCTTCATTCACACTGCTGTGGAGCTAGCTGGCCATGTCTGAAGTTTTGCTTTCACTTACAGCTAAGGATGAATTTGTTGGTCTTTTTTTTCTTAAACATTTGAGATTTAAGTTTTTAAGGTGAAAGTAAATATGCATGAAGGCTAGGTGAGTGTGAGGAGAAAAGCCATATCAGTTACTTATGAAGCTTGGCTGCCAGTTTTTCCTCAATTGACTAAACTTCAAAAGGAGGTTGCGCATTTCTGCCACAGCCTTCCCACCATACTTTTCAGCACTTTGCAAGGAGGTAGTTTTACTAGTAGTCAAAGCAGTATGCATTTTACTGAGGAAGATAAATCAAACTACTTCTACTGTATCTCCCCAGGATTTGTGGGGGTTTTGTTTTGGGGTTTTTGTTGTTTGTTTGTTTTTAAAGTGAAGCTAGAAAGCAGCTTGACTGTTGCCATAGGTCTGAGGAGAAAGAAGCACCACCTTTGCTCCTTTGAGAACAGTGGATCTGCAGKGCTATTGCTGTACAATGATCAAAAGGGGGAGAGAGACAAAAGCAGCTGCAGCAGCAAGTGAAAAACGACTTTTGGATTTCAAAATAAGCTTGTAGCAAATAGGAGGATAGGGTTTTGAATTGAAGGATTTTCAAAATGGCAAAAAGATCTTCTAGCTTCTATATTTGCCATTTCTATGGTGTTGGCCTTGAGTGGCTGCATTCCTGGAGCTGCCTGATAACAGCTCAGAGCTGTGCATGGCTGGATCAATAAGGCATATCCAATAGCGTCTGAAACCTGCAAGCGAAGCACTTTAACCTTTTCTATATCATGCTTTCTTTTCAGACATGTTATTGTCCTCTACTGCAGCATGTCATGAAACTTGGGAGCACACAGGGGTGTGTTGAGAGGCTAAGTTGGACCATGTTACAACAACATGTAAAAGCCTCATGTGAAAACCTCTGGGATTTGTCTTAAGGAGAGAATTTACCAGGTACAGCTGGCATAGGAGGGGATGAGAGTTATAAAAGCAACCTTTTCTCTTTTTGTCTTTGTCTTCCCTCCCACATGCCTCCATTTAAGCTCGAGAAGTCGGCCCATGTGAACCTCATGAGGTTCAACAAGGCCAAGTGCAAGGTCCTGCACATGGGTCAGGGCAACCCCCGGTATCAATACAGGCTGGGGGATGAAGGGATTGAGAACAGCCCCTGCCAAGAAGGACTTGGGGGTACTGGTGGATGAAAAGCTGGACATGAGCCAGCAATGTGCGCTCGCAGCCCAGAAGGCCAACCGTATCCTGGGCTGCATCAAAAGAAGCGTGGCCAGCAGGTCGAGGGAGGTGATTCTGCCCCTCTGCTCTGCTCTGGTGAGACCCCACCTGCAGTACCGCATCCAGCTCTGGAGCCCTCAGCAYAAGAAAGACATGGACCTGTTGGAGCRGGTCCAGAGGAGGGCCACAACAATGGTCAGGGGGATGGAATGCCTCTCCTATGAAGAAAGGCTGAGAGAGTTGGGGTTGTTCAGCCTGGAGAAGAGAAGGCTTCGGGGAGACCTTATTGCAGCCTATCAGTACTTAAAGGGGGCTTATAAGAAAGATGGGGACARACTTTTTAGCAGGGCCTGTTGCGACAGGACAAGGGGGAATGGTTTTAAACTAAAAGAGGGTAGATTTAGACTAGATTTAAGGAAGACATTTTTTACGCTGAGGGTGGTGAAACACTGGAACAGGTTGCCCAGAGAGGTGGTAGATGCCCMATCCCTGGAAACATTCAAGGTCAGGTTGGAYGGGGCTCTGAGCAACCTGATCTAGTTGAAGATGTCCCTGCCCATGGCAGGGGGGTTGGACTAGATGACCTTTGAAAGGTCCCTTCCAATCCAAACTATTCTATGATTTTATTTCCAGAAGGGAACAAGACAAGAGTTGCAGTTCTCTGGGTTTGCTGTTCTGTTTCACTCTCACGTGTCCTGCGTGAGATGGGAAGAAAGGTGTCACAGAACAGCCAGAACTTGGTCTGGTTTGGGTAGTTACGGGTTCAGGGACACTGAGGAGGAGGGGAAATAAAGTTTTGCAGCCATTTGTCATTCAGATGGTAGGAGGGTGGTAATGCGCAACGTCTATTCTTGATTGTCTCAGGAGAAATCCTGCTGAACCTTCATGCATTCACCTGACAAGCCAAACCACAAATTCTCCATGCAGAGTGCCATGAGATGCATAGCCCTTGCATATCTGAGGGAGTTAAGGGATGATGAGACTGAATATGGCAGTGGTCCCTCAGTGGCTCTACCTCTCTCTTTGAAGACAGGACTAAGCAGGTGTGCAGCTTGTTTTCAGGCTGACCAAGCAATTTGGTTTAAGCAGCCACTGCTGCTTTCTTTCGCAGCTGGGGGAGTGTATGACTGTGGCAACACAGTCGGTATATGTGTAGTATGGTATCACTCTAACACAGGAGAGACACTGAAGCTGCTGTGGCTGACAGGTAGAAACCTGAAGTCTGAAAGAAGCAGCTGAATCTCTTCTTCTTCCTGACAGCTGCCCCAGGATACGACAGAACGAAATGAGAACTGGAATCTGTTCACCCCTTTTTCTGTGCTGCATTTGGTGCAGTGCTAATCCTTCACAAGTTTTTGGCCAATAAGGACTTGTTTATGGCACGGTATATATTAAAGTATTTTGCGTACGTGTCATTTCAGGGGTAATATCACTACGTAACAGTGCATAGTAAATAACAATCTTTCATTTATTATTACAGTTTAGGATAGCAATTTAAGTACTTTGAATTGGGTGGAGAAGAAAAGGTCAAGGTGTGAAATGACTTCCTTGGAGTCACGCAGGCAACACAGCTGTAGAAGAGCAGAGAATTGTACCTCAGTACTCTCGGTTTCATTCTCATGCTGCAAAAGCAAGCTCATCATTCTTCGTCTTCAGATATTTTTTAACAAGTATGGTCTGCCTAGTAGGGCTTTGAGAGAAATGTGTATATTCCCTCTTCTGACAGGTTGTGCACAAACACACACCCCAGCTCTCACCAGGCTCTGTTGCACCCGTCTTGTTTGTAATATATTAGATTTCCTTTGATTCTTACTGTGGTGAAATGGTGAGAATGAGAATAGTGGCTTTGGTTTACATCTTGGCTTTTTTTTATTATTATTATTTCTTAGATAGGTGCTGCTTTGATATTTATTGTGAGCAGCAAGGTCTGCAAAATACTTTTATTTTGCAGAAGTTCTCTGGAGATAGTGAAAATTAATGTCTGCGTTTTCACTTTATTGTTTTCCAGAAGGCAAAACTCCCTCTTTTCTGAGGGTCTWCTCCCAACAACAAATGTCATTAATCTTTTATTTATTGTACCTCTTGATTCAGGGTGTTGGTTAAGCATCCACACTTCTTTAAATATATCTGCCTTGGAATTTATGTACTATATATAATGGCAGCATAGCCACATGATATTCTGTACCAATAGGGCTATTTTTAAAACGCTTTCTTGAATGATTTCTTATCATCATCTTACATTTACCTTTGTCTTGGTTACAGCCTGTTAATGATGAAGAGAGCTTATTTGGGTGAAAGTTTACTATTAACTTAACTATCTTTTATTCAGGTCCATTGGATTACTGCAATAAATGCTGATTGCTATCTCAGTCTCTTTCTTACCCTGAGTTCTGCATTTGCACTGCAGATTGTCTGCTAAAAATGTGCCAAGGTTTTTTTGGTTTGTTCTAAATATCCTGACTACAGGATTAATGATTGACTGTTGATCCTTTAGAAGTTACGATGTRGAGTTGCAATATTGGTATTAGAGCGAGAAGGCGGCTGCAGTCGGATGGATGTTTCTAGCTGAGATTCCCTACCTCCTGTACTCCTTGTGCATGACCCTTAGCATAGGAGACTTTCACATGTACCATCATTTTCTGCTGGAATCCCAAAAGGCTCTTGTTTAGAAGCCTAATTAAGACTTCGGTGCATAGATGAATGGCAGCGTGATTCCTTCTCACCCCATGGTGTTGAGCACCAGCATGTTACCTGTTTATCTCAGCTTTGACCTCTGTGGACAGAAGGTGCACGTACTAAGTCTAAAGCTGGTAAGAAAGTACCTCTGTTGCTTTGTGGAAAAAACCCCACAGATGTTTATTTTTGCTTTTGTTCAAAATCCTAAATGCTACACAAAGCCACCTTTCACGTTTTCATCGAAGTTATGCCGCTTTGCCTTCCCACCTCAGCAGGAAGAAGTGGCTTCCTTGACTCACGCTGTGATTTGTACTTGCGCTTCTGAGGAGCCTGACCCGACTGTGCTCGAGTGCTTCAGCCTGAAAGATTGACCCGTGACTGAAAGTGGTTGAGAATCATGTATTTATTTATCCTCTCATGCCGTTGTCACAGTTGGCTTTAATTTCTTACATAAAAGTTAACTTGAAGTAAATTGACTGGGTTATACTGTCTGTGCCATAGTTTATGTTGTACTCATTGTAAGAGCAGCCTTCATTCAAATCTGCATCTACGTTGCATGTTGATTTTCAGTGTTACCTGCAGCTATGAAAAAACAGTGCATCAGGGTATGCCATGAAATGACCTCGGAGAGGGCTTTGGAAACGGCAGCCTGGCACTAAGTTTCTAAACCCGTGTTTAGGAACTTAAGTACTTACACTTTGCTAGCAGCAGAGAATACTCTGTGGCTCTGTTAGGCTTGGCTGGTTCTCAGAGCAATTCTCCTCTGATACGTTGTTTCAGGTGTGAAATTAATGTTTATAATCTGAGAGTGTTCCTTTAAAATGGTTTTTATTACAACTGTACATATTTTCAGTGTGCAACTCTGAATGTTGCATGACCAACCTTTTTGCTTTTCAAGTGTCTTTTATAAATCATGGCACATTGATATACTGTCACATCAATAAATTAAGTTAAGGGACTAACCTAAACAAATGCCAAAATCATTAGCAGTTAATTAACCTTCTGTACTTCTCTCCAAATTGACTTTGGTTTAATTGACGATGTGGGCTCAGTTCACTTGCTCTGTGCTCATACAAACAAACAAACCGAACATGACACAAAATTGAATGAGGGGGAGGGGGAAGAGGGAAAGCGAGGAAAAGAATGGAAAAGACATGTGAACACAACATCTCCATCACAGAGAACTGGCAGCAAAATATTAACTGTGTGGCTGCAGCAGCAGAACTGGGAAAGGATGGGTGATGCTTAGGACTTTACTGTGCTTCCGTTGCCCCTGGCACTCAGTAAGAATATCCTGTTGGGCTGGTTGGGCTGGGTGGCAAAGGTTTCAGCTTACTAGGGTTTGTTTGGAGGCTTTGGTGGCGGTACTCTTTTTTTCTTTTTTTTTTTTTTTTTTTTTTAAATAACCAGTTTCCTAAACAGGCGTGATAGCTCATAATATAATACGTGCTTTTAAGTCAGCAAGAGGCTCTCAGAGCTATGTTCATTCATGTGTTTTTATTGAACTTAATAATAGATGTTCTGTTTTTATCATTCTCCCTTGTTTCCAAATCACTGACGGGAAGAGCGTAGTTCATCTAAGCTTGTTGGCGAGCATGAAAATGACTTCATGTTGCTTCTCTGAAAATGGCATGATCTTAATTTAAGAGGGCATTTGTTTGATGTATATGGCAGAGTGTGAAACTAGTTGTGCTTGCTTAGGTGCTGGAGTATTTTGTGCCCTCATCCAGGAACCTGTGTTGGGTACTCAGTCTGTGTGCCCGCATGCTCTGGGCAATGTGTTAGGTTACGGACCACAGAGGAGGTCTGTACTTACATCCTCCCGAGGAGGCTTCCACGAGGCTCTGCGTGTGTGCAAGCATTACTGGTGTGAATGATTTTCAAGATCTGACCTGAATTTGACTTCGTGGTGGTGGCATATTGTTAATGCTTTACTGCATTTCACTCCCCTTTGGAGCTGTGCACCTTGAACCCAGTCCTGCTACCTTGCATCGTGGAGAAACGTCTGTTGTTTTGGTGAAGCCACAGCACCCTGATTGTGGCTGCTCTGTGTGGGATGCTCTTTGGACTGATGGATTAAAGTACTTTTTAAGAACATTAAAAGAAGCTCGATTAGTTTAACCACCCTACTGAATACATACGATTCAAAAGCATTTGTCAGAAACATTGTTGAAAGAGCAGAACTTTCACTTGAGAGCTTTTCCCCCCCCTTGTTTTACTACCTCATAAATAAATATTGCTATACTAATGTTCTTCAAATAGTTTAGCGTATCCTATTACCTTGAATTTTACCACAGTTAGTATCAAGTTCCATATACCTAAAATATTAATCAAAATATTTCTGAAACTGCGTTTGCTGTTGAAAAGATACTGTGTTGACAATAAATACTGTTTTTCTGCTTCCAAAGGAAGTTTACATAAATTAAAAAAGTTTTTTCCCTTTTTAGAAAAAATGCTAAAAATCTTTTGCTTTAACTTGCTAGTGCATATACAATGTTAATATACATCGAATGAATTTCTATGTACATATATAAATAAAAAATGCAGGGCTTGGTTTGGTGTGGTTTTGTTTGGTTTTTTTTAAGGCAGTCCCTAGAGATTCTAGTAGATTCAAAAGACTTATCCTGCCAGAGAAAGGGATATTGGAATGAAAGTAGAGGATCCCGGTATAGACGATAATAAAATACAATATTGTAGATCTTGATGAGCCGTGAAAGAATAATTTCCATTTTCTTTCACTTTGAAAGTAATTTGTGACTGCTAAACTTTTCTGGATTATCCTGTTTCTTTTGGAAGGGGTCTTAAGTTCTGCTTGATCTAGTTTTGTTAAAAATTATTTAATATATGTATTTTTCTATTTTCTTCCCTCAGATGCTTGTCTTAAGTTTAATGACTTGGAAGCTGTGGTGGAAATTGTACATTTAAAAACCACAAGAAATAACATGTTAAAGCTGTATATTTAAATCCATAGGAAATAGGCTTGTCCACTGACTATGCTAATAAGAAAAATTTATGTATATAAATGTGCACACAGAGCTTCTTCCACGTTACTTATTTCTCCTCGCTTCTTCCCTCATCCCCTTTTCTAAGTTGAGCATTCCATGAGGGAATTTACTTCGAATGTACTGCAGGGCTGCTGGGAAGTGGATTTGTGTGTTAATTTCAGACAGGTTTTAAGTTTGCTGATAACTTTTTCCTTCTGTGATGAGCTTTCCTTTTATTAGTTAATGCTGACTTTGCTGCATTTGGTCTGCATTCTCCATCGCTCTTTATGAGTCGCAAAGTTACAACCACCATAAATGCAGAGAGCATAGAGGAGGAGGTGGTGGAGTAAACAATTTATTTTCATGTGTTTGGGATTAATACATAACTCTCAAATGGCAGAGGAAAGTGGAGTTTAATGGTCACCCTTAAGTTAGAGGGGAGAAAAAACCCAAACAAAAATAAAATATTTACTTAGACTTCCTCTGTGTCTGTATTACTGTCATTCTTGGTTCAGACTAATGATTAAATGATGACTTTTTATTTATTCAGATTCGATTAGTAGGAGAGGGATTTAAATATGTATTTTCCTTCTACATTAACAGTAGCTTAGCAAGAGAGAGTCAAGGCGAGCTGAATATTAGAGAGTAGAAAGGGAGTTTTGGAGACATCCCTGTGAAAACCAGAAGTTTTCACAGAAAACTAGAAGTACAATAGGGTTTACATGTGGGTAATTTGAGGCTTGCAACATACTTGTGTTTGAGTGGGGAGGAGGTGGGGATGAATCTGGCTGCTCCTTTATCCAATCATGTCCTGCGACTTGGTCCAAATAACAAACTCTGTAGCTTAGTTTATCAGAAGAAATTGGAAATTTTGGTTAAAGTTTGATTCTGGCTGTTTCCCAGATATTATTGTTTAGCTTTGTACTGAAAATACACTAAGTGTATCCTTTAGTCTGGTTGTCATTGCTCAGTTTGAGTTGAAAAGCAAAGGAAAGTTTCTCTAAGAAAATTTAGAACAGATACTTTTATTTTCTAATCACTTTCGATGTTATAACAACTTGCTTGTTTTAAAAGTATTTTACTTACCCAATGCTCCTGAACCCAAGATGCAGTATCATTATGATGTGGTTTAAAGACTAAAAAGAAATGTCTCAATCTGTAATATCTCAAAAATGCTTGTTCTGAAGCAGTGATTTCTGGTGCTTCTTGACTTCTGGCTTCGCGAGGCTATTTATGTAGCCTAGTTATGACACCAAATCTAACAGTTCTGCGAGAAAAGCATTTGATTTGAGTTAATATTGAGTAAAAGGAGTATACRCTTGCTGGGAAGACTAGTGAATGTGTACAGAAGGCGCAGCTGAAGTAACTGATCTCAGTTGAACATAAATAATGTCAAAACCTCACTAAAGAAGATACCGTGGTTGATRCTAAAGGCCACACTTTGATCTTCATATCTTCAAGGGCATAGCAGCTTTTTAATACAGATGAGGTACTCCCACAAATTGAGATGAAAGATTTTTTTTAATGTATATTTTAAGATGATTCAGTGAAAACAGAAATTATGGTTCAGTAGCCTCTTGTACCTTGCTTGCCCTTCTGAATTTTATTAACATGGCTTTTCAGGCTTGGCAGGTATCTTGGAGATACATGTTCATGGACTTTTCAGGTGTCTTTTCACTGTTGGTTCGAGCGTTCTCTCTTTGATAAAACTGCTTTGGATTTCGGTGCAGTAACAGGTGGCTCAAAATTGAGGGCTGACGGCATACAGCATGAACAAACAGTGCATGTGTGGCTCTCCGCAGTGGGATTTTAAATAGCTGTAGCTGTGTGGATTCACATCAGCCGAAGCTGAAACTTTTCTGTTCTAACGGTAGGACACCTTGGAAACTTGACGCAACTTACTCGTAGGAGAATTACATTTAACACAGCACTGCTCACTTTATTATGGAGCTCCAGTCAGGTCGGGACATGGGCCAAGCTACTATGAACCATGTCACAGGAACGTTAAAGGTCTGTCGGTCACCCACAAAGGCACGCTTCTGCTATTATGGCAATTGCGGTAACAAGATCTAGTTTTGCTTTTAGGGCTGCTTTGCTGTTTGATAGCTTAAAACTTTAACTGTTTTTAAAACAGTCCATGCAACTAGACAAAAGGGGAGAATAAAAATATTTAAAAATGACAAAACTACTAAAAATATGGGTTTAGTGTTGCCACACAATAGTAAATATAGGAAAAAAACCTAGGTGGAAATTTAACACGCTTTAATACTCCAAGCAACAGAAATATTTCAAGTGTACTGAATATATTGAACATTTTGAGCAGTGATCCTTTCTTTCTCTTTGCACACGTTACACTCTTCTTTTTTTTCTTACATTGTGATTGCATTTCCCTACATTACCACAAACATTTCTTTAAGAAAAGTCATGCCTTTTAAAACAGAAGCATTCAGTTTGAAAATGGTTTCTGATTTTACTACTAAATATGTTTTCAAAACAGATTTCCCTGAAACTTGTCTATCACAGGGATATTGCAAGCAATACATTCCTGTTATGTATACAAAAGCCCATTACTTAAATCCAAGGAAAATCAGATTTTAACAGGCCATGCAATTCTATCATCTTTTTCAAAAAATATGACGACAGTCAAAATCCAATTTTTAAATAAAATTGGTGCCTGTTTGGACTATAATCACTAACTTGATGTTAGGCTTTATGTGAAGTGAAACCTTTTACAACCTGTTCTTCCCCGAATGTGGTCTGCAGGATTTTCTTTCCTCCTCTAAAGCCACTTCACAGTGCGGGTATATAAGCTGCTGTCGTGTCTCCCCTGGTTCAGGCTGTATTTTCAGAGTTGGGGCTTGACTTCTGCCTCCTAAGATGGATGTAGCAGTGAAGTGTCCCGTTCCCCAAGCCTGAGCGTTGTCTGCAGGGCTCCAGCTGTGCCTGCTTTGCCTGAGCCCACCCCCGGTGTGGCTGCACACCTTCCTCGGGTCATGGACCACGTACTCCCGGGGAAAGCTATCTCAGGCGTAGACCACCGAGCCTGTCACCTCCTGCCTAGCTGATCAGTCACAGTCACGGGAGGCTGGGTCCAGTCCACAGCAAAGTACATAATCTTGGCACCTTTTTTTCTGATCACAGCAGATCACAGCTCAGGAACTTTGCTGAGCTGGTAAACAAGAAGAGGTCTTGCACGCATAGRGGAACAGAAGGAGATGATGAGTTTCTTCCCCAGAGATTGTATTTTATTGGATATTGTACAGACATAAGTAAGAGAGAGCCACTGCATTAGGGACTGGCATTAGCAACCTACAGGTTGCTTCCAGGGGGTATTGTGTGTTTTGTAGATATTACATTATCCATTTTCTCTCTGCTTCGTCTGTCTTGTTTTTATTACGGTAGTGCCTGGAGAGGGCCTACAGTGTGCCAGTCACTGTAAGCACAAAAACTCTTAGGCCTGTTCATATTAAATTAAAA
>JAYKAV010001643.1:145705-170510 GCA_035582835.1 Phoebastria nigripes
AAAAAAAAAAAAAAAAAAAAAAAAAAAAGAGAGACTGACAAATGACAAGAGGAAAAGATGTAGTAAGGTACCTTGCTTGCCTGATGCCCCACAGTGCCCCGATGCACTTGTTTAACTGCCCTGCTTGTTCAGAAGCCAAATCTGCTGTGGCTTCTGGGAAGTCCCTGTGCAAGGGCAAATGGGCTGCTACAAGTGTGTTGAGGAGAGCTTGGGGTTTTGAGGCTGGAAGAAGAAAGCAGGTTCAGCTCAGCTGGATGTTTAGAAAATGGGAAAAGGAAGCAGGGAAAACCCAACTACCCTTAGTTGACAGTTCGCTGTGTGTTACTGTCATTAACTACCACCATGGCATGGTGGTATCAACTCTGGTGGCGGTGTGAAATAGTAGCTCGGTGCCTCGCTGGAGGAGGAGTGACTCTGTGTGTTCATGTTCCTAGTTCTTATACTTCTTCCCCACAGGAAAACTGTGAGAGTGCTCCAGAGAGGCCAGCATAAAACTTTTGCCGTAGAAATGGCTTCTGTTGGTTAAAGAAACACCAAAAAATCAAGTATGCTCTACCTGCAGCTTTAAGGGGGTTCCTTGATGAGAAGCTATTTTACCTTGCTCCTTCCAGGAAATGATTGGACACTGTCCAGGAGAAACCTTCTTTGCTCAGAGTTTGCTCAGCGGTTCTGCTGATCTGCATCGTCTCTCTGGCTGCAAGCGGTGCAGGTACTCAGCACGTTCAGGGTTTGACCCCGTGCCCATTTCAAGTCTCTGCACAACCTTTCCTTACTATAATGTAAATCTGCTTTGTAAGCGTTCTTTTTATTTTTTGAACTAAATGAGCACCTCTAGTAGTAGTTTTTGGTAGTGGTGGTAAGAGCACTGACTTTTCTATCCCTGGCTTCTAGCCATTAGGGCAAGTCAAGACCTTGTAGGATCTGTTCTTAAGCAGGAACAGCCCTCTTTTCCATCTAAAAGTAAACCGTTGTTCTAGCAGTCTCTGGACTATGAGTTAGCGTTTTTCTAGCCTTGTCATTATTTAAACTACTCCCCTTGCCTTGACAGCCTTTGTAGTAGAAGACTGGTTCTTAATTTCTTTGGCAGTTTCTTTGTAAAATGGCTCAATGCTGTAACAGAAAATGTCTTTTTTGTGTCAGTGGTAACTGAAGGCTAATATTTCAGGCATGAAGGAGTAGAAGAGAGAGACTCCTTCACAGCAGGAGCTTCTTGACAGGCTGTAAACCCTCCTGAAAAAACCCTTCTCCTCTCAGGGAGACATCAGCCTCTGCAATTTCCAGGCAGCGTGGAAGGAAACACGTTACAGAATCCTAAAGGACCTGAAGCAGGTCAAAAATGATGCTCCTTAATACCAGCCTCTGGCTGAAATGGCACACAAGTGAAGAGCAGAACAAAGAGGCTTTCTGGCCCTTGTTTTGTGCTGGGTGTAACCCAGCTGACACTGCTCCCTAGAAGATGCAATATCCATAACCTGGGACGACTGGACACTAGGGTGACAGAAATTTATGTCTGAATTTAGCCCTAAAAGGCCCACTGCAAGAACTTAAAGGCACCATTTGGGTAGCTCCCAGCTGTTCTCAGAGGAATCAAAAACGAGCCTTGCTCCAGAGGCACTTAACTAGGTGCTGCATGGAGTTCTGTTTGCACTGAATAGCAGTAAACTCTTTAATGTGCGGAAGAGGACTGAGCACTCAGTAAGTAAATGGAAAACTACACATAATGAATGCTGTTATGCAAGCTGTTACCTCAGTAGTAAGAGTTTCCATACTTTTTTTTAAGCAGGTGTATACTAGCAATCTGCTGTTTGATCATGTTTGCAACCAAAACACTTAGCACAAAAAGTGTGCATAGCTACCAGCTGTCAAGAATTTCCATGTTCTTACCACGTACCACAAAGCATCTTTGCCTGCTTCTGTTCTTGTCTGTGTCCCAATAATTTACTAATTGCCATACCTCTGCCTTACAGCGACACCTGCTGCCACGGGCAGACGTGACAGAAAGCTAGTTCTTTGCTCAAAGGTGTAATTTTCTGCACCACAATTGATTGCTAGTAGCTTTTCTAGAATATATTCAAGTTCCCTATCTTCTTCCTGAATCTGGTTTTATTGCTAAAGAAGGAAAATGCCCCTCAGGCCAGCAGTTGGAACCCACATGGTGTAAATGAGCCAGTCTCAAACTTGGTACCCACATTACTTTTTCCACAACCTATATGATAATTTAATCTTTTTTTATCGAAGCTCCTTTACTCTGCAGGTGTGGTGTGATGTGTGGCTTCGGCGTGAGGAAGTGTATTGGTCAGCTTCAGGACTGATACGAAATGCACTGTAAATTACACATCGTTCAGCGATGGCAAATTAGGATGTATGTTTGGAAATGTATACTTTGGTTTGAATTGAAGCAATTATGTGGCTAAAACTTGGGCTTTGCCGAAGTACCAGTATTTGCTAACCATGGTCTTGATCCGTTAGTGGGGGGCTTGATTCCAGGCCTATCTCTGATAACCTCCCTAATTCATATCTGGAACTGTTTGCAGCTTGTACCAGAGGCAGATTTTATTGGATAAGCTAACTCCCCTCTCTTGCGCTCTCTCCCTTTTAAATCCCTGTTAGAGCTCATTTCTTCCATGCCCCGACAAGAAATTGATGGGTTAGGGCCAGCTGGAGAAGGTTCAACGTAACTCACCAGTGTGAAAGGTGAATGGAGACCAGTGATCCCACTGCTTAAACTGAAAAAAAAAAGTTAGGATGAGACTGAGTGCTTTGGAAAATGATGTCTGTAAAGTACAGATGTGTTTGAATATAAACTAACTCTGATTTCCTATTTCTCCCTCCCCCCAAGCTGCTTTGGGGCTCACTCTCTTGGGGTGCAGGTAGTCAAAGGCAGAGGCTAGATCAAGAGAGATCCTGGAAGGGGAATGCTTGAGTTTTGTTCAGAAAGTCATAGATCTGTCAGTTGCAATCTTTTGTTCTTTCCTCAGGCAGATTTCCCAATAGTTTGGTCAAGGATTGAGGAAGAGTAATTGGACTGGACATGCTAACTTTAGTATATGGGCTCACAGGTATGCCACAAATCAAATGAGTTTGTGCAAAAAAATTAGCAGAATTGCTGCTGGCTAGGAATTGAAAGTATACCAGAAGAGAAACTTTAGTGATATCCTCTTAGATGACAGATTTTGTTAGTTTATAGTTCAGTGAAATATATTTTCCACTGTCAAAATAGATAACTTATTTCAGTAATAGAAAAATAACACTGTTTTTTCCAGCATGAAAGTAATCCCAGCAGGGATACACATACTGTACCATGCTAATACAATTCTACTTTAATACAAAGTAGAAACTTAATATAATTCCTGAGATGTTACTATTGCATTATCAAAAATGAATTTCAGCAAGAGCAAAATGACTGATGTTCCAAACAACATTATTAAAGTTTGCAGCAGGTCTCTTACAGACTGCAACAATAGTTTAAAGGTTAGCTTTAATTATTTGTATTTTTTTTATTTTTCTGTACAGCTACTTTTAATTATCTCCTCTTATACATGCATTTCTTTCTTAGCATTCTTATTTTTAACAGAACAGTGGTTTGGTGGTTCTCTTTTTTGTTTTTATTTTTTCCAAATGCATATTGCATCATTTTATTGTTGAATGGGTGGTGTCATTCCCCTTTAGAAGAGGAGAGACTGGGAATGCCCTGGTGAAATAAGCTGTCTCAGGAAGTAAATGTTTCTTTAAACACTGCTTGTTGTTTTCATTATGTGTGAGGAAATGTGCCAGTCATGCCTGGGAAGAAAAAAAGGTATAATTCAATTTCTGATCTGTCCCCATTCTTTACTCTTGAAACCAGATGGATACCTCCTTGGGGGCAGGTGGGTGTCTCTTCCTCCTGCAAAGGCTTTCTCTTTGGTTTGTGGTGGCAGGGGGGTGTAGGGTCAGCAGTGACTTCCCACTGTGACCCTTGCCTGCTGCTGGAAGGAGGCAGCATCTTTGCACCAGGCGGAAGGTAGCGCACAGTTCCCCGCTCTCCAGTGCCTTGAAAGCCCTTCAGACAGAGAGAGCAATAGCAGTGCTGCCTCTGCAGCTCCCTGGGCACAGACCGCCCTCCTCAAAGGCCTCTTTGCCTCCGTCCTGTGCCTGCCCAGAGTGTGATACGGGCTTTGAGAAACTGCTGGCACGGGAACGGCTCGTCTCAGCAGTCTCATCCTTGGTAGAGTGACAGGACAGTGCACAAGGTGGTTGTGTATTGAAAGAAATAGCATGACCGCTCCCCTTTTATTCTTGCTTATTTTATGAGAACCTGTCCTCTTTTCTTTGTTCTGAATATGTTTGTACAAAACCCTAGAAAGTCCATGCTGTTCTCGTTACGCTTTCTCCTTTGCTCTCACAATTGCTAAATTTTATATAAAGTAAAATAATTGTGTGGTTCATTAAGCAGACCCTGAAATAGGAGACAATAGGGCTGGAGGGCAGTAGTAGGGGAGAACAGAGACAGTAGGTGAAGAAGAGGAGATGAGTTTTCTGGTGCATGTGGGAGGAAGAGTGAGGCTGACAGAGGTTATTTGTGTCACCATGAGATGATGTGTACATCTGGAAGCTGGAATAGATGAAACGGCAAAGAAGGAGCGATTAGGGATCAAGACAGACGGTGAAGAGAGAAAGAGCAAAGATACATAGCATTGGGGCTCAAACTGTATTCGGACAGAGTGATAAGTATGGTTTGAATCCTGATACCTGAAGAGTAGAACTCTGCTCAGCACAGGTGGCTTCACTGAAATCAGAGACCTTTGCAGGGGGTGAGGACCAGCTATGTACAGAAGCCTCTCAAAATATGGCTTAAAGCAAACACTATTCTATGGCCCTCCAGATAAGCCTTTTAAAACTGTAGAAATTAAGAGTAGGGTTGCCTACAGGAAGAATTAATCACGTAAAGGAACTTGACCTCGGGTGTCTTAGCTAATGCATGACCAACACAGACGTTTGGAAGTAAACTAGTAAAAAGTAGTGAGGAAATAAATATTTTAGGTGAACTGAGAAAAGTCCTTCCTTACACACTAATATGTGCTTGTTCTGCTGGGTTTTTTGGGTTTGTTTGGTGGTGTTTTTTTAAAAAAAAAAACCTCTCTTTAACATTCAACATGTATGGTTCCGGTCTGGGAATTCCCCTGTATAGACCAAGGGGAGCTAGCAGAGGACCTGGTCAAGAACGGATGAGCAGAAGGAAAGAGAAGTGAGTATCTGGGGAAGACAGGAGTTCTCTTCTTTTAAAACAGGGAGGTAAGAGCCAGGTGAAAAGACTGACTTCCATATAATTCTTGTGCTTCAAAGCCCAATAGCTAATAATACTGTAGGCTCCAAGRGCTTATGAAAGATGAAATCCAGATTAAACAAGTAAAAGGGTTTTTTTAACATTTTACCAGCTCTTCACTAGCAATACTGATTTAAACCAGGCCAAGTGCAGGAACACATTACTTTAAATGAAAATGTCATGTGTACTAATCTGGAATCTCCAGCACATCTGGTAGATAGGGTAGCATGGGATTTGTGCAGTGACTCAAATTACATTTGAATATCCTGTCTTCTAATATTTTCTGTTGCTGATAATGAAGTGTTTATATGGACAGAGCTTGTAAATTAAATAGAATATTGATATTCTTTTTGGCCAACACTTGGCTGATTTAGATAAAGATATATTAGATATACTTAGGATAATTTTTTCTCCCACACTCGTAAGCTGTGTTTCTGTGGAAAATTTAAAAGGGTGATAATTGCCAATTAAGTAGCAACACTGTAAAGGAACACTTGCTATACTAAGATTCACAGCTACTGTATAGTTCTTTGGGTTTTTTTTTTTTTTTCACTGAGCCAGTTTGAGAACAAAGAGCAACACTGTACAATGCATAATGTATTACCATTTGAACAAGACTGTGTCTTGCGGTTTTGCTTGTTTGTTTCACTGGGAATGTGTTCTTAAAGCAGACTTTCAGAATAAGCTCAGGTATGCTAAATCTAAGGTTTTATTTATTGAATGCACAGATTTCAACTACAAGGAGAAAATGGCCCCAAAGAAGGGGCCAATATTTTTGTTCAATAAAGATTAAATGGTTTGGCTTACCATCAAGGGATGGCAAAATGCTTCCATATTAGCATTAATTTAAAAGGGGAAATAATGCAGTTAGATAGGAGGCAATTTAAACAAAACAAATAATTCCTACCCAGTTTCCATGAATTCACTCCTGAACTTCAGACTTTAATATATGCTTAAATCCAGTCTCTCTTCTTCAAAATGAAAAATATGGACCCAAATGAGAGGAAAAAGTTCTTTCATTTTGCACTTCCAGGGCTATTTATCTTTGTAACACATTGAAACTGAAGGCCTGCAGCAGTAATTCTGTAGCATTTTGATAAAAATCACCTGCAATGTACTGATCATCTTTGTAACTGGAAATGAGCTATGTACAAATCTGCTACTAAAAATAGTTTTTGAAAAATGCAGAAGCTTGCAAGTTTTCCTAAAACTCTGAGCAGTCCAAAATTTGGGGACGCAAGTCCCCGCTGAGACTTTACTTTTCCATTCATTTTAAGCCTTTCTTCCTTTAGGAGGCCTTAGGGAACTGCCCACGATGGTGTTTCAGAGGTAGAGGACAAGAGTTGTGTCTGCTTAACATGAAGATCTATAAAGGGATTACCTTAGACGAGTTACCTGAGGTCAGCAGGTGAACAGCATCCTCTCAATTGCCTTTCCTATCACGCCTTCTTGTGGAAGAACATCAAAACTAAGGTTTTAGCACTTCAGCATTTTCCATGGGAGAGCAAACTGACTAGAGAGATCTGATGTTTTACTGATATTACATGGGTTACTAATTGGGTGGCTTTCTAAATAATATCCGAACATCATATGCCCCAAAACATAGTACTAAATTATGGGCTTCCCTGTATTAAAAATCTTCTGAAAGGCTAGATTTACCTCCAGTAAATTTATAATTTTACAGTTTCAATCTTGTGTTTTGCTGCTACCCATTGGGTTTTCAGGTCCTCATTAGCTTTGCATAAAACTGCCGACTCATTTAGGCATTGAATTGAGTCCTCACATAACATGCACACAAAGCTTTTGGTTTTGCATCTACTTTTCCTATTTTAGGGATGACTTAGATATGGATCATCTCAGGGCTTGGGGGAACTAATGGCATTATATTTCTCAGCTGCACTGTTGTCTGGAAAGCTGTGTCATAAGTGTGTATCCTCAGGAGAACCTGAATATAAAATTTTCAGTGAAAATTCTCGGCAAAAGGCAGATGGTGGTAGATTTTTTCTTATCTCAGAGGGAGGAATAGAGGACACCTTGAACACTGATACAGCCTGGTGTTTTTCCCATGGGCACGTCGTGGATGATACACAGATCGTATGTTATAAGTTCAGCCTCTGATTCTGTTTGCAGCCTTGCTATGAGGAGAGTTGTAACACAGAAGTTTATTCCCCTTGAGAACATACACTCGGTTTTGTTCAGTAAACTCTAGATTGCCTCCTACAAATATCCTAGCAAGAATATTATTTCAATTTTAGATTTATTTTGAGTAGCAGGATTTTGGGGATCTGAGATTAGTCCTGGTGCAGGTAGATAAAACTCTTCTTCTCCTGAAAGGAGCAATACATCATAATATCAAAATTATGTTCAGGTTCGTCCTTAGAGCTGTATTTAGGTGGCAGTACCGGAGTAATAGCGATGCAAATCCACTGCTTCCATGAAACCATTCTGGTTTAAATTGGTACAGACGCCAGTGTGTGTGTACTTGTAGCTAATCCAAATATGAAATAAAGCAGCTAAGATCAAGTCTACTTCATAGCTAATGTTGTATTTCCAGTTTCTTGGGGAAACTTCCCCTGTAGCTTCCCACTGCCCAAATCTGAGAGTTAAGAGAACGGAAAAGACATGGGGGTCAGTYACATACAAAGGGGTGAAACTGTCATAAATGAAGTAATGATATTATCTGCTCCCAGTGTTTTAGACAAGTAATTCCAAGATACTGGCTTAATTTCAGTGTAATTTTAAAGTATTCACTTAACTTGGTCTAGTTTCAGAAGGTGCGGTCATTTCTCAAATTAAATTGGCTTATGGTGCCTTTAAAGAATGCCCCATAAAACCTTTTTTTTTTTTTTTGTTCAGATTGAATACTTCCTTTTTTTTTTTTTTTTTTTGACCATTTCTCCTGATGCTGTTTTTAACAGTTTACTATTATTATTGTTTGCCTGAAAATCTATTGAACAGTTTATCTGTCAAGAGTAGGGGAAATGATCTATACGCAAGACTACGTAGCATGAACTATAGGGTAGCTGTATATTATCAGACATTAGAAAATACATTATAAAGAGCAATTCCACATGCATTAGGAAATTGTATTTACCATCTTAATTTTTCCTTCTCTGGTTTCTTGTTTGTCCCTCTTTTTGATACTTATTTCCAAACAACTTTTAGACCAAGATTATTCTTTTGAGTAGTTTAAATAATTTTTCAAGAAGGTGTTGGTGCAAGTTTGATTGGTTCAGAAATTTATGCATTGGAATATTCTAGTTGTCTTTTAACAAAATTGGAGTTTCTGACTTTTATGAGTTCTGAAATTTCGTTGATGCACAAAAGTTTTTTTTAGACTATGATATAAAATGGTTGTGTGAAAATCTATTCTGGGCTGCTAAGGAACGGTGTGTGTTTTAGTAGCATGAGAATTAATATATTTTGTGCTATTTAAAATAAGCGTGTGATTAAATTTTTGATGAGTTGCAGGCTACTGCAAATCCAATTTAGGCAAACAAAATTTGAAATATAAATGTGTTAGCTGAAAATACTTAATCATAGACATGAATATGAACTTACCATGCTCATTGCTTTACACTTGGAGGTTGGCTTGAATTATTAATGCATATTGTTCAGTGGAAGCAGAAGAGACAATAGCACTGACTCTGCCTGTGATGAGGAACATAGTCTTGCTGGTGGCCAGTAGCAGCAGATTATTTCTCCTTCTTTGCTATCTTGGCATAGCTGACCACCCTTTTCCGCGTATTGCCTCCCCGCCTGCCCCATGTCCTGCTCACGGTGGGGTAGGGAACGGTGATAGCACGCAGGCTGCTGCTGCTGGCATTGAATCAGCAACGCCAGATCAAAAAAAGAGCTTGCTTTCTCTTTACAGTCTGCTCCTTTGTGCAAATGTGTATGTTTTAATGCTAATAAAGGTGATTTTTTTTTGTGTGTGTCTTTTTTTTCCATGTAGGAATAGAGTCAGCTTGCTACTAAAGATTGCCTGATAACAACGCTGACTGGCAATTAAAATTGCAGGCAGTTGGGGCATTCCATCATGTTTGTAGCTGTTTATCTTCCTTGTGTCAGAAATCAATGTTGCAGCAATGGAAAATATGAAACGAAGAAATAAAAAGTTGCATTCAAACCTTGAAGTCAGTGCACGTTACACKGAATTATTAAACAATATAATTTATAAACTTCAGAAATAAAATTGATGTTGAAGCCTCTCCATTTCACTTGATAATCAGGTAATGGATGCAGAAAAAAGCTAGCTGCACACTCTTTCGGTTACTTTACCTGCAATTATATTTTGATGTGTGTGTTTGTTTTAGGTATAGGACAGCGGTAGACAGGTTATAGTAAAGTTTTGTTAGTGAGGCACGTTGTACTTATGAAGCAATGAAAGAAGATGGTATTTGAAAGGCAACCTGATGGGGTGTATTATGAAGGATAGCCGGCATGGTGTCTGTAGGGGTTTGACGTTTGAGACTCAGCAGATCCTTCATCAGCGATCGGGGGTTACACAGGCGACGTTTGGATGGGAGATGTCGCTTACCGATTGCACGTCCTCTGGGGAAGAGCCGCAGTCCAGAACAAGCTCCAGGGCATTTTCATGTTAGTCTGCAAACCAGGATCCAACCCAGCCCCGGGGCAGGCGCGTGGCACTGCGGGAAGGGCTTGCGAATCTCCGGGGAATTCCTGGTGTCAGAGACCAGCCGTCATTAAGATGCAAATACATGATTGTAGAGAGCTTGGATTCCTTCTCGCTCTGGAAAAGACAGGATTTAAGACACAAGTAGGATCTCCCGCCTATGTTTCAGCAGCTTGTTTGATTTGTGAGGATCTTTGGTTTGACAAATTATTCTTTAAAGACRTTCAAAACAAATAGTTTATCAGGAAAAAAGTCAGGATTAACATTATGCACTTTAGTGCTTCCCCCCGCCCCCTTTTTTTTTTCCCGGGTGTGTGACCTAATCAGTGTTTTTTTACTGTTACCTGGTAATAATAGATGTGTGCTCAGGGCAAAAAGAAAAGCTGATTAAATGTTACATTATTGCTTTAGCTGTCATTTTTCACACAGAGAGCAAAAAAAGGAGAAAATGAAAAGAAAACTTCTTCCTGATTCTTCCCCCAGTGGCATCAAGACACGTAGCCTTGTCATGAAAAGGTCACTTAGATTTTAGTTGAAATGATGGCAGCAAGTACTTTGTTTTATGTTTGGACTCTTTCCTCCTGGTTTTCACTGTGGCACAGCGCGGGGCTGCTCCCGCTTGCGGAGCCTGTTACAGCAATGGGCGTGAGGCAGCGCGGCGAGTACCAGAGCTCCCGGCTTTGACAGAATGGGAGAAGAATGACAGGAAAGAGAAGAGAAAATCATATCCTAAGTGAGGGTTGTAGGAATATTAAATCTAAGACCTGACAAGAGATTACTCCAAACCCAGCAGCCTTGAATATGAATCATTGTAATGAACTCTGCGTGGAAGTATACCTGAAGACAGTCCAGAAACTCAGTCTAGTGAAAAGACAGTTGCTCTCCTGCCTCTGTCTCTGACAGCACATTACTCCTACTATATTTACTGATAGGTTTTTTGCTTGCAGTTGTGTTTTTTGGTACATAAGAATTTGTTTTTAAAAGGGTTGATCTATTCTTTTATTCCTTCTTTTTTTTCCAAAGTGAGCATTAGGATTTTAAATTTTTTAGGAATTTTTTTTAAAAGTAAGATTTTGTTTTGATGACTGTGTAACTTAGTTTTTGGCTAAAATTCAGGGGAGGTTTTTGTCTGTGGGAGAAACTGTTTAATTTTCCCTGTGTTTCATTTCTGTGTGAACTTTTTAGAGAGACGTGTTATCTGTGTGGCTTTTGCTCAATATTGAATCAATGCACTGAGAAAAGAATAGTGTTTCCTAATTCATCAGCACATTGGTTCCTTCCTTGTATTCTCATATTTAATTGCTTAATGAATCCTGCCTCTGCTTAGCTGAGATCTCTGTGACATTTACAGCTCAAAGCAGAGTGATTAAAGAAGCGCAGCAGTTTTGTAGGAAACGTATAATTACCTTACTAGATGTACAGTAGTTTTTCATCTGAGATCCATAATCCAGTCCATATGGAAGCAGGCTGCCAGCTCCGGTGTTGGTGATCCATTTAGTTGAGGACTGCTGGGCTTCTATGTTCTTTGTGTGATACAGGTGGTATAGAAGTCAGGTATGAGACATTTATAGCTGACGGGCCTTTCTTGGGTACACAGACAGTTTAAGAATAGCAACCATTGTTTTCTTCGCAGCATTTGTAAAAATAAAATTTGTTCCTGGGCTGGAAGTATGCATGAAAAATTGTGAATCGCCAACAGCAGAAAAAARGAGCAAAAAAAGAGGAATTTTGGGTGAAATTCCTAAGAACGGGCTCAATCCTAGAAAGTGCTGGGTACTACTACRGAAGGCTGACTGCTCTTGCTACTGCTGATTATAGCAGCACGAATGCGCATCTATAGCAGCAGCTTAGAAAGCACCTGTATATCTCTTTAATTTGGAACCACAGAATGTCCTGAGAGCAGGTGACATTCTTCATCCTGCTTATTTAAAGCCCTGTGCACTGCTGCAAATTTAAAATACCAGTGACAGGAGCTAAGCCTTTTCAGTTTTAGACAAGTTAAGGATAGACCTATTTTAAATAGTTAAAAAGCCTCTTAGCAAGACCAGTGTCCAACTGCAAAGCAGAAAACTGTTATGGACTGGCAGATGATTTGCTAAACAGAGCTGCAGATGACCAGAAGAGAGATGTCCGCAGTGCACTGTACTTGGTATATAATAGCAGCTGCATACAGTCCTGATAACACAGGTAGAAACACATGGGTGGGAGGGAATAGTTTGAGATGCAGATAGATCTCCTAGCTAGCAATCTGCAGCCATACCAAGCCATGGATTTGTTAAATGTGTTTTTGCAGTTTCTGCAGGACAAAGGAGAAAAAGAGAAAGCACATAAATACAGATTATGCATTTTGTTGCTGGTAACTGGTATTTTTTTATTAATGCTGAGACAAAAATGTGTTAGCCAAATGTATCAAGCAAACCAAGCAATTCTCTGCATATCTACCATATATTATCACATATATATTACTACCAGCGCTCCAAGTCATTAAGCAGGGTTCTCTTATGTGTAGATTATGCTGGCAGGTTAATTATGGTTACCAGGTTACTGAATCAATAAATGAATGAGGGAAACGGATTGCATACCTAGAAGAAGTTGTGTAAAATTAGAAAAGGAACAGAGGGGATATACTAAGGCAGTTTAAGGGGAGATGTCATAAATTTGAATTTAGGCAAAAACATGGATTAATTTCAAGTTCCGTTTGAAAAAAGAAAAAATATTTTAAATGCTAATTGCAAGGAATAATAGAATAGGAATAATAATAGGAATAATAAAGTTACGCTTTTCTTCCCCAGGTATTGGTACTATGTATAAATATATTCCCTTTTTATGCCCTCATCTTACCCAGTCTACAAGAGTTGCATCTGTTCTGTAGAGTCTTTTCCCCTGCCTGAATTTGCAGGGCTATTGAAGGTGTGGTAAAATACTTGCTTCTCTTCTGCAAAAAGCTGCAGAACTAGTTAGCTCAGAGCCAAGACCTTCCTTTTTGTGTTTGATATGCTGTTCATATCCTGTCTCACAGTGACAGGAAGTGTTTCCATTATTTTTGTTGTGTTAGAATAATTTTTGTAAAAACATACTCACTAATAATCAGCCCTAAAATTGGCCTYTCAACTTCGGTCACTAAAGGGAAATAGTTCACTGGTTCCTAGCAGAAGAGACACCATTTAAAATGAAGGACATTACTCAGAAAGACTTTGGTTTCTTCATTCACATTGCCTATGAGAAACTCTTTCAGAGATATCATGGGCTGATAATATGCTCTTGACGTAACTCTTCCTCAGCATAGGTGGAGCTGAAGGGTATTTACTCTTGCCATAAATTTCAAACGCTACTGGACTGAACATATGCTGCTCCCAGTAACTTGCGTAGCAATTATTGGCAGTAGCATTGAGTTCCCCCTTCTGTACTTTTCCACTAAGCAGCACAATGAAACAGTTGATTTTTCGGTTATGTCTCCATTCCCTAGTTCACTGAGTGACACTGGAGTTATATCAGAAAGGAATGTGACAGATAGAAAAGGCGGTAATTTGACAGATGGAGCTATTTCTGAGGAGTGGAGCTTAACATGGAATATTCAGGTTGGAAAGGTTGTAATTTGTGGTAATGCCAAGGAGTGCAGATTTGCACACTGAGCTAGCGCTGCAGTGCACTTGCAYCCTTGTGCTCTTAGTGTCGTCTCTTCTATTAACAAGAGCATGAAACGGTACCTTGGGGCTCTCCAGCTGAGCAGGGTGGCCAAGGGCACGGGTCTCCTCTGCTTCCAGTTGTGCTGGTTGAAAAAGCTACTGCTCCCAATTGCATATTACAGTGTCTTTGCTGGAGGTGTTGGTCCTCCCTGACCCATCAGAGCTCAGTGAGCTACTTGGATGACCATTCCTTAGTCTGGCTCAGTTCACAGAGGCAGGATTAACTAAAAGCCTTTAGATAATGTCTTTACTGACTTAGTTCTTTCTGACATACATAAGCTAGAGACTACTTCCATGTGCAGCGCACCTGGCAAATTTGAGGGGTCCCCAATAATGGGATAGTAACCTTTGGGTCAGAASAGAAGGTGTGTGCAAGACCTTCTGTGTTCTGGCTGACCACTTAAGTTATTCTTCCCTCTACAAGCCCCACCATTGATTTTGGTCGCCCTGGAAGATAACTTGTCTTTGACCCATGTGTGACCATTAGCACTTCATCCATCTGTGTTACTTTCCACCTTTTCAGTTGTTTTTTTCATCTGTTTAAATTGTAAACTTCTTGGAAGAAGGTGTCTCTGTTTTCAGGATGCCAAGCAAAACAAAGCCCCAATCTTCTTCAGGTCCTTCAGTTTCTGCAGAAATAATTAATGAGGTTTTGTGTGAGCTGTTGCAAAGTGCCTAGAGACTGCTAGATTTGCCTACACGGTTGCCATGCTGCACCTTGGCCAAATTGTTGTTTGTAAAGCAATTTTGTCTCTAATATAAAAGGCACTGTATAAAATCAGTTTCTATTATCTTCTCGTAGAGAATTTTCCATCTGAATTGTAAGCTTAGAATTGCTGACTATCTCCTTAAACGCTTCCAGATAATAATGATACATGTTCTTCCAGCTAATATATATCATTACTTTTTATCAGGCAAGGCTTGGTTCATAGCTGTAGAAATAATATGATTTACTGGCCTCCAGCCAATCAGTTACTTAAAGCACCTGGGGCTTTGGTTCATTCCAGTGTAAGTTATTAACTTGCTGGTAAAGGATCAGTACCTCATAAATAGTTTCTCTAAATAACTTTACAATGCTGCCGAAGTTTAATTTTTTTTATTATTTATTCTTATTTATAAGAATAAATATGTGGGGGACAGCTTTAAATTGCCGTTATATAAGGCAACTATTTTGATTTGAGATATCAAATAGTAGCCCCATATCCATCTGAACACCATACAAGTGTCAGAGACCTGTTACTTAGGCACCTTCAGGTCTTTGGGAGAATCTTAGTATTTTTACATGTACCAGACTGATTGAAGACTGATTTGTTTTGTAATACTTAGTTTGTTTTGGTTTTTTGGTCATGTTGTTTTAAAATAATAAGATCACGTGAAGAGATCTTAGGCCAGGCTTCACTTGTGGTAAGTCCATTKAGATAATTTACAATAGTTAAGGCTCTGGCTGTCTTAAAGTAATTGAGACAGATAATAGACTCTTTCATCTCTCTTTTTCTGTATCTCATCTTTTTTCCCAGAAGTCATAAGCCACTTACTTGTTTAGAATGTGGGAGACTAGATGTAAAAATCACTGTCCTCAGAAGGAAGAAGCTGGGGCTGTCTTTGGCCTGGGAAGCATCCTTTAGGCAGGTTCTGTACCTGAAGCTAGAAAATAATTTTTCTGCAGCATTCTTACGGTTTTGCTTATAAAGAGTGTCTCAACTGATGAATTGCTTTTGTAGCTCAAGGGGAGAGAAGAGATTCTGTAATTGCTTAGGTCCTAGGCCTTGCTTAGATGCCTTATATTTGCTGAATAAACCGATRGACAGGATAGCTAATTTTAGGACAGGTATTACACACTCTTCTTGCAATGGGCCATTACCAAGTTCTGCGTGAGCTGAACTCCCTGAGAGAACTTAATGAATATGCCCAGGTGAAAGGAATTACATTAATCCAGTTTCAGCTGTAACCTCAAGAGAGAGGAGAAGTTAAAAGCTTCCAGTCAAACACAGTGGGCAAAAAAGGTTGTTCTTCTTGTCTTGTGATGTTTATATTCATCAGTATGGATGGGGAACCTAGCAAGAGCCTGAAGCAGTGAATCACCATGGTAAGTGGCTGGCCAGCTACCATAATTTAGAAATTATCTCAGCTAATAAGATTTGTCAGGATCAAATCTGCTTGACCTTGGCTTGTTAATATGGGTTTGAATGGTGGCTGGAAGGAGTGGGCAAAGTAGGATAAGGAGACAGAGAAGAGCACAGTCTGCACAAGAAGACTGAGAGAGGTAGTGCTTACCATAGTGGGTACTGTAATACTATGGACAGGAGAGAACAGGGGTCACTGGAGCAGGAGCAGTGCTAGAGGAGCAGCCTGCAGGAAAAAAGCTGCTGTACCCAAAGCATGAAAACACACGTGAAAACATGAAAACATCACAAAGTGATGAACTAGTAGCTTTTGTGCTGCCCTGCTTTCTTCTTTTTTTCCAAAAAGCCTCAGTCAAGGTCGCATGGTACTGTGTGGTGGATATACCCATACAGAACATTCCCTGTGGTGGGAGTTCAGCAGCCAAATAAGAAAGAATGGCTTAAAGATGAGAGCAGATATAGAGATGAACTTTGTTGTCCCAATTTGTATAGGCTGGCTAAGTTGATGGCTAAGCTAGGGATAGAGGCGGATTGCCCATGTAATGAGTGCCAAAAGGAAAAATGCAGGTTTGTATCGCTGCGGAGAGGTGGTTCTGACTGAGAAATAAACACCAAAGCAAAGAGGCTTTAGCTGAAAATTGGATTCTCAGCAGCAGGAAGTGCCTGATCTGATGTTTATACCTTTTTTTTTCCAAAACTTGGGCAGGCTGTTCCTTTTCTTTGTCTCTCCTCTTTTTTCCTTTCCCCTCTGCCCCCCCAGTCCTCTGACTTTCAGCCCTCTCAGGTCTACCAGTCGGTCTCTCTTTGCCCACAGACCTAGCAGGAACGCTCTGCTCTAGTGTAGAAGTGACAGCTTCTTTTATCTTGTGTGCTGCGGTTATCTGAAATGTGCATCTTGGAGCAAAACTGATAAAGACTGCTAAGACAAGATGGTCATTTTCAATCTTTAATAGCTTATCATATTTTAAAAAATCTCATGAAGGAACTGTGTGTTAGTTAAATGATGATTAATAGGGATGCTTATGAATAAAATATACCATTTATATCTGACTTTGTAATAATAGTGTTAGACTTTTCTCTTTTCTCTGACTTAAGTCTATATAAACAAAGGGATCAAAAGAGAACAGCATGTTTGTGCTTGTTCAAATCAATTGGAATTAGTGGCATGTGCCCTTTGCGGTCCCCAAGTTATGTGGAAGCACTGAAAATTATTGTGGTTTTGTTTCTTTTGTACGTGGATAGTTCGAGATTTAAAGCCAAGACCTAACCCACCTGCTTTATATCAGATGATTCAAACAGTCTGTGGAACAGTATAGGCACTGTAGTAGAGTTATCATTTTTGTGTCATAGGAGGGGAAAAAAAGAGAAAACAGGTATTGTCATGCCTAACTACTTCCCGCCCCCCGCCCAGTTTTCATGCAGGTCATTATAGAGCCACCCTTGCGAACTTTTTGCCTGGGTGAGAAGACTGTTAGGTTTAAGGTGCAAGTTGCCACTTGTTTAGACAAGTACATGCCCACACATGGAGGATGGGCCCTCTTCAGGTTTTGAATACTTGCCCCCCATGTAGTTTAAGCTGACTGGGCAGTAGGTTAGGATAGACAGAAATAAGCTATTTGGAAGTACGGTGGCACAGTCAGATGAAGATTGGCACTAGTCTGATAAAACCAGTTCAAATGTGTATTTAGAGAAACAAGGGAAGCAGTCAAGTATAGGAAGCTAAAAGCCATATGAGATCTCAAGTTTATTCCCTGCGCTGCAATGAACACTTGAGTTTACACAGAAATGTCAGTAATGGAGTAACTGGTTGTGTTTTTTTGTTTATAATGCCAATATATTGATGTTCTGTTTCTTCACTTGCAGCTGCACTGAGAGCTTGTGCTGATGGAGCTGCCAATCGGCTCTATCACATCACAGAAGGAAGCCAGGACAGGTATGTTAACAATAAACTTGAAGTCATAGAATTCAACTCTTCCCAATGAAAATAAAATATGGAGGAACAGGATCTGTTCAGTTACTGAAGTAGCTGCCTGCTCTGTGCATGGTACTTTAACGAACTGTGGCAGGTAGTATAATATTTTCTCCACATTATCTTTAATTTTTATTCTCAGCTACGATTTTTAAAAACACACAGGTAACCTGAAATACCTTTTTTTCCTTAAGCCCACTGGTCTTTTTTCCTCTTGAAAGCTCTGCTTTCAGTCTGTCTTATTTTACGCATCCATTAGAGCTAGGCCTTTGATGCATCCTCTGAAAAAGCCCCTAGCAGGGGTTGACTGGAGGAACATCTGATGCCTCTCACCAGGAGCTGAAACAAAGTATGTCCTCTTCATTCTTCTTGTGAGGCCTTAGAGGAAATCTGTTTGCTTTGTGAAGTGAGATGGGTAATAAAATAGGAAGTCTACTTTTCTTTCTGAATTATTTCTAAATTAGTGTCAGGGCATCATACATGACCAAAGGCAAGTACAGCGGTTACCTGTAAATGTATATGCTAGGTGAGGAAATATGACTGAAAGGAGAATATGTTCTTGTTTTCTGTAATGGCATTTAAAATTGTAAAATATCCCAAGTTTCTGCCCCAGAAGTGTTGAGCTGGGGTTGTGATGCAAAATACTGCATTCAAGTGGTTTCTCGTTTTTGTAGTGGAACCATGGAATGCTGTGTAATCTGAGGTTACTAAGGATCCTTTGTGCTTGTCTTTAGGATTTTCAGTTGTTTTGAGCAAGAATTCATAAATAAATCATTTAATAAAAGCAAATAAATGAATAAAGCTGACTCTCGGGGCAAAGGAGTAAGACAGGTATTTGATAGAACTTACGAACTTATGATCAATTACATATTACAATATTGTAATGTATTACAAATACATACAGCAAAATCTGATACATATTTTGTTTTTCATCTCATGGCAAGTGTATGATGGAGGCCAGGGGAAGCTCAGTTTCCTCCTGTCCTTCAAAGTAAAGACCAGAGTTGGAGAGGAAGACTGTAGTCTTAAAGTAAAAGTTAACTTAAAATTTCTTCTTTTGTCACCTGTGAGAAGTTTGATGGCTGAGATCTACAACTGCTAAAACCAATACTGGAGTCTGTCAAGCACTACTAACTGTTGTAGGAGTATTCCTTCTGTAATCTTCTATTTCTCTTCTCCTAGTAGTTGCTCACAGAGCCATGCACAACTTAATCTTGAATTCAAACAGATTTCTGTTTGACTTGCAGCAAGCAGTTCTCTTTGATAACGGTTGTTCCAAAGAACAACATTTTGGAGCTTTCATTTTACCTTCTCCTGTAACCCGTTCATCTCTTCTGCACACCTTTATGTTCGTATTAAACAAATATAATTCCGGGGAAAATGGATGATTATACCTTGACTGAATAGTTCTTTCAGTCTTACATACTTGGCCCTTGGACTATTCTTTTTCTCTACCTTTCTTCTTCTCATCTTAATTGCTTTGGGTAGGTATATTTTACCTTCTAAGTGATTCTTTTGAAACAAAAAAGAAGAGCTGCATAATTTTTATTTTTGTCTTTAAAGAAATCATTCTGCTGGAAAGAATATTCATTTACTTGTCTGAAGTATTTTCCCTTACATTCCCTGTCCAGTGTTATTAAAGAGCTGTCTGCTCAGACTCTACTGACATGCTAATCATTTTTTTAATGCTGTCTTAACCTTCTGTTTAAAATTCTATTTTATTCAAAGTCCTGATATCTAATTGTATTGTATCAAAACCTGAAAACTACAGTTGTTTAATTCTAGAGAGATTATTATATCCAAGAGATATAAATAAAGAACTTGATTGGTATTTTGGGCTTGATTCTCAGTGACACCAAAGTGTCTTTCTGCTGCTCTGGCAGTGTGAAGAATCTTTTAGAATGGGAATAAATTATAACATTCTGGAAAAAGGACAGCTTGCAGTATGGGACTGTTATAGGGGTGTCTTCCTTTGGAGATAAGTGAAGTAGCTGTTGCTATTTTGAAGGGTCCGTTTCCAAATCCTAGAAGAATATAGGGCTAGAAATGACCTTAAGAGATCCATCCTTCTTTCCCTCTGCTTTAAGGTGAAGACAAACCTATCTGTTCCATTCCTGATGCATACCTAGTTAGCTGGTTCTTAAAAATCTTCCAAGTGGGAGCTTCCCCCCTCCTCCATCCAGCTTCCTCTGCTTTAGGCTAAAATATGCCCAGCTTGTTTGGTCTTTCTTTATTTGTCATCTTTTCTTACTGCTCTTATTGGCCTCTCTTCAGTTAGTCCATGTCTATCTTAAAGTGCTGTGGCTGAAGCTAGGCAAGATGCCCTACAGGAGACTTACCCAGTGCTGAACAATTCTTTAACTTGCTTCTTGTGTTAAGTCAGCCTATGCTATTGAATGAAAAGCAGCAAGAGCAGATTCAAGGGCCCCCCATTTCCTGCTTCCATTGGTTTCCTGTTTTCTCCATCGGTGTCTTGACTTGTTTCTGTGCTTGAGTAGCTCACCTATTCCCATCCAACAAAGGAAGCTCTTGCCTTCCTCTCTATAGCACTGCACAGGCTGGCTTAGCAATGTGACTTCAGGTCATGATACTAACGTATGTAAGATGTTATATGTCTTCATCTGTGTTTGTGGTGTCATTTTTATGATGTGTTTGGTTGGTTTTCCCATAAGTTTCTGTAAACACTAGCTCAACAAATCTGAATTGCAATTATTCTTGTTTAAAAACAAGCAAATAAACAAACTCAAGAAAACCTTCATTTTTGTAACTACTAATGAGAGAAATCATGCTGTTTTTTTCCAATTATGTGTTAAAACAAATAATTATCTTCTAGAGCAGGAGGGGTAGGAAGAGTAACCAAAAAGGCAGGATAACTTTTCCTTAGAGAGGCCCGTCCTTGGGAGCTGTCAGTGTTGGGGACAGAGGAGAGGCAGGAGGGAAGAAGGGACGGACTCCTGTGCTCTGTTGCTTTTCTCTCTCTGGCTCTACAGCCCAGAAAGGTTATTTTCCTTAGACTATGTTTTTTTGTTAACATCAGTTCCCACTTACAAATAAGGATTACTGCTAAACTGTTCTTGATAGCTAAACATTTGCAGCTCATCAGAGTTAAAGGGGAGTTACTGATCTTTATGGGTTTTTTGCTCTGCCTTATTCTGTCTGCCTTGCCTATCCTGGTGTGCATTTCCTTGAATCACTATGAAGCACTGTTATCCACTTCAGAGTTAGATTGTTGCTTATCTGTATCACACTACAGCAACTTCTTTCTCAACACTTTCTGATTAAATCTTAAGGCATTGATTAACCTGTGTGTCACTGGCTTTGGGGTATATGAAGGTGAAGATGCATCGAAAACTATCATGGTATTGGCACCTGTAAAAACAATCATTAGTACTTGTGGCTCAGATGCTATTTTCCAGAGATATGTCAAATCCGTCGTGTACTCAGGTTTTGCAACATGAAGAGCTTCAGGTCAAAGAGGGGGAGCGGTGGGCTCTAGAAGACGAAGGATAATCCTATCATAAAAAAAATACTGGTTTTCTGGGGTTCTGTTTAGTATTTCAGTATATCAGACTTACTGTATGACATGAGGTGGGTTGCCTACAATCACTAAGAACATCACTTTTGCTACACATACAGGTTCTTTCTGTGAACTGCATAAAGTATGAGAGTAGCAGTGAAACTGAAAAATGGTTGTGTATTTTGATGTAGCATTTTCTACATATAAAACACACATGAGGTGAACTTACGTGATGCACGAAAATGCAGTTGCTACTATATAATTTTTCTCTGAACTGGGCATGCAGGGAGGCAGCTCCAAGAAGCTCTACAGGTGTGTTTGAACATTAGGAACAAATTTTGTAAACATTTCCAGTTGATGTAGCTGTGCATTTCAAGCACAGACCTCAAAAAAATCTTTTTAGAAGCAACTTATATTCAGGAGTGCAGATTGCTAATGAAGTTTGTCTTTTGGTGACACCCCTCCCGCCCCACCAAGGATTTAAATAAGCCATTTCATCAGAATGAATCAATGGTATTGGTTGTACAAGGTGGTGTTACTTCTTTAACTTAGATTTAACTAACTCTTCAACACAAAGCCTAGGACATAGAAAAGCTAAAGTGGAAAATAGAAGTCTTAATTGTACAGYTTTTACAGGTTACACTTACTGAGTTTTGTACTTGCAAGTATCAATGATTAAATWTAGACATATTGCAAACTTTTCAATGCTGACTACTCCTGAGGAGTTTCTTGTCCTTCACGTGCCTAGAAATGGTTTCCAGGATTAGCTGCTCCATCACCTTCCCAGGGATTGAGATGAGGCTGAGCAGCCCGTAGTTCTCCGAGTCTTCCTTCTTGCCCTTCGTGAAGTCAGGAGTGACATTTGCTTTCCTCCAGTCTTTGGGCACTTCTGCCAGTCACCATGATTGATCAAAGATTATCAAGAGTGGCCTTGCAGTGACATCAGCCAGCTCCTTCAGCACTCATGTGTGCATCCCATCTGGGCACATGGACTTACATGTGTCCATTTTGCTTAAGTATTCCCTGACCTGATCCTCTTCCACCAAGGGTACATCTTCCTTGCTCCAGTCCCCCTGGTCTCTGGTGCCTGGGAGTCCTGAAGGCTGGTATTGCAAGTAAAGACTGAGGCAAATAAGGTGTTCAGTACCTCAGCCTTTTCCATGTTCTGTATAACCAGGTCCCCTGTCTCGTTAAGGAATGGGCCGGCATTTTTCCTGGTCTTCCTTTTGTCACCTATATACTTATAGAACCCCTTCACATTGTCTTTGACATCCCTGGCCAGATTCAATTCCATTTGGGATTTAGCTTCCCCAACTTCATCCATCCCCAGGCAGAGCTCCATGCACTCCAGCTGCTCTCTTACATAAAGGGCAACTCCTCCTCTTCATCTGCCCATCCTGTCATTCCTAAAGAGCCTGCATCCCCTCATTGGAACACTTCCTCCACGTTTCCGTGATCCCAACAAGATTGTAGCTCTGCAGCTGCACACAGATCTCTAACTCTTTATGCTGCATGCATTCTCCAGGGCTTTATTTTGCCTCGAAAGTTTGAAAAGGAAGCAATAGGCTTAACCTTTGAATAGGAAGACTGAGCTAGTGTAACTTCCATGAGGAAAAGTAGTTGCATATTTGCTTGCATGAAAGGTGGAAAGATAACTCATAGTGGAATTGTCTGTATGTTTTGATGGCTTCATGTGTGCATTTTGGCAATTAGTGAGCGTTTGTAGTGCCAATTCATCAGCCGTACTGTCTTCCTTTTGTTGGCTAGTTCAATTGGCTATTTATAACTTACACTGAATTTGCCTAATCTTAGAAACCACTGTCTCCGTTGTCAAGATCATAAAAAAAGAAACAATGGGGCAACAGCTAGCAATACCCATACGTAAAATGAGATCTTTTGTCTTTTTTCCTGAATAACCTTCTACTTATGGAAAAGTGGGTCCCTAATAGCATTATAGAGTGAGAAATTCATATATACTTCACTGTGTTCCATGTTGGATTAGAAATAGGGTACTTATGAAGGTAATTAGCCATTGATGTAGCTTAATGTAGGGTTGAGAGGAATTCTTTGCTTGAACTCTTCAGATTAAACTGGATATTGTTTTTAAGCTATCTTATATTCAGGCAAAATTTAGGGCACTGGTGCAGAAAACATTGAATGAGATTTTCTGAGTATAGAGTTATACTAGAAGAGTACAATGGTGTTTTCTTGTCTTTAAAATCTATTCATTGTATGTTTTGGGGAGGATGTGAGATAGTAATGCATGTGAAGGTTTTGCTTTATTGATGTTGATATAGGGATATGTTTCAGTAATGTTTAAAAAAAAAATGGACCTCTGAAACTGTGAGGTCAAAGCTATTTGAAATGGCTTTCCTGTTGCTGCTGGTGGTGAAGAGTTCTTTGAATTGAGGCATGACAGTCTGAAAGCCAAGAAAGTTGAAAGCTAAGGCAGTGCTTTATTTGTCAAATGGCTTAAGGAAATCTTTTACATCAGACATTTTTGCCTGACCTAAAAACTGTAGCAGTGTTTAAAGATCAAAATCAGGATCTTGAGTTTATCCTAATAAATTCTGCAAGAGTGTTCAGAAAACCCATCCCTACCCACAGTCTGCTCCTTTAGGAAATACCTGACTTGGGATCAATTTTTAAATTCTAGCTTACTTCAGAAAACTGCCAGGCATCAACAAATTTAAAAAAAACAGAGCAACTTATCTCTCAGTGTTTGGAAAGATGAGTCCATTTGGAGTTACATAATGTGTTTGTTTCAGGTAGTGCAGATGAGAAATTCTCAAGATACATTAAGATCATCTAGTTCTTGGCTTTTTTCATTTATATCTTCAATTTAATTACTTTCACTCAAATTACATTTTCAAATACATTTTTATTCCAGTAGCCRTGCACTGTAAATATAATTCAAAGTTTGTTTCAGAAACAATGAAGAGTTGAGATATCAAGAGTTGAATATCAAGAGATTTTCTTAGATTCAGTCCTCAATTTAAACCAAGATTAGCTTCCTGTATTGGGAGGTGTTTCCTGAAAGTACTAGTTCAATAACATTACTAGGCATATCAGGCTTATTGGGTCTCTGAATCAAATGCTTACGGAAATGATGAGAGGTGAAAATCATTGGTGCTTTTTTTACTGCTGGGTTCCTTTTGATATTAAACAGCAGTATAAAGCCAGACCAGGAGTATGTATTCTTCTGGTGTTACTAAGTCACTATAGTGCTTTATTTCTATTCAGTTAGTCATCAGATGCTATAAAGGAGAAATCTGGGAGTTACATAGGCATAGTTCGGATTCACTTGAGAATTTTAGGAGAGGCAGAAGTACTGTGTTTTGCAGATCGCACAAAGTGGAGATATATTTTGAGGGAGACACCAGCAACCAGCTGTAAAAGCTGTTTTACAGCTAGGTTTACTTGGAGGTGCTTCTAATTAGTAACTAATTGTAGTTATTACTATATTCCATAAACCATAACAGAAAACGGACAAGGGCTTTTCCACCATCCCCTCAACCAGAAAATCAAACAGCGGATTACCATCTGATTTAAAAAAAAAAAAAAAAAAAAAA
>JAYKAV010001643.1:170522-283894 GCA_035582835.1 Phoebastria nigripes
AAAAAAAAAAAAAAAAAAAAAAAGCACATGGTCTTATAAATATTAGCAGAATTTAGTTGAGATTAAGTTACTCTCTATGTTGAATTTGTTGCTTTTGCTAGTCAAGATGGAAATTGTAGAATAATAGTAATATTTATAACTAATAATGATGGGAGGTGACAGTGTTGCCCATTGTTGTGACTCATGAAAGTTAGACCTCTATTAGAAAGAAGGCTTAGTCTCATCATACTCTTACAGAAGCTATGAAACGGCTAGCTTTTCATCCCTGATGTACATGTGTGTACACAGATTCATGCATGCCTTGTTTCTTTTATTTCAGATGACACTGAAAGTAATTTTCTGCCTTAGTACAGGACCATGCTTCCTTTACAGGAGAAGAGTACAAAAGAAAAACACTCTTAGGTAGAACTTCTGGATATGATTCACAAGTGGCAAAGGTAGATGTACCAGGTTTCACCTAGAGTAAGAGTGAGAGTATTGTCTGCTGGTTAAAATGGAGAACTGGGAATCAAGACCTTTGTTTTGTTCCCAGTTCGCTCAAAGTCATCCAGTGAGTTACCAAATCATCTCAGATTCTAAGTCAGTCACCTTTAAAATGCGGGCAAATAGCCCTTAAGAAGGGCTAAAATGCTGTCCTTGTTCATGTGGTCTCATCAGAGTTTCTGATATTTCATTATTAAAAGCTGAACCTATAAAAGGGACAGATACCATTCCTCCTGAAATCAGTATTTAATAAGGAATAGTAGGTCCTAGGTGGAGGCAGACTTGATCTCCATTAGCACTCCAGGTACCTGCACATTTTGGCATAAATCCACAGATTTTCTTTTTTTTTTGATACCTCAAGACATTCAAAGGTGGCATTAGGACCATGTTGTTTTAGCCACATCAATGGACCTAAGTGTGAGACTCTGCTTTTCTGGAATGATCCTAATCTTGTTAAGGAGTAGATGGGAAGGACCAGGACAAAAGTCTGGGGAGATGGAGTGATGAGCAAGTACAAAACAGATTGACAGTTTGACACTGGCTGCCAGTGCRGTGCTCTGCCCATAAAACTGTGCTGTCCCAGTAAGAGCACCATAAGCCAAGTTATAATTGCCAACCAGGAAAATAAAGGGTCACAATTTGTCCAGAACAGTAATTCTGGAAAAAAACAGGAAAAAAGTGGCTGAGGAAAGGAGAATATAGGGACACTTCAGTTAATCCCAGGTCTCTCAATCAGAGGGTTTGTATTGCTTCAGCTTCTTCTTCAAATAGCTGTATCTGTGCCCCTAGTGTACTGTAAGTAGAGGACTGTCATCTCCATCTGGGTGATTTCCGGCTTTATGACATGGTAAAAATCATTTATGGCCACCCCGATGCTGGAAGTTAGGACTTCGTAGTGATAAAATATCTGTGCATTGAGTCACCGCTGGAGAAAGCACCTTGGAACAAGAGTCCTGAGCTGGCCTAAGAGCACTGTGCACTTTATAGTGTTTTGGTTCGTTGTGCCTAAGGAGTCGTTCTCAGGATCCAGGGAAAGCTGGCTCTGTATATACCGTTACGGTGAAATGTATGCCTGTGTTTCTTTTCGATCTCTGAATATCAATAGAAATGAAGGATTAGGCAGGCAATGCTTTCTTTTATGGAGCAATACTTTTTACAAGTGTTTGGGGCAGGCTGGGGGGTGGGAGTTTTCCTGCGTTTGAAACAAAGCAAAACTAGGAAGTTCTTAGCCTCAAACCAGGATGGGTCTTTGCTGCAATAGTACTTGTCATTTAAAATCTAAAATATGAACTTYATATTGAACATGGCAAGAGCTATCTTAGATTTGAAAGAAGCTCTGTTAAGACAGAAAAATGCCAAGATCAGCGTTCAATCTGGGAGCACAGAAGTACCTGTGCTATCAGTGCCTTAAAATGAATGCTTATAAATGACCTTAAAGTTGACTGATCTGCAATGTTACCCTTCAGAGATTTAGGGAAGGATTACTAGTGCTATAGCACCTATTCACTTTTTCGGCTATTTTTTTTCATAGTCTAGAAAATTCCTGGAGAGAGCTGATATAGTCCCTTCCAGGTGACTTCAAATTACAGAATATTACATAATGGGACTGAACACAAATAACACCCATAGATAAATTATTCAGATTAGTTTTTGCTGTCTCTAAAATGCTCTTTCAGTAAACTTATTAGTGATTGTTGGAGCGTAAACATATTCTGGATGTTTATTTCTTGGTTTTCTGTCCTATTCTCTTTCTTCAGTGGACTCTGCGCTCTTTTTATAAATATGTGAAAGCCAGAAGTTCTGACTTTTAACAATTTGCATTCAAATGGGCACCTTTATTTTGAGAACAGATGATTGTATACTTCAAATCTGTTTAAATTTGGTGTTAGTGAAGCCAGTAGCTTGCGAATGGGGGCCTTTATGCATTATGGAATATAATGAGAAGTAAAACTTTAAAATATAAATCCATTTATCTTTAAACTATTTTTCCTAGTTCTTCGGCTAAGATTTGTTTTTTAATCTAATTGTATTCCAAGAGTGTTTCCATTTTACCAATGGACTCTTTCAGCTTTTCATTTTAAAATGTTTTATGCCACAGTTGTTTTCACAGAAAATGCTATCAAGAACAAGGAACTGTGTTCTCAAACTATGATCAAGGCTACTTATTACAGTTGATAAATGAGAATAGTTAATAAATTAACTATTTAGGGCCAATTGATGAGTACTCTGTGCCTCTTCTGATGAGGACAAGCCATGGACCAAAAACTGCAGAACCAGTTGCAAAGCCATCCACATGAAGGGTTGAGCATCGATTAATCAGTTGGATTAGGTAAGGTTGCCAGGCAGTTCTACAAATTCCATAATTTTCCGTAATTGAAGACATGAGGATTAATCCTCGGTAAAAAGTTAAAGCCCTGAGACATCATAGAGCCAGTTTTGTTTTGCTACCGGAAATAATTTGCTCAAGCATATGGATAATGTGTACAGTGGTACCTCCAAAGCTGCTCGTGGATACATTTATATTCAGAGAAACTCAAATCTTCTCTGGGGTTTATTTTTGCAAAATGGGGGAGAAAAAGTCTTGTAATGCCTTGATTTAGTTGTATTTTAAAAAAAGAGATAATTTGCTGTCTGTGTCTTGCATGCAGGCTTTATTTTTAAAAAGTTTTAGGCAATGTACCTGAAAACCATAGTGAATGTCAATTATAGAGAAATGTAGAGAATTCTGAGTTTTGAGCAAGGGAAGAAGGATCTTTTTGGATAACAAGTGAAAATACAGGGGGCAGTGATGTTAAAAGATAGTAAAAAGGCAGCTGGAAATGGCATAAGCTGTACAGAAGTATCTTGCCTACTGATCCCAAATAATTGAGCAGAATGATGTCTGATCATGTGGCAGGATGTGAAACTGATAAGGTAGATTGGATCCAAGGTTACAGAGTGTCTTAAAATAAATGGAGATGCATGAAGGTCCCCTGGGGTTGTCTTATGATGCTTCTCTACCTGTGTGGGACATTCTGTACGAGCAAGCCTAAAGTCTGYCCACAAACTGGTTTTGGTGTCTCTGCAGAACTGTGGACCAGTATCAGCACATCGTTCAGCTCTGGCTCATTAGCCCAGCTAAGAAATTGAGAGTGTTTGGGCTGAAAAATGCACTAAGGTAGTAGGATGGTTTTTGATACCAGAGTGAGCTTGTTCTGTATGCTGTAGGCAATGCCTTTGCTTGCAAATATTTTCCATCTCACTTATCTTTTTGTAAGCACTTGTGTACATATAAGCACCTCAAGAACAGATTAGCACTGCAAAGATAGGCCTAGAAGAGTGAACTTCAGAGAGATGAGAGAAGAGAGCAGTAGATGAAGGGCTAGATGACAATTTCAGATTACCACCAAAATACCTGTCTGGTGTGAAGCAGTCTGATCATGAACACATTCAGAATAAACATACATCTGTCCTGCAGTAATTCTTTTTAGCTCAAATAGGTACATATGCATGTACTGTATAAAGAAAGTACTGAAATGGACTAAGGAAGAGATGCATTCAAATAAAAAGCTCACAGCTTTTATTGGGTTTGGACTGATGTCTTAGTTTATTCCTCTGAGTAGCAATGAATATTGAACTAAATTGACTACAAAATAAGAAAGGTCAAACAAATAATACTTGAGAATGAATACAGCTCACCATGGTTGAAATTTATGTTTTATTCTAGAGGGAGAAAAAACAAACCAAAACTGACCAGTGACTGTCTCTGTGGGCACACTACATGCAGATTCTGCTAGAAATTAGGTTTTGGTTTTGTTTGGGATTTTGAAATGCACTTGGTGAATGAGGGAAAACTAAGATTCCATGCAACTTCAGCAGAGTTTTTTAACACAGGTTTTTGKTTTTTTTTTTCTTTTTAGTGTTACTTAGTTTTTCTTCTTTAATGTCACAACACAGGAATAGATAAGGCCTGTGCTTGCCAAATAGGGACCCAGATCACCTTTTGTACACATTCAGGATCTTCTATTAACTGGGAAGGGTATAAGCTCTAGATGTCTAAGCAATTACACCCTCTCCATACATTGCCCTGAATTCTTGCAATGTAATTAATGCTTTACGTGATGCATCGCTTCTCTGTGGTAATTGCAAGCAGGGAAACTGCCACAGCTGGACCTAATGTTTTCAGCAGCCTGGTACTGTTCCAATAGCCTGTGAAATGCATGGAGCAAGAGTGAGACTCTAGCTGCTACTTTGTCAGTAACCAGGTCCTCCAGAGACTGGGACATAATCCATTTTTATCCCTTGTGCTTTGGAAAACAAACAAACAAAMAAAAAAATCAAAAACTCCCAAAACAACTTTTAGCTGTGTAAATAGTGTTTGAGCATCTATTACTCTGATTTCAGATTCAAAGCAAGGATTGGCAATAGTTGGAAATTGTTACTGCTTATTGTATTCAGAATTACTTTGTGGTGCCCACACAGTGATCAAAATATTTAGCATAGTCTTTGGAAGTAGTAACACCAGGAATGAAATTCATCCTATAGCAATAAATTGTTCTTGGACTAGTAACTCTTGAGGGATATCCCACCTACACAAGCTGCTTGACTCTCAAACTGCCTGGCTTTCCCTGGTTGTTAAGAAATTCCATCTAGAATAAGTTTCTTTTCACATAAAGCTGAGTGGCCCATTCAAGGTGTCCATGTCATGTGGCTAATGGGAATGTGTAGATAAGATGGTCTGGAGCAGACAGAGTACACACGTGCATGCAGTTTGCTCCATATTTCCTTCATTGTGTCTTTAAGCATCTTGATCTCTGTGTTAAAAGTGTCTGGCATGTAAAAAAAGAATAGAAGCAGGAAATAATCTTATAGCTGCTCCCCTTCATTTATTCATTATAAGCATTATGGATAAAGAAGAGTGACTGTCTAACTGAAGGCAGTATTAGGGATTTGCAGCTTGAGACTGGATTATCCCATTACTGTGGAGAGAGCTAATAGGATGCCAGTGAAGAAGATTGATAAGGATCAGCATGTTAGAAAAGGTATATTTTTAGACTGCCTGATGTATAAAACAATGACACAGTGGGTAGCAATGGCAGTGGATAAAAGGCTGTGACTTTGGACTTCCTCCATCTTTGGCATAAAAGAGGGACTGGTATCTGGTATTCAGGTGTAGCTCAAAATATTTAGTATGAGGGTAGTAGGATTTTTAGGTTGCCTTTGTTGTTTTTGGTTTTGTTGTTTTTTTTTTTTTTTAAGCACCTGAGTGGGTAGTAGAGTGTTGTGTTGTGTTTTGTTTTGTTTTGTTTTTTTCCCCTGCAGCTGGTGTGTCTTAAAGTCCAATGACATTGTTCAGCATGCTGGTCAGCCAGCTGTGGGCCAGAGCGTTGAGAGCAGTGCCTGTGGTTGTCATCGCCTCTGTGCAGAAGTGGAGTTACTCTGCTAGGGCTTGAAATCCTGTGGTCTTTACGCACTGATGCAACAGAACTCTGAATACCTCTGTTTCTTTGTCAGCAGGGCTTTTGCCTTGGTGTTTAGGAGAGCTAAACAGGTTAGGTGACAGTTGGCACAGGCATAATCTAAAAAAGGCAAAAATTGGAAGGGAGGGAGAAAAACAGGGTACAAGGAAAAGGATGGGAAGGGAGTGAAAATTTTTTTTATAGTAAAGCTGAAAAGGAAAAAAGTCTCTGGAATAAACGAGGCTAATAACTCCAGTGGAGCAACCATTATTCTGTCACAAGAAAAAAAGAAAGGAAGGCTCTATAGTAGTAAAGACAAAAATGTGATTTGCCTCTGCAAGTTCCAGCAGTATCTGTGGGAGGATTGATGTTTTCTAATTTTATAAGCTGCAGCAGGCATGTTAAATGCTGGTGACAGATCAGATTGGAATTGTGTGCATTAAGGTATTTTGAGCAGTGAGAGAAAGACAGACTGTCCCAAAAATACAACTGAAAAAGAAAGAGTCAGTAAACAATTCAGTGCCTTTTTTTTTGTTAAAACATCATCTGTGAGGTTTGACAGCAAATACTTTTAATTAAGAAAGTGACAGATGTGGGTGTCAATATCTCTTCTTTCTGATGCTTTTAATTTTAGGAAAAAAGAAAACTGTGCATAAGGTGATTTTTGGGGTGTTTTTGTACAGGAGGGAATCGTGTGAGGAGCATGCATGGATTGACGGGGGTTTTAGCTCTCAGAGGGAATTCTCAGGATGATGAAGAATCTGTTTGGAAGAATTAACGTTGCTAGCAAGTGAGTTACTGAACCCRCGCCCACTCTGCAAGCATCCGCTCTGATTGGCACCAAGGGGCCAACATTGATCCATCATTCGAAGCTTTGCAGCAAAGCAATGAAAGCGACTGCACGGGCTGTGGTTCTGCCTCTCATCTTGTGAAAAGGTTACTGCTCTCTGATTTCCTTTTAGAGTCAAAGCATTTCAAATTGAACAGCAATTTCTGACAAGACGGGAGCTGGAACTGTGCTACACTGTCATTGCGCTTGGTGGGACACTTAAGCTTCTGCTGGCTTAAACAAATAGGAATTACATGGGCAAATCCCTCTTTGTTTCCTTACTCCCTCTTCTCTGCCCCACAGTGAAAGTAATAGGGAAGAGCATCCATGATCATGTTTACTGTAATGAGCTTGTCCTCTGGGGAAACCCTTGTGGCATCTTTTAACATTAATCTAGTATCAATTTATGATTCTAATTGATATGCTCTAACTCTTGTTCATTAAGTGATCACATGCAGGGTTCTCGTATTTCGTGTGTTCCCCATAAAAACCTGTGCATTTCACTAAATCTCAGCATTAAAGGAAGTGTTTCCTGGCAGAGCAATATTCTAACAGCACGTTGCAAGTGTGCAGGAAGGTCCCAAGGTCACAAACTCCTTCCAGACGTTAATTAAGCCTGAAAGAAAGGTATTCTGTTGTAATTAATTAGTAATGAATGAGAGGCCAGGAATATTTGGTGTATAATGCAGTACCACAAGGCAAAGCCAAAATAATCTGSAAATTTATTATTTTATTTTGTATTCTATTATAAAATACCGTTGGGTGTCAGTGTAATTTTTATTCTCCAACTTGCCTATGACAGAAGGGGGATTAAGTGGTCAGCGCTGTCATGCATATATGTGATCGTAATACACCTCAGGAGTGGTTTCGAGAACTCTAATAGCATTCCTAACATGCTGAAGAGGGCTTTCATCAGGAGGGTGATGCCTTCCCTGTTCTGCAGGATCTCATTTTTAATCAGAGTGGAAAGTGCTTTCTTTGTCACGTTCACACTGGAAAAGCCGTGGCAAGTTTTGACTTCTTTCAGTAGCRCCAGCAGAAATACAATCATGTTCATGACCCTGTTTAAGAGCTCATCAAAATTTCCCTTTCAGTTCTTGTGCTTCTGGGGTTTAATATTTCAGCATGTTCAAGTGTACTAGGCAGGATCTTGGCACAGGGCCACAGACAAGTTGTCAATACAAATGTAGATTTTTCTTTATTTTTTTTTCCCCAACCATCGTTGTAAATCAGCTGATTCAGACGTTCATACGCTGGCTTGCTCCATTCTGTTATCTCTGAAGAGTGAACGATTTTGGTGACTGAACATATTATAGGAATCTAGAGAACAAAAATATGGGTTACCAGTAGGTTGTAGTTTTAATTCCTTACTTCTGTGTTTTAAAAGTAATTTTAATTATTTTAATTTTTTGTTTCATCTGAAAGCTGCATTTGTAAACTGTTTTTCCCACCTTCTGAAAGAAAGGGATGGGGAAAACTGCTCGTACCTACTCATTCTTGGGGTAAACAAAGCATAGGCATGAATCTAGGAACCCACATTTCGTAAAATTCTGTAAGAGTTGAGAATCCTTCTACCTTACATCAGCCCTTCCATGTACCGACATCAGCCAGGAGTACAGCTGAAAAGAAATCGCTCTTCGATTCCACAGCCTGGCCTCCGGAAGAGCTGCGTCAGTTCATTGATGCTGCAGCCTGCCCTTCTTGGGCCTTGGACCCAGCTGTGGTCCCACRGCTCTGAGAGGGGAGTTTGTGTTCACCGCCTCCCTCTCTGTCATGGACCTAGGTAAGGGAGGTGGTGGTTTAGAAAGTTAGAGAGCCACATTGCCAAAAACACTTGTGATGGGATCCCCAAAACCTGCTGCGGTGTGAACCCCGCCAGCCATTACTACCTTAGAGAGAGAGTAGGTGTGCCGCATCTAGAGCGCACGGAGCTGAATTTGAAGGTGGGAATCGTCCAAAATCTTTGTGCCTTTTTATCAGCATCTAAGTACAAATTTCTGTTTGTTACTAGCTAGCTGGTTTTAACTGGCTGGTGCAGGCTTGTTTTGCATCTGATATTTAATAACCTAGGACTTAGGTGATGGTTTTGCTTACAATGAAATACAATTCTCTGTTAATCTTCAGGAGGACTTTCTGTTTCTCTCTGATGTCAATTTAAAAAGTCACTTCAGTGAGAGTTTTTCTGTCATTCCAGTAAAATATGGGTCTCTTACCTCATTATCAGGCAGATGGGTCTATTCTTCCCAACTTTAGACATTTTTCAAAAACTTATAAACCTGTGAATTAATGACCTGCCAGTATTAAAATGTGTGGAAAAAATTATTTAGTAGTGAATTTTACACTGAAGGAATGGGCCACACTGTCATCCAGAACCTCACTCTTCTATTAAATGACATCTCTAATGACAGTTACATTACATCACGTCACCTGTGGTGGTCTTCGGGCTACTCCTCGAGCTTCTCAATACACACTAATTCAGAGTGTCTGATTCTCAACTCATCTGTGTCCAGTCATTTCCAAAGCATTTTCAGCACTGCATCTGCTCAGTGTTCTCCACTCCCTTCTCGTACAGCAGGGATATCAGACCTCTGAATGTCTTCCCTAAGGAACAGCTACTATCACTATATATAAAGGGAATAGCTTTTAATAAGACCTCATCATTGCATTTGTATTATTTATAGGTAGATCTGTGTCCTTAAGCTCTATTTCTGATTCTGTAAGAAAAGCTAATTAGTGTCTTGAAATTTAATAAAAGATTAAATGAAAGTGGTAATGACAATAATAGAACTTAGTAGGATAGCAGTTAAGGGTTTTATAAATATTTTTTTAATCATAATAAATTGTGAAGTTGATATGGGGGGTATTGTTAAAAATTTCTTATAGTAAGCAGGGCATCAACATTATCAGAGTTTACATTAAAAGTTTTTTTTTCAGCTACTCTGCTTGATAGAAAATTACTTGTACAGAGCCCAAGATGGGGGCTCTTCGGACTATGCACTACTTATCCAGAATGAGGTATTTTCTGTCTGAGAGTGTTTTTAACCCACATAGACAAAAAGGGGGAAAGGAGGAGGATTGGGGAGGGACAGAATTGGGAACAGAGAACTCTATAATATCATTTGTGATGTTTTTAATGCCTCAGTCGTGTGCAGTTTTTTCTGTGAATGCCATTTATGAATGAGCACTAAATCTATACGTTTACCTGCCTGGATTTGATATCTGTCAGGTAGGTAGTTACCTAAATGCTATTATTTGTGCTCTAAATACTAGTGACGGTAAACTAAATGCTGCAGACACAAACAGGAGGGCTGGCTCAGGTTCTCTTAAAACCTTCTCTCCACAGTACGATTTCCTTGCTTTTGATGAAACATTAATGACGACAGCCAGCTTAAGCAACATACAGTAGGAGTTTGGTAGATAGGTCCCAGCCACAGTATTGGGTATTAAACACTTAATAGCAATAGTAGCACATACCTACTTGCTTTACTGAAAACACGGTATAGCACCCCAGTTTGACTAATGAATTGGGGGAGGTGGTGGTAGGGGGATGTTTGTTTCTTGAACACAGTTAAGAATGTTCTGTCTGAAGCTGGTATTGTCCAGGAAACAAGCACAGCAGCACAGCAACCATTGCCATTGTAACTACCAGTCTCTGAGCKGGTTTTAAGCTAGCTCAGATTTATATACACTTCAGTCACCTGCATTCTCAATGTAGCAACATAGCCTTGGAGACCCTTCACAGTGCCCTTTTGATTTCTCCTGGTCATGCTTACACTTTGTTGGGGTTTTTTGTGGTGGTGGGTTTTTTTGTGTGTTTTGGTTTGGTTTGGTTTTTTGGTAGCAAAATTTATTTGGAAAATTGCTCAGTTTTAAGTCTAGTAAAATGTAAGAAATTAATTTTACATCCTCTTCTCATCATCAAAGTCTGAATTGTGTACTTATAAGCATAAATTTGCTTCTGAGCATGAGTTTGTGTTGAACTCCTTGTGGATTCTGACTCGCCAGCTGTGTTGCATGTAGCTGTGCTGGTTTCAGATGGAGATGGTGCAAAGCTTCCCTCTCCCCGGGGAGGAAAGCTGCTGGTTACGTGTGTGCTGAGCAAGGCTGTACCTGTGCGGGTTTGAAGGATTGGGACCTAGCGAGGATTTCAGCACGTGGGTGCAGATTCCTGGTRCTTGTTAGTGATTTCTGTAGTTAAGACCTTGCAGTGGTAGATGTCTTCTAATGTGATCTGAAGGAAGCATTATTTGCAGACCTTGACCTCTTGCAGAAATTTGCTGCCTTGATATATTTGCTGTTGGTTCTTTCTCAATAGTTAGGACTGCTAAGTCTGTACCAGAGATAAAAACCAGGGCAGACTCCTGTGATTGTTATGATAGCCGTTGTATGTTGTGCTTAGGATCAGTATGTCCTTGGTAAAATTAGTTTAATAAGCTGCAGGTGAAATATTGATAGGTCAGGTGAGTACAGTGTGGCCTAGGTAGCCACTACGCRGGTATGAGATACATCTGAGAAGAGACGGCCTGCTTCCTGGTTTTAATATTTAACAGCTGTGGACTAAATGATGAAAGAATTAATATAAACTAGATCTCAGCTTCTGTAAGTTATCTTGGTTCGCTTAGCTGCTGGTGAGTTACTCCAGTGTTAGACAGTAGCTGGAGACAGGAAAAGATTGTACCCTCTGAGCACCTGTGTGACAGCTGGGGCTTTTGGGGGGCGAAGGAAGCTCTGAGAAACAAGGAGGACTTCGGGATTTGGCACGATGCTTTGGCCAGTGCCAAATACAGTTTTTTTCCTCCTAAGGAACGTTTCCCACCCTTACACTGGATACCATGGCTGTGTAATTGCTCTCTCCTCTTTTCAGACAGGCTGTCCAGGGAGCTGCAGGGAGCTTCCCTGTGGTGGTGACGGCTAACTTCTTAAAAGCCCTTTTCTTTGGGGAGCATTGGAAGCTGTGCTGCCTGCCAGGAGGAGGAATCTGACTGCAACAAAGCAAAAGGAAGACGTTAACAGCGAGTTTAGCACATTTCCTTGCACTCGGGAGAGGCAGTCTTTGGGAAAGCAGACAGCCCGTACAGTGGCCAGGGTGGCACTGCCACAGGTTTCCTTACATGTTATTAGGTTTCCTTACAAGTAGGTTTGTTCACTGATGAACAGCAGAAAGAAATAGAAACTTAGGTCCGGCAAGTCACTGTCAACCAGACATCCATCTATTAAGGTGCAGAGCATAGGTATGAACTTATCTGTTTATTTTAGCAGTTTAAACATTTTACAGAAGAAAACAGCAAGAGAGATGACTTTTCATTAGTTGAACGCATTTTGTCAATCCCTCAGTTTTTGTTCCTTAAAAAACATGGAACAAATAAAACTTTGATAGAAAAACTATTTCAGCTGAATACATCAGGTTGTGATCAGAAGGTAAATTTATTCATACAGGAGACTTGCAGCTTTATTTTGTTTCTTAATTTCATCCATATGTCAGGTAACTATAAAAGAGGGGTTTATTCTTTAATTACAGATTTATCAGAGGCATTTAAATTGCAGCTATGCTCACCAAAATGATTGTTTGAAATAATTCTAAACTTACTTGAGAAAGAGAGAACTGCTTATGTGTGTTCATAAATGTAAACCTGTTGGCTTTGCTAACTAAAATACCCATACTGGTACTTTGAGCCTGTAGAGGTGGTGACACTGTGAGGAGGTGAGGATGGTAAGACAAGGATTGAAGTGAGCTGCAGAAGCCTTACTCAGCAGTGATGCTCCAGCCCACTGAAGACAGGGCCACTGCTATATTAAACACTTTTCCACCAGTTCCTTCAGAGCTCTTGAGGCCAACCTTTCACCTTTGCGATTAGTATTAACCTTAAAAGAATTTCTATTAAACTTTGTAGTATGTTGTTGTCTAAATCACAAGTTCCAGAAAATGAAATAGGATCATACATTGTATAGCTAAATCGTGTAGAAATGGGAGAATACTTCCTTGAGTTAATCTGATGAAAGTGAGGGTGCTTTTTGGTAAAGGTTACCAAACATCAGATAGAGCCTGACTCTCATTTTGTATGCGCATTTATCTTCTGCTATCTCTCTAATTAATGCTTCTGTGCTGTGCTGGGCAAGAGGTGCAGGTACCTTTTGAAATGCTAATGCTCTGGTGGAATATCCTGGTTCTCTGTCAGCACCAGAGAAGCTGCAGAAGAGGTCAGGAGCAAGAGGTTTAATAAAACTTCTGCCTCCCACTGACTTATCAAATTTCAGCCATACAGAGGCAACAGACTTCAAACAGCTATCTGCCGTTACGTGTCTTTTCTCCATCCTTGCTGTGTGGGCTCACGTTCCCTAAAAAGATGAGGCGGTATGTTTTGTTCCTCCGTGTAGCCCAAGTGTTTTCAGGATCCTCAGTGCATTGTTTCTCTGCAAAATGTTATGTAGCTTATCAGTGTAAGGGCTCAAAACCTGAAGAAATTTTATTAATATATTTAAGGTACTCAAGCACATCTTCACAAAAAAAAAAAAGGTCAGAAGTTTGCTCAGTGGCTGCTCTACAGGCAATCAGAGCCCAGGATAGAAGATATTTTCATTAACCATACGGGAGTCAACTTTGCCTTTCAGTAGTTGTGTTGTCATCAGATGTTCTGGTTTCCTGCTTAAGACTTCATGTCTTCTGAGTAGGTGTTTTTAAATAGATTTTTGTGTGGCAATTCACCTTTTATGGCTGGTCTTCCTCCTTAGGGATGAGTGTCAAGATGTCTCTTTTCAGGCCATGAAACAGAAAATTAATCCATAAAATGATTTGTATGTGGAAATCAGAAAAGAAAATGCAGGCCCAAACAGGAGAAGCATAATTAAGACTTTTGAAAACCTGCAGATTTCTCCTTGCCTGCTTGGAATAGGTTGCTCGATAAGGGGATAAATCTCTTTCATTGCGCTCATGAGTCACTGTGTAGAGAGGGTTCTAAAGGATTTCTGCTGCAAGCTACTTACTGCAGTTTCAAGCCCTGAAGAAGCAAAGGGCTTCTTCAAACTCAACCTGTCCTGCATAGGTCTTCTTCCCTGTTTTTGGAAGTACGTAAACAGATGCTAAACTCAGAGCGGTACTTAAGGTGCTCAGGCGAGAGTAAGAAAATTATGGAAGCAAAGGAATCCCAGTGAAGGTCTTTCACATATAACTGCTTACTGTTTGATTGTGCTTGACTTCTAAGCATTCTTACTGGTGTGTAAGTTCACAGGAAGGACACGTAGAGTTACAATACTAGTCATCAAAGCTGACTTTTAAAATTGTATAATGAGATTTCAAGCCACACTGTCAGGGTTGTTAGTAACTATCTAATTAGGAGAAAAAATATAATATGCGTATTCCTAGCTCTTTTGGGAAGAAGAGAAATTGTTTATCTTGTCTTGGAAAAGTTTGTCCTCACCTTGGAGCAGCAAAATCCAACTTCGGTGGCACTCCATGAAGAAGCCCTGACCTGGCTCTGGCTTCCACTGCTGCCTTTTTGAGATTAGTATCTAAATCTCAGTTTGTGTAGTTTTGTGACTCCTTTGATCTAAATTTACCAGGTTTTAGATCCCATCCCATCCCTTTGATTCCTCACATGCTGTCTAAAATGTTAATAGTGAACAGTTTACCTTTCTCTAATGTAGTGTCTCGTTTTCCTCAATTTTTAGGGCAAATTCTGCCATGCTTTGACATGAAAAGAGGGAAAACGGTTTTGGGTGTCTTGTCAGCCTCTATCTTCCCAGTTAGTCAGATACCCTCACCTGTCAGAGGGAGTCCTGGTTACATTGCTCATCTTCTCTCCCCTTTTCTCTGGCCTCGTGTCCTAGAAGACTAGAGATTGGCACTTCTGGATGAGTAGTTATGCTTCCCCTGCTTTTGTCCTGTGCGTGGTGGGTTTTTCCTGAAGTACTTGTACTTACCTGAACACAGGAGGGTGTTCAGCACCATGGAAAACAAGCGAGCAGTTCTTAAATCTTCGAGCATCGTTTTATTTTGTGCTGTATTGATTGTAACTGGAGAACAGTTTCAAATATTGGCAATTAAAAAGAAAAATGCATCAGTTGTAGCTATCATTAACACTTTTCTTTGTCACTGAGGGATAAGGTTTCGAGGCAGGGCGTTAGCTGTATGATTTTTGTTAATGATAATGGGAGCTAGTTGGCTGTCCCCAGCAGAAGATGTCCCCCTGATGTGTGCTTTGCATAGCAGTTTCAGCTGAGGGTAATATGTTCTACAATTTATTTCAGATTTTTTTTTTTTTTATTATTTGCAAGGTGACACTGCATACCAGGCAAGCATAAATGAATGCATTATTGCCCTCATATCTTCACACACTTTTATCTTTTTCTTTAAATCATAGTGTTCGCAAATAAAATAATACTTTTATGCTCTTTAATGCTAAGCTCTTTGAAAAGTAAGGAGAAAAGAGGCTGTTCTCCAAGGCTGCCAAATATTACCAAGTACTCTTAACCACAGAGCTACCTGACTGTAATCCACAGATTTGGTAACAGTCTGTGCAAAGAATTCTGGCAGGGTCACATGAATCTGCTATCTGTGTATGGCCTGATGTATGCATATACTTGATTTCTTTGTTAAACTGGGGTCTGCAGTACAGTTGTTGTCTGTTCCTCCCCCTCCCCTTCTTTTTTCCAAATCTTGGTAAATCTCATCTGGATTTATTGTAATGTTGTTTGGGAATTATGTTCTGTGTAAGCAATTTCATAATGAACATTAGGGTTTATTAAGGTCTTGGAAGAAGGGATGGGCAACTGGGTTGTTTTTTTTTTTTTTTCTGAATTGATACAGCAACTAGCACAACACCTTTGTCAGCGCCACCCTAATACAAATATTATATAGTGGTAAGGGAGGCTTTGTGGATTGAAATAACAATGATGTGAACCATGGAGTCAGAAAAAGTAAGCTAGCTGACTTCAAGAGAATCTTGATTGATTGGGAAGTAGAGGGTGGAGGAGGTAAGGACTGTGCTTTAGCTATTTTTTAAGGGCCTGATGATAATAGTAAGTTATGGAATCCTTAGTGTGATCTGTTCAAGATGAACCAAACCAAAATGCTTTTTTATGGTCAGTTTGAAGTTCATTAGTTGTATTGGTATTTAGTGTTTGGCTTCTGAGCTTCAAGTGTGACTCTTACATGTGGTAACCTTGCACRTAAATACCGGGAAGGTATTTATAGGTTGAATAGACATTAACTCTGAATATATCTTACAATCTGACATTTCTCCTTTCCCCAGGAACTCACCTCTGTACAGCTAGATAGGGCATTTGAGTATGCTGCTTTGAGACAAAATATGAATGGCATCTGCTTGTGCTGTACCTGTCTCTGGGCATTAAAAAGACACTTTGATCTTCACAGCAGTTAACAGTATACTTTTGACAGATTTAAACAGACTTAACACCTTTCTGATGAGAACAGCCCTCGCTCACCTTTCTAGTCAAGACCGACAGTCAGGAGGGCAAGCTGAAAGTGCATCTTAACAGTTAGCAAATGTAGATTCGGGGGCATTAATTTTTGTTTGTTGCAGTTTTTTGTTAAACTGTGGTTTTAGTATTTATCCTGAAGTAATGCTTGAGTGCTTTATCTTCTGTATTCCCAAGTACTAGATGCTTATGAAGTCAAAGCTGACTTTAGTGATTTTGCTTCATGTTAAGTCTGCAGCATTTTATCTTCACTGTATTTTTTCTGCTGGGAAGTAGCTTGTGTGTGTCTGTTAGTCTGGGGTAAAAGGCACCGGTTTTGAAATTTATTTTTGGTAGTTAAAAAAAAAAGCATAGGGAACCCACTCTGTGCCCTCGAACGATACAGCTGGGACATGTACAGCTTGTCTGCATGGGATTGTTTTCTGTGCTGTAACTGAAGGAAGCAATGGGTACCACAGATACTGCCTTTAAATGTTCATGTCTCTGATGTTAACATTTGTTTAAAAAAGGTTAATTGCAGACAATTATGTGCTAAAGGAGCTACATCACAAGAAAAGTCAATAGTACTGCGAAACTGTAACTTTGAATTAATGATAGAACTGAACAGTTATGCCAGAGCAATTTATTTAAGGAGGCAGCACAGTTTTTTATTATAAACTGCTAAAGTGTGATGATGTTGTGTTTTTTTTTTTTTTTTTAATAACTGTATAAAAAGGCATATTTACCACTCCACACTGAATTCTTAAAGTGAGTGAATAAAGAACCAAGTATTCTGATGTTTTAAGTTTAACATGCTTTTCATTAGTGTTGAATATTTAAAAATAAAACTGCTTCTTGAATTAAGCTGTGTCCATTAGATGGGTTTCTTGAAGGCAAAAGGCACAGTTGTGCTTACTTAGCATGAGAACCTCAGAGTTTAAATAGCTTCTATTTATTTTGTAATCTGTGTCTATGGTAAGAGTCGATTACTGTTTTATGGTCCTGGTGACTAAAATTCCATTAGTGTATCTTGAAACTATGGCAAACTTTCTGGAATCTCTTTTTTTTCCTGCTCTCCAGCCCAGCACCCTGGGAGTTCATAAAACTGTTCAGTCAACATTCAGCCTTTATCCAGTTTGGATAAATCCCSTAGCTGGGATCCATCTCAAAATTTTTGAGAAATAGTGCTGTTTTTTCTTGGTAAGATAGCTAAACCTTGAAAGGTTTTATATTGAAACTCTGTTTTTTTAAAAAAAAGTTATATACACGAAACATAAGCRGTCTGCTATGGAAGTGCCTTCAGGTCCGTATCTGAAAGCAGTCCTGGCCCTCCTGACTCCGTACTCATTTTAGATGGATGCCGTATGGCTCTAAAATACCCTGATGAGAACAAAAACCAAAACAACAACAACAAAAAGCAACAACCTAAAGCCAAACAAAACAAAAAAAAACCTCAACCCCCAAAAAAGGAAAGAGAATGAGAAGAGAAAGAAAAACTTCGGCTGGCCCAAAGCCTCTGAGGATTTTTTGTTGCTCAGTGCCTGGTGTTATGCGGCTTGACAGCTCTAGAAAAGACTTGGTAGACTAGGCTGATCTCACATGAATTTTATACTTTCAATCCCATTAGGATTATAGAGTTGGCTCACTCCTGATAAATGTCAATGTAAAGCAGCAGAGAATCAAGCCAGCTGAGCTGGTCGTGACCTTATATGCATAGTGATAATTAATAGCTAATGAGACTGGTAAAACATGGTTCTGAAATGGAGTAGACTGCATCATCTGGACTGTTTAGAAATTAAAATTTTAAATTGTACTTTGAAAAGGAATTAAAGACATCTTTTGCCATCATGGGCAAAAAGATAACCTCCTTCACTAAAGGATATGTGCCATATATGTCGCTGAAATACATGTCATCTTCAATACAGTTATGCTACAGAATAAGAATTATTCATGAATTTGAGGTCAGAGGGTAGGAAAGCATGGGTTAGAGTAATATAATACCTGATTTTCATCTGTACTGTAAATAAGGGTGGCTGTTTTAAATTTTATGGAGGGGCCTTTCTTTTTACTTTTTTCTGACATAGTTTCTTCCACTCACATGGTAGTAAGCTTGCTATGTGGTTCTCCAGAGCCTGTTGTCCTGAACTAGTCTGTACTCTGGAGTAAATACAAAACTATACCAAAACAAACAAGTGAAAACCAATTGTTACAAAATATTCTTAAATTACTTTAGTATGAGGGTTTTTTTCCATATAGATCTCTCTCAACTATTTCCCCTTTTTCTATATCAGCTAGTGTTAATCTTCCCTGAGGTTAGTCAGTCTAGGACAACTTTTCACACAATGACTCTTCCTCACTTGTGTTAATTGGAGAAGAGCTTTGACTCAATTCTGCTCACCTGAATCAGGCAAATTTTCCGCAGAACTCAAAAGGACCAAGTCAAATGCAGCTTTTGACTCTTGACTGAACATTGGCTTGCTTTTGTTGGTTTGCACAGTCAATGAGCTACAAAGAGCAGCCATCTTCTGAAGGTAAAGCTGAAACATTTTATGATGTTTGTGAGGCAGACGGTGCAAGTTGAGATTTACTCATAATGGATATTTTTTCAATTCATCAGGAGTGACTTTCTGAATTTTCCTTGTTTCTGGTTGTTGTGGTTTAATCCCAGCCAGCAACTAAGCACCACACAGCCACTCGCTCACTCCCCCCTGGTGGGAAGGGGGAGAGAATCTGAAGAGTAAAAGTGAGAAAACTCGTGGGTTGAGATAAAGACAGTTTAATAGGTAAAGCAAAAGCTGCTTGCACAAGCAAAGCAAAACAAGGAATTCCTTCACTACTTCCCAGTGGCAGGCAGGTGTTCAGCCATCTCCRGGAAAGCAGGGCTCCATCACACGTAACGGTTACTTGGGAAGACAAACGCCATCACTCCGAACATCCCCCTTCCTTCTTCTTCCCCCAGCTTTATATGCTGAGCATGAYGTCATATGGTATGGAATACCCCRTTGGCCAGTTGGGTCAGCTGTCCTGGCTATGCTCCCTCCCAGCTTCTTGTGCACCTGGCAGAGCATGGGAAGCTGGAAAGTCCTTGACTAGTGTAAGCACTACTTAGCAACAAGTAAAAACATCAGTGTGTTATCAACAATATTCTCATACTAAATCCAAAACATAGCACTATACCAACTACTAGGAAGAAAATTAACTCTATCCCAGCAAAACCAGGACACTGCTGTTTCTAAAAGGGAAGAAGAGAAGAAGAAAGAAGTCTTCTCTTCATGTTCATTAATGTGAGGCTTAGACTTTCTGAAATGTTGAAGTTCCCAGCCACAATTCCTTATTCTATGTTAGTCACTTCTGGCTTTGTGGTGGCTACAAGTGAACTATTCAGGGAGGATGTTTTGAAAATGGATGTAGTGCTTTCTGGCAAAGGAGGTGCATTCAGGCAGTGTAGCCAGGAGCCCTGGCAGAGCACGTGGGAGGTGCAACTGAGATTCTTGTTTCTTTTGCTTGTAAAAATTCAGACAGGACTTCAGCTAGCTTTTGTCATGGAAATGGTTTTACTTTGGATGAGAGCAAAAGCCGTGCAGGAGCATTTGATTCTGAGAAGTTACTTTTTTGGCTAATTCTGCTCCCAGTTATGCCTCTTAAAGCACTCAGGAGAAATGGTTGATTATTTAAAAGCACTGCAGTCTGTAGTTACTGTAGAGAAAAAAAATGACAAAGACATTTTTGGATTTATCTACCGCATTTCACTAAGATAAACAACCTTAAGACATCAGCTTTTTTATCAGAGTGGATATGTGTGTCATACCAAGTTGGCTTTCAGTGACAACTGGCTGTTGTTAGTCCTGCTGAACCTGCTGGGACGCCTCCAGGGCTTGCATTCGGGGCCACCACTGTAATACCTAGAGTGAGTTTACTTTTAATGGATTTGTTTCAATCAGGAAGAAATGAAAGGAAAATAACAAATTGAAAGAGAATACCTGTAGTTTTTTAGGCTTTGTGTATTCAGTAAATATTTCATTGGGAAACTTGTGGAAAGGTAAAAAGGCAGCAATTTAAAATTTAAATTTTGAAAACGTGGTATTTTTTGTGCGTTGCAAAGGTCAGTCTCACAATGAAGGAGCAAATCTAATTTTCTGTTTAGTTTTTGCTGGTTTTGAACTCTGACTTGGGCATATAAAACAGAGCACTGAAGCATTTGCATTTCTTCTAGTTGGTTTCTGTGTCCTCGATAAAACCCTGTGCAGAAGGGACTGCCGTTCCCCCCACCACGAGTGTGGGAGCATCACTTTTGGAGAGATTACTTTTAGAACATATCCTTTTATAACAGCCTTAGTAATAGCAGAGAGCAGTGAATTTGAAATGCCATAGTTGCAYGTGAACTAACTCACAACAATTGTACTTACCAGCTTCTGCTGAAGCAGCCTTCAGTTTTCAAGGAAAATGGTGGCCAGTGACCACGCATCTCTCTTGAAATCTTTGAACAGAGCCAGAACATGAGATTTTTATAAGTTTTACTGATGTGGAGAGTTTGTAGACCCTGCAGCATTCTTCTAAAATAATGTGGAAGAAAAATATGTCCCAATATGCTTTGCCCAATTCCTCGTAACTCAGCTTGAGCTATGAACTAATTTGCTGATGAACTCTCATACCCCTCGTAAAGTATAGTAACCTTGGAGAAGAGGAGCTGTGTATTTAATTTGTTAGAAAACACTGAAATCACAGCTTTAATTTCAAAACTCAGTTCAGCCTTATCTGTTGAAATAGTGGCAACACTTTCACCTGTCCTCTTAGCTGCTGCTTAAAACTGCAGGAATTGTGCAAGATGGAAAGCTGTATTTCTGTGTTGTTAGTTTTTTTCCAAAAATATTCTTAAACTGTTCTTTGTGTAGCACAGTTGAAGTTTCATTATGAATTTGATAAGAATTTATACAGTAAATATTTGGAAGCATTCTGCAATTAGAAAATGACAAGAAGCAAGTTGAGATAAATATCACAACATTATTTCTATGTGCTTTGCAGCAATGTTACTGTACAAATGATGGTTAGGATTTGAAATCAAGTTCATACACATTTTGTACATCCAAGATATGACTTAAAATCACTGAGCATTTGGCTTCCGTATTTTGGGGGGAGTATTTTTAATAATCAAGGAGAAAAGCAGAAATGAGATCACATCAGCAACAACTCAAATACAAATCTTTGGGACATTTGTGGCATACCAGCTGTCCAAGCATCATCATCATCATCTTCTGACAAATGATATCCTCCGAGGCTTGATGTACAGCACTTAGATATGCTTTTTCAAATACTTTGCTGACTGAATGATACATTTGAAAGATACTTGAGAGTTGTCTTTCTAGAACCATGCAGATACAAGTCTTGTGTTACTGACCCAGGGAGATGTGTAAGCATCTAAGCGATGTGTAGCTCCCTCAGCAAAGAAGAGACACTAGATTTACGAGTTTTACAGTTCGTCTGTTACCTTATTTTGTGTCACCTCATATCAACTCTTGTTTTAACATGCTTTTAACTAACTCCTATTCCCTTGAGAGATTAATGCTTGTATCCCTTAGTGCTCTTGAGAAAAGAAATACTAAATGTAGTAAGGTGGATTAATTTTTTATTTCACTGCTCATTGCTTTCCTTTCAGCTTCTTGCCTGATTACATCAGTGGTGATTTTGATTCCATTCAGCCTGAAGTCAAGGAGTACTACAAGGTCAAGGTAAATTAAATCTCTTCGATGAATTTGTGTGTTAGAGCATTGTAGGATCCAACCCATTAGTGCCCCCGTTGGTCATTAAGTGATTCTGGCTCCATTGGTTTCTTTGAGGCTTCAGTTGTGAAGCACCTTACAAGCTCAGATGTTGCGCTCTGCCTGGCACTGTACTAATGCTTAAAGTAAACACGGGAGGTGCGGTACTGCCCGACTCCTGCATAGAGTGCAGTTTCATAGCACCAGCTCAAGAAACAGATCATACGTTGCTGGAGATTATAGCAACTAGAAACTAGGATAAAATTTCCTGAAAAATCTGTGACTTCTTTTGCTCAGTGAGATACAGAGCAATAAAGATTAACCTCCCGTGATTCCCACATGGCTGGCACCCACAGACTTTCTAGAGAGAGTTTCTCTGTGTGATTTTTGCACGATGCAACTTTRCCTTTTCAGCGGGAAGCTGCAGATGGAGACATCTGTCTCTTTCATCACCTACTGAAGCATTGAATTATGCCCCAACTATTTCTGTGCTTCACTAGTGGAGTGCCCTCCTTAATGGGTTTTTGGACAAATTCCTGCATACGTTAATTTATTCCCAGTGTAGCCACCGCGTTTCCAGAGAGCAACATAAATGTAAACTCACATTTCTTAGGTCTTAGGGCTCAAAGTTCTGCCTTTAGCTGACTATTTGGCATTTAACGCTTTGCCTGCCTGCCCGTATAGGCTTTTGTGCCGAGCGCAGTGCTTTACTCTCGTGTCTTGGACAGCAGATTTCTGCAAATTCACAGTTCGCCTCAGAGCGCCAGCTTGCCTTTGCAGCAGGCTGTACTTGCAAGAGCAGTAAGTGTTTGATCCTTGTGAACTAGTGGACTTAGAGGTCTGTGATACGACTGCTGCTAATTCAACGTGTGAGGCTGAAATTTGCCTAAAATCTTTCCTGATGAACTCGGGATCAAATGGTTAGAACAAAAAGTTTCAAACTGTGAGGGGAGGGCTGGAGGAGTGTGTAGGACTGGGTTTYAGTCCCTCTCTAAGCACTGTGTGTTTTTTGTCATGTTCTACCTCACTGGTTAGAAGGGAGAAGTGTGTGATGGCTGTCCATCTTGGGAGAATAGCTCAAGAAAAATGCTCGGGAATCTTTAGGTTACAGCTTGGGAAGTGAAAATAAAAYAAAAAGCTTTAGATTAATGCTATTCATTACAGACTGGAAATTCATGATCTGTGAGTAGATGGGGAAATCGCAAAACGCACTGCTCTGTTTGGCATGGACATTGGTATTAATGCTTATATAAACTGCATGTTGGTAGATAGGTGAGACCTACCAAAAAATGTGGGTTAAGGATTTCTCAACAGAGAGAGAGGAGATGGAATAGGTAGGAGGGGGAAGAATACAGTAGGATATGGAAAGGGATAAGCTGAGCTAAACTGGTATTACACTTTTTCATGGAGATTGCTTTTCTGGCCATAGCATGCCTTTTGTCAGCTCTGTTGTAGCTGACTGTTGATGTGCAGTTTACATCTTCTCTATGAACGTGTAGCGAACCATTCTGCTTCATACAGAGTTTATACACCCATGCAAGTGCTGGGCTGTGATAGGGTGTAAAGGAAGTGGTATTTCGTCAGGATTGTAAAGGTGTAATGAAGAGCATAATCTAGCCTGCAAAATCCTTGCCTGGGGTCCTCGTACATGACTGAGGAAAAAGCAGTCTGAATTTAGGATTTTAAGTTTGGTTGTACATGGTAGGAAAAAATAATATTTTGCGTTTTTAAATTAAACTTCTGTAGTCAGGAAATTAGAATRGTAAATACTGGGTGGGTGTCTAAGGAGATCTTGACCAAAAAATATAATAAAACGCAGAATTTGGAAAGAGATGTGTGTTTCTTTTCTTGTAAAGTACCTCGTCCAGTAAAGCACCCTCTGTAGTCCAGGCAATTTCCAAAGTCAATGTCATTTGGAAATGTAGTATGTGATGATGATAGGTTAGGGCTGCTTAAAACAGGCAGCGAGAGAACTTCAGGCGAGTAGATTGGCGTAGCACCATTGACTTGAGGGAAGTATGGTGTCACATTATGAATTAGGGTTGCTTCCCGTGCTGTCCTTCCTCCCTCACCGAAGCACTCCCTCACCCGCATGCAGATTTCACCCAGAGACAGGGTAAGCCGTTATCATTAAATAGTATAGCGTTTCAAGCATTCTCTTTTATCAATTGTTGATGATTTTGAATGGGAAGATGGAAGAATTGTTGTAGCGAAGCTTAGACTGATGTGATGTTGCCATTTTCAGTGAGCAAGTGGATGAGAATCCACAGAAATTCCACCTGCTACCTAACTGATCAGTATTGYCCTGTACAAAGAAAAAGCCCTTTCCCGTGCTAGCTTTTGATATTCGTGGTCAATTACTTTGACATTGGCATGCTCCTACGGACTACCCCTTCCCCAGTCTTGCTTCCAAATACTCACTCTTGCTCAAATGGAAAGCCTGAACCATTCTTATCACACAGAATTACCTGAAAGCACATACGTTTGTCATGCGATATCACTCCAGTTTCATTGCCCAGGTTAGTACCAACAATTTCATTAATTAGCTGGACTTCTCTGAAGTTGAGCATGTTACCTTCAGACAACTAACTATTTATTTGTGTCTCTAGGTAAACTTTTTCAGGGCATTAGGTCTTCACCACAAAATAACAGGAATATTCTACCAGCATTCCTAATGCTTCTGCTCCCATTTACTGCCAAACTACCTTTCCCGTTCCACCAGGCAGTGGACTGTCCTGCCTGAATTTTCCCAGTCACATGCACTTGTCTTGAGCTGCTGCCAGGCCAGGGTTAGTAATGACTTACACTGTAGCTATAGCTTTAGATTCATCAAAACTCACACTTTCTATTTAGAGTATTTTATACTGTAGCGTAGATTTTCATGTCTTGGTGCCCCCTGCTTTTTTCCATATATACCTAATGTAACTTATTCCCAAATGTTGCACAAAGGAAAGGTGACACTTTTTGAAGGCACTTACTTGGGCTAAGTCAAGAGCTCTGCTGTCTGGCTGTAACATTGCTGTGACCTGCAAGCAACAACTAAAAACATCAGCGTGTTATCAACATTATTCTCATACTAAATCCAAAACGTAGCACTATACCAACTACTAGGAAAAAAATTAACTCTATCCCAGCTGAAACCAGGACAGAAGTGCCCCCCCATTTCCATTCCTTTGTACATGTATAACCAAGTAATTCATTCTGGCCAGCAGAAAGGAGGAGCTATCACGTGCATGAAGAGAGTACGAAGGAAAGCGAAGCAAGCAGCAAGTGCTGAGAGGTATTCACCCTCAGCACTCCCATCTGCCTTTAAGAATGATGATGTACAGTGAAAAGTCATGCCAACTTTTCTATCCCTTAAGTCTGACTTGATTGCTGTAGAGTCATCTTCCAGTTGAAGGGCAAGTGGTGCTAAAGGAGCTGGAGGTTCCTTTGGTATTTCAATTGCAATGATTTAATTTATATGAGGAATTAAAGTGATTTTTTTTTTTTCTTCCTTTGTGTTTATGAAGCTGAAGGTAAGTTTCCCTGTGGTTTTTATAAAGATGCTTTATAGTTCTGGTAAGTAGTACATTTACAACAGAGTGCCAGTGACCGGTTTTGGTTGTTTTTTTTTTTTTTAAAGATACCCATATTGAAAGAAATTAATTCATCATGACTTCTTTTATCTATCTGAAGATAGCACACCACTGGTTAAGAGGAGTTACTTTTTCCTAGTAAAGCTTATGGATGTTAATTATTGAGTTATAAAACACACTCATTTACAAGTGTTGTGTCAAAGATAGCCTAGTGTTGTGCTGAGTAAGAAGGGGGAGTATTAAATTCAGTGTGTGAAACTAATTATGGTTCTGTAAAGCATTGTCTTTAAGCAGTTGTATCATCATCACGAAACAGTGACAGGCCTGACTCCTCCATCACACCAGCTTCATGCCAGGATGGTGCTACTAGACTCGGAAGGTTTTTCTACTTCATTTAAATGATGAAAGCAAGAGCAGATATATGCCATTACAGGAAACACAGCATAAAGATTCCTGAAGCCAAAGGGGTTTAATAGAAGGGATATCTTTAAGCCAATTCCTCTGATGTTTTTAGTTGAGCAAGGATTACATGACAAGTGTTTCCATTTTCCCTTAAGGAGGATTATCGCCACTGTGTTGGGGAACCTCATTTAAATAAAGTTCATAAACGTGAAGCAAATAAATCCTTTTTATCTCTGTTAGGTGTGGCATGCCATAGTTAGTGAAGAGATCTAAAGGCAAAAGTGCTGTTTCTTCAGTTGTGTTGGAAAGTAGTCACGTAATAGTCTTATGAGTGGGATGTGTAAGTGATGGCTTAGGCGTTTTATGCTTTTGGGAGAGAATAAGTAAGCATGCGTCATAGGTTATTCAGCTTTACTTTTTATTTTCTGCGGTCTTAGGTTTGCCTCATTGGCTTGTCAAGTAGGTACTTGTAGTCTTGTATTCTTTATATTAAAAAATTACTGATGATTTCCCCCATTTCTTAAAGAGTTAAATAATGGTAAAACTGGATAAAACTGCACCACAACTGGAAATGGAATATCATGTTTAAATTTTCCTTTTTAAATCATATTGCACTATAAATGAAGGATAAAGAATAACAATTCAATATTCTTTATTCTGTATATTTTCTGTCATTGTTAAAACAGATATTGAGAAGAGTTTTTGTACTTTCATGATAAATATGCGTGTTTATATGATCCCATAATAGATGCACAGGCAATCTTTCTCCGTATAGTCTGAAGTGCATTGGAAATGACACTGCACAAAGCAGGGAGGACTTGTGGTGATATTTCTGTCATTGCAGTTTCATCTGTTTCTTGCTTTAGCTGAATGTTTCTATTATTAAAACCTTTTAAACATTACTTTGAAGTTAAAGCAGCCATTTGTATTGTTATGCCTCAAACAAGGCCCACTTTCTGAAGTTTTGAGACCAAAGACATTATCTAAAATTATGCCAAATCTGTACTTATGCCTAGTAGCAGAAGGTTGAATCCAGTGCCCTTTGAAATCCAGATTATGCTATTTATTAAAAATCCGGCTTGGCTTTTCCACTAAGCAAACTTCATGTGCTTTAAAAGGCTTCTGTAGACTTAGTAGGCTCTGCTTCAGATCTGTAATTAAATGCTGTGAACTCATTTACAAGTCCACTGTTTTTCCTATTCTCTTTTCTTTTTAAGCCCCATAGAGCTGCTTATTTTTGCAGGCAGTTCTGCAGCTGTAGCACTTACCCTTTCCTTTTTCTATTACATTTCCAGGGTTTAATGGTTATCAGGACTGTAGAAATGCTTAATAGGTATGGTGTGGGTATTGTCTTTTTGTTCTGTGATGATGCACCTATAATTAGATTTACAAAACGTATTTGTAACAGTGAAGTAGTGCTTGTACATCTCTAACTTCTAAACTTTCTTGCTAAACTGCATGTTTTAGTGTCGTATTCCCTGCTTGCTTTCTGAGGCCAAAATTTTTAATAATTTTGGGAAATCACAATGTTAATTGATTTCCCTCAGTTATACTATTATAATTTAAATATATAAAAAAAATTTACTTTTTCTGTGACTATATTAATTTACCTTTTATCCCTAAATGTTAGTATTTTTTTTAAAACTAATTTTTAATACAGGATGGGACTTTAAATATTAAGAAGTTTGACTCATTTAAAGCATTCTTGTTAGATTGAACAGTTTTCTAAGAAAACACAGTTCATTTTAGGGCCTGATTCCTTTGTGAGAGGTTTTAAGGTTTCAGAAGGAGCTGTAAAAGTTGTGCGGGTGGATCTGAAACAGTTCAGTCTTGCTGTTGAACAGGCTACTCCTACTTGACAATCACCACTTAGGCTTTCAAGCGATCCCTTGTTTTATGTGTCCTGCTGAAGACATCTCTGACAAGTGTAAAAAGTGCTGTGCCTGCCTCAGTTCAGCTTCTGACGTGTTGAGGGTGCCCAGTGCTGCCTGGACTTACAACCAAGTTATAAGTTGTAATTTTTTTCTGCTGATGTACATTCATTGAAAGAGCCTCAGTGTCTTAATATAGATAGAGGTTCATCAAGTCAAAATGATTTACAGGGCTGGGCTGGTCCTGTTATTAACAGTTCAAACTGAATATGACTGTATATGCCATTTAGGATTTTGGACTAGAAGCTTTCTGTATGTCGTAGTCATGTAATTATTCAAGGGGAGCTTTCATAAAATGGTTCCATTCTTGAACAGTGTGTCAGAGGTCGCGTTTCCAAGTGAGTTGTGTGGGTGATTTGGGTCATGTGGATTTCTTATTCATGCCAAATGAAAGTAATATCATAATGTTCCAGAAATGTCATAAATTTGTAAGAGATAATTGTGCTCGGTGGCACCTTTTGTAAAGGTGAACATGACAGACAGTCACACTAGGTCGGACCAGAGGTTCATTCAGCCAGTGTCTGGTCTCAGCTGGGCCAGTACAAAATACCTTTGAAAGCATAGGCATGCACAGTGATGGTTCTTTGATACACTTTTTCATCTCCCAGTAATATAAAGCTTAAAGATTTCTTAAGTCAGAGGTGGTATCTTTGTGTTTAATGGCTTCATAGATTGATTTATTTTTTCCCAAAATTAGTCTGCACACTTTTCTTGAAACTATGTCGATGAGACTGTGCAAGTATCCACAAAAAAACTGTGGCAATATGTTCCCCAGTTTAAGTGTTTGCTGGGGAGAATATGTGTCTTTTGGATTTTATTTTGGTTTTGAGCTTGACTTTTGATAGTCACATTTGTTTCTCCTGAATTTTTATATTGTAATAAAGAGTGGATGAACATACTTCAACCACCTTTTCACTCCTGTTCCGATTGTATTAGTATGATTGTGCCTAGCATTTCTGTAGGTACGTAGGGGTGTGTGTGTGCACAGCTAAACCAATGGAATATTGCATATGCCGTCAAACTTACGGCCTAAAATTATGTACAGCCTGTACAGATGTTTTATGTCCTGCTGAGTTAATATATGTGTGATGGCTGGGAAGTCCTCTTGAAAAGAGACTTCCATAAAGCGAAGGATTTCAGGACTCTGGGCTTGCGCTGTTCTTACGTGCCAGTGAAAAACAAAACCAAGATACATCTCTGTCCAGTTTTTAATATCACTCTTTATGCTTTCACCAAGGTAGCAGTTTCCAGAAAATATATCTGTTTAAATGCAGATGAGATTTGTGAAAAAAAAAAAAAAMCAAATTCAGTTATACAGCCCTGCATCTTTTTAACTAATGTGTGTTCTTTGTGTTATGTCCTGGAATTGCACATCCTTTCGAACCTGCAGAAACAGCTACGTCCTACTTTTGTTGTAATAGCAATATAATATCACTGAGATTCAGCGAGTTTTGAGGTCATTGAGAGTCACTGTGTACGTTTATTAGGACTTGAGCCAGGCCATCATTTATCTAGTAGGATAGAGAATGCAATTTGATCGAGTTCTCATTCCTTAAAAAAAGTGCTGCTCTATTTTCCTTTGCAGTATTTTTCTGCTTGTTATGTAGCTTTGGGAGACAGTATATAGAAATTAAGAGATCAAACTTTTAGTAGAGGTAGTTTGTCTTTCTTTGCTTAGGTTTGAAATGACAGTTTACAGGTTACAAGTTGTTTTCTTTCTTCTCACAAGTGCCTTAGCTGAAGCTCAACTGCCTGACAGTAGAATATGCAAGAAAACAGTGCACCATATAACAAAAATTATGCTGGTGGTATTTTAGTCTTGCATCCAATTTCAGTTTAATATTATGTTGCAGAATGAGATTTATTTCTCCCTTTCATTGGTTATGGGCCGAGGAGGGGAAAGGGTAGAATCTATATTGCAATAGACATTTGAGTTACTTCCAGGAGTTTTAAAAAATTTAATCTGGTGTTAATCTCTGAAAGAAGTCATTACTCTGGTCTGTCAGCCTATGATGGAGAAAATAACAGAAAAGTTTAAAAAATAGAAATGTATTGAATTAACTTCATTTCCAGTGCAAGGAACAAAAAAGGTGTTTTAAACAATGACAGCTTAATCTGCAGAAGGAAATTGAACAGAGTTATTTTGTGATTAAGCCTCTTCACACAAAAGAGACAGCTTTAATATGGTACTAGTGGTTGAAGACTCAGATGATAGGTCTTTTTAGATGTAAGTGGGATTTATACATCCGTCTTTTCTTTTTAGAGAATTTAAGAGAAAATTGTTCCTGGAGCACAAGGCTCCATGCTCATGCCTATGGACTGCTAATTAGAACGGTTTCCAGCAAAGCTGCAGAACCCACAACCTTGCGGCTCATCAAATGTTGCTGCAAACTCCAAGTTCAGCCCAAATGCTCCGTGGGATTTGTAAGCTTGATTCTGTTGTGGGGGAGCCCATTAGCTAGCCAAAGCATAACTCTGGCCAACAACAGGAACACAAACCTGATCATTAACCAAGAAAAGATCCCCAAATTCCTGATGCTAAATTCTTAGGTATTTTAATAAGAATCTTGGCAGCCTCTGCGAATGATTCCATTGTGCATCTTGTCAAAGAGGAGGCAKCTCTCATTTCAGAAGCAGAGTGAGAAGATGCAGTCTGTTGCTTATTTCAAAGTAGGAAGGTTTGCTGGTGGGCTGGAGAGGAGGAGGAGGAGTAGGAATGCTTCTGACATGCTTTCAGGGACCTGTAGTGAGCATTTTGGTGAGTGTGTTCCCTTGCTTTAAAAGGAGTGTGTGGACTACTCAGGATCATTCTCCCTAACCTCCAAACTCCAGAGACAGATTCACCAGGCCACCATAAACTTCGCTTCTTCATCTTTGACACAACTGTGAACTTAAAAAGGCACAATAAATTGGGATACATGATCCAGGGCTTTCACATCTTTACTTAATATAATGTTGGCTCATGGTGTTTACACTTCACTTACAGCAATACAATTACAGAACCTCAAGGATGATAATCCAGATTTGGTCTGTTTGCATTCATGCAGATAGATGAGTGCTCTACAACCCTCCAAATTTAAAGAAAGAGAAAATGATGTGTGTTGTTCAGGTAGAAAAGTTAAATGCTTTTGTAGTTTGTCAGTGAAACAAAGGATGAGCTAAAGCTGCCAAATTTGAATTTGCCTTTATTAATTAACTTAACCATGGAAGTGTAAGGTTATTTGGAGTTTTGATATGAACCATGACAGAGGTGGAGTCCAACAGGAAAATTCAGGTGCAGCTTCTGGAGCACAGAGAGTTATTTTTCCGTACTGAATTTTTATTTGGTCAAAAACATGCAAAATACAAGATTTGTTTTTATAGCTACACTCAGAAATAGTGTAAGATGATAAAAGTTGCATTCATATATACCAGGAGGAAATTTAACTTAAAATATAATTTTTGAAAGAAGACCATTAGTGGCAGAGAAATACCATTACTAGGGGGTGGAAGGGACTGAAAGAACTCAAGTTCTGGCAGCTTTAACTACAGCCAGGTGGGGAAAGCTCTGCAAATTGCAATATTTCTTCTACTTACCCTTCTGGTATCTTCTCCTTTTATTTTTCTGTCCTGTATTTCTTAGCTGTAATATTCTTTTGGACTCTTGCTGTTTTCACTGTCATCAGTAAGCATTTGAAGCTCTGTTTTTCTGTTTCAATTCTGCCGTTTTCCTTGAGTGTGCTCAGTAGAGCCCAGCAAAGAGGGGTCGGATGAAGGTTTGATAAGCTGATTGTGCAGGAAGCTCGGCTGAAATCTGGTGAGTCTCAGGACCAGTGTGAGTGAGTTTGTGTTCTGGTGTGCTGTTGAATTCCTTCATTTGAAGAAGCTGTGATGGTCTTTGATAAAAAATAGTAAAAGTTCCTTGAGTCAAATAGATTCAGAGGTGTAATTAGAAGTGGAAACAGTCCCCTATGTGATGAAATGAGTTAAGAGAGAAAAATGAAATGTCAGGGGAGAGGAAAATGAGGAATGGAGACTGAGAAAAAGGAAGAGACTCTTTAAAAAGTTAGAAAAGGGTAAGCTTTTTAAGAGAGAAAAATAAAGGTAACATCAGCAGAGGGCAGGAAAGAGAACTGGACAGAAATAGACAAATTTCCCTGACGCATCAGCAAATCAGTTCTGCTGTCATTTTTTAGAGCCATGAAGAAGTGAATGTGGTAAGACAAGCACACATGAATGGAACCCATATTTTTCTAATCTAAAAGTAAGATTTTCAGTTYTTTAGGAATGAGTGCAGGGTTGTTGTTTTGGTTTTTTTTACTGTTTTCAAATGTTTTWGTTTGAAGTTAAAATAGGAGGACCTATGTTTATTCTGTCCTTGACCAAGCTTTGATGGGAGTTTCATCAGGGGAAGAATAGAAAATCATACAAGGAGCTTAAAGCATAAATAACTGCAGTAGAAGTTGGAATGTGTTTACAGTAAATTTACAGGTGTTAAGACTATTTTTTCCAAATTCTGCAGCAGTTGCTGTGTAGTATATAATGTGTCTAAGCAACTGTTAATCCAGTTGAAACAACTAATTTAGTAAATACTTACTTTGCACTTAATTGATGATAACCTTTCAAGTAAGGAATTGGCAATTTACCATAAACTGCTAGTTAACATTACCAGGTTTTCATTTATTTGATAAAAATGTGGCCTTCAAGAGGAGCCTTCTTTTGAGAGCTGAAAAGACCTTCCTCCTTTTAAGCTTAGTAGCGGGAGGACACCTTTAGGGAACAGAGTAGGGATTAAATGTGGGATATAATTACTTAAGTGACCCAGCTCCATTTTTTTCTGGCATTTAAAAGCCGGAGTCTTTTGACATATGCAGGTACTGTTTGTAAAGCCTTCCATTTGTTTTGTTCACCATCTACAGTTTCAGCATATAGTGAAGTATAGCCGTTATACTTTAGTGGCTTAGATACTTTATATTTTAATTACTATTGAAATGGTATTTCAATACCTATGGAAGAAGTGGAAATTGGAGACATGCTCTATAGAGGCAACAGACTAATAATTGCATTGGATATTACTGTCTTGGCTGGGACACCTGTACTTCTAGCACTGGGTTTGTACTAAGCAATTTGCTGTGGACAGAGGGAAGGAATAATGCCTTGTAATGGTCTTTGTGGTCCTATCCCCTTTCTCTGCATCTACCGGYGACTTATTTGGATCCTGCCTCAAAAATACTTCTGAGAGGTAAAATGTCAGCCTTTGCCTAGAAAATTCAATGGGATAATAGTGCTCACCGTGGGGGGGAGGAGGACYGTATCCGTTCTGTCTTCAAATCAAACATGGGTATATTTCTTGGGACTTTAAGATACATTTCCTGATGGAAATTTTAACAGGGACAGTAGTGGAGACTTCTCTTCAGACATCAGAACGTGCTCAGTATCCTGTATTTATCACAGGTTTTTGGAGCAAATAAACGTACTCATCAATACCTAACRTACCTACAGAGGTGCATTTCTGATCTGGTATTGACAATTGCTTACACAGCTGAATGTGTGGGAAGGTCTCTAGAGTGATTCAAAAAACTCTCTTCTTCTCAATATCTTGCGCTCATCCCAGACTGGAAGTGGGGCATGCGCTGGGTGGAAAGTGGGAATATCACAGTTCCACTCCCATTTTATTCTCCCACTGATGGGATAAAACAGGAAGGAGGGTGGAGGAGGTCTGAAACTCCTCGAAGTGTTTTTCCACGTTAAAAAGCTCCATTACTGTTCCAAAAAGAGCTCTGCTCCCACCGGACCTTGAGGAACTGTAGTTTGGTCTGAGGGGCAGGGTGTTGTGAGGGGTTTTTTTTGTCAACAACAACAGAATGAACTCGCATATGCTCCAGCAGTTGTAGATAAAATATGTCTGGCTTGCTCTTGGAGAGGGGAGGGTGAGAAGTTTTCAAACGTTTTTTGTAATTTGTTGAATGTTTCGACAAGCCAACTCCTCCTGATCCCAAGCAGGTATAGATTCAAGCACGTATCCTGCCTTTAATTACTGAGTGTAGACTGTTCTACATGTTTTGGTCTTGTGCCACCCTCAGCGTACTGCCCCGGTTGTGGTTTGCAGCCCCGGGCTGATGAGTAGCAAGCAGCTGCCACAGAGCCGTTCCCATGGTCCGGGAAGAGTTAGAAACAGTCCAGCCAATGGGACAGCCCTCCCCTTCAATTTTACCATTTCTGTGGATTTTCATGTGGTCTGAATGGATGTGCCCTCAGCAATGCAAATAGCTGGCTGTGGCAAGACTCAGTTTTTCTCCTTTGCTCCCCTTCTCTAGAAGAGCATCCTGCTAGCTCTGAGAGGTATTCCTGTGCATGGCTTTGGAAACCTTCAGAGGTTTAGTGCCTTAAATAGGTACGAATCAAATCTGTGCCTTAAACATAAAACAAGCTTCTTGCTTCACTGGAAAGTCTTTTTTGAACACTTTTTTATCAGAAATAACTGGTTTGTTCCAATTGACTGGAGTCTGTGAATAAAGCTTTGATTGTAGACCTTGGCACCAGGCTTCCAAYGAAAGCGTAATGCCATGCAGCACGTCTGCAGGAGGCACGGCCGGCCCGTGTCCTGGTGTGAAGTGCTGTCCCCATCCAAGTCGATGGCAGTTCTGCTGATGGCAACAGGATGTTCAGGATGGGTCCTGATCAAGGCAACCATCTGCAGAGAGAGGCCCAAAAGCCATGATAATAGCTCAGTTCATTTCTTAGAGTTAATAAAGGGAAGTAACTGATGAATTTGCAAACTTTTCAGCTTATTTATGATGATGACAAYGGTGAGGCTTTCAGCATATTGAACAGGGGCATCTTATCAGAGGAAACAGATTACAAAGAGCCTAGAGTGAAAGTTGGTGATTCTCTTGTGATTGTGCCCTCCTGTACAGAATACAGGACAGCTCTGTGTAACGTTTTTTGTGTAAATGCTATTCCTAAATGCCTCGGAGACCTGAAGTGCAAGTAGATGCATAGGTAGAGAAATGAAGTGATATGGGAAAGAGAATAATTGCGTTTGACATTTCTTCTTGAACTTGGTTCTGTGTAGTGTGAAAAATGTAGGTATGGCTTGACAGCTTATAGATGCTGTGGAATAGCTCAGAATTCCCTGCGGCAGAAGGCGAGTGTCGGAGCAGGAGAGAGAGGCCAATGTACAATGAGTGGTTAGATTTGGGAAGGAAATAGTATAAAAAGTTTAAGGTTCCTTAGAGAGCACTATTTATCGCTTATGTGATGTACTTTTTCTGGCAAACTCAAGATGCTTTGAAGGGTTAGGGTAAATCTGATATGGTTTGATAAATATCAGAAAATTTTGTAAAGATGAACTGTCCCTAAATCATCTTACTGGTGTTTACGCTGTCTCTCCTTTAGTTAAATTCACTTTCAAAGAAGTTGCACAGAAGGTAATATAAGGGACAATGCCTTCCTATCCTGTTATCTGTCAATAGATCATTTATTTCTTCCCACAGCAAGCCATACCACTTTCTTATCTCTTTTTTCTTCCCTACTTCCAAATGATTCACTAGTTTAAAATGACTGTGTCTAAGCCCTTCTTGCTGGGAATTTTGTCTGAGTTATGGACAAAGTAAGAGCATTACAGTTGGACCCAAAAATCTGAATTAAAACATGACAGAGAGCCAGGCTTTGAAATTGCATCTTCAAAAATTCATTAATTAAATATATGCATGTAATAATGAGTTGTGCGGTCACGGAACAGTACACAGACATGCTTTCTAAATGGCCGCCTGTCCTTGAAAGTAATATTATTGATGAGGCTATGCAATCACAGTAATTTCAACCCCAAATTATGTGCCTGCGTGCAGGAAGCCCATCTTTGGTCTTTGATGATTCAGTGGAAGGGTGTTTAGGATGTAGTTTCCTGGGATTGCAGACAACAAGTACAATGAGACAGAAGGCCCCTTCCAGCTGCTGTGTTGGCAGATAATACAGTTTTTGAAGTCTGCTTGTCAGGCACTTYTGTAAGTATCCATTTTAGAAACATATAGTGTCCTCTGCATACCTTTCAGCAGTTAAGGTAGCTGCTAAATACTTATTTTGTATTACAAGCACAAATTTAAAAACAAGAAGCCAAAACCTGATTTGAAAGATACAAACACAGGATTTGTATTTCACTGAATTCATACATTTCTTTTTTAAAAGTAAACCTAATTAAAATGAAAATCGTGACACTTTTTGTTAACAAATTCCTCAGTTTAGTTTAAAATCATTCAAACTAAGTGAAGATCTTAAAAATATGAATGGCTGAAAGTTTAAGGGGAACAGACGGAACTGGGCACATTACTAGCTGAGCATTTGGAGCTAGAGTAAGTTAAAGAAGCTTTTGATAGGGGTCTACTGTAGAGTCAGAGATTTTTTTAATTATTATTACTTTATTGTAGTMATTTGATTTCAGTTCAATGCTTAGGTTTGAAAAAAGTAGAATGGTTTATTTTCTCTTTCAGTGTATGAATAAAAATGAGGTATGAGTTGATGAGAAGTACTATTCATAAAGTGCGGAAGGGCTTGGTGATGAGAAACGATCAATATTATCTCTAGCTACTGAGTTCAACCACGTGCATCCAGTAAATCAGTTCACTTTTAAATGCAAAATGTGGTTAGATAAGCTTATTTATGTCTCCGTAGCATATAAGATTGCTTTATTTAGTAGAGGATAAAGACACAACTCGGGGTTAGAGTGTGGAACGGGGGGAAGTATGATTTAATGTGGATTGGAGCAGTAGTTGGACAACATACCTAACCCAGCTAGAAAATTGGATAAGGTCAGTGAGGAGTAACTGAAATGTTTTGTTGACTAATGTACAAGAACCTCTGCAGCAAAACAGAAGAACTAAAACAATTGTTATTGGTATGCAAATAGGTTTTTACAGCTTTACCAGAAATACGGCGAAGTGGCAGGCAAAGATGGAATAGAAATATTATAAGCCATGCACTGATCACAAATAGTAGGAAAAAAAATAAAGGTTAATGTGAAATAACTTTGTATGTTTATGATGAAACCGCGAACAAAACCAGCTGATGTGGGTTCACGTTTTTGGGCATGAGAGGAGAAAATGCTATTTAAATGGTAAAACCCAGGTATACCTTACTGGTGGATGGCAGATAATTTTTCAGCRTACAGTCTCTGAAAAAATAAGAAGTTGTGATATTTTCAGTGTAGTTCTGGTAGAGAGTAAAACATTTTCTGGTAGATTTGGGGGCCAAAAATAACTTTGGGTAGAATGATCAGAAGTTGACTTGTGAACTGTGGAGATGAACAGAAAGTCTGTGAGGTCTGTGCTCTACTTCAGTTTTGGGGTTTTTTGTAAATCTTATATAATTGTGTTTCAAAAGGGGAAAGCCTTGAGAAATTGAGAACAGAAGGCCATCTGTATAGGAGCTTATGCAATAAATGAAGAGAAGACAGATTTCCACCCCTTTTGTCTTAAAGAACTTCTGCCTGGAACTGGTTTGTAAACAAAAGGTGAAAGATAGACAAGAAAGACTTCAAATATAACCATGTGAACTCAGAAGGGAAATTAAGAGTAAGTGTGAAGTGTGCGAGAGGAGGAGGGCAGGGCAAGGAAAGAGGGCTGATCAGCAAAAATACTGTTTCGAAGGTCAAAATGTGCAAGTGAGTGAGAACTCCCTTCTGTGAGCTCCACGTGTAGTAATGGGTACTTTAGTTACCCAGAAAATGCAGAAAGATGAAGTGGTCAAACTGAGCCATGAGGACAGTATTGAAGATCAGCATCTTACTCCACGTTTACTCCACCACAAAACGATACCTGTCTTAAGTTTTTGGGAAAGAAGAGAGAGTAGAAGTTGGGGAAAAGCACACTGGCTAACGGGAAGGAGCACATGGAAGTGAAAATCACTGCTGTTATCAGAAGGTGACAGCTACACACTGGATGACAAGCCTGCTAACCCTCCTGTTAGCATCCTAGTTTGGACATAGAAGCAGGGTCAGGAGACTCAATTTCCAGATATCACAGCTCAGGCTCACAATCGCATGTGCAGGAGAAGATACAGTCTTAATGACACTGGAGATGCGCGTACTCCCTTCACAATGTGGCAGCAGCAGGAACAAAGATGATCCCCTGATGAAGGAAGGATTCACAGCCAGCAGTCGTATCTCTCTYAGTGCCACTGTAGAAGGTTTTGATGCCACCCCTGGAACACCATGTGCAACTCTGATAACCCATTTCCAAAGAACATGAACCTGAGCCTGAAGCAGGCACAAAAAATGCCTGCTAAAATGAGCAGGGGGCTCAACAGCCTGTTTTATGAGAAAAGGCTAAAAGAGCTTGTCTTGTTTAGCCTAATGAAATTAAAGTAAAATAAACATATAAAGGGGCGAAACAATAGGGTTGGAAAAGATAAAAAATAACATTGATTTGAGATCTGCTCAGATAAAATCAAGCTGCAAATTAGAAGTGTGCTGTTAACCATTGGTGGAATGAGCCTTCCAGGAGATTGTACCTGGCGAAGAAGAAGCCTGAGTGATTTTTAAAATGGATGCTAGAAAGTTTACGAGAAGTATTTCATGACATGTTTCCTGTGGCAGCACTGGATTGAATTTGATGAGACGGGACAATCCTACCTGTCCCAGATTTTAATGAAAATCTTTCATTGCTTTTAAAAATGTGAAATGGTGGTTGTGTGCATTTTAATTTGATTCCAATTTCCATCTGAAAGCAGCTTGATTTAAAAAAAAGGAAAACCACCAAAAACTGATCATGTGGTGAATGAGAGGCATCGTTCACCGTTTTCTGGAAAAATAAGAAGTGTATAAAAGTAATAGTCTGACTAAAAGCATGTTTAGACAGGATGTCTGGGAGGGTAAGTGCGTCATATCATTTAAGAGTAACAACAAAACTGTTTTCTGGATTGAGCTGATCGTGATGACCTACTGAGGAAGAGCCTTTCTTTTAGAAGATAATTCTTTGTTTTCTTTTTTGGGTCGTCAGTTTAGATGCTTCTGTGACCTTGGTGAAACCAGCTTGACTCTAAAGAACAGAATCCAGGCATATGGTTTTCAAGTTGTAATTCTAATCGTTAAACATAAACAGTGCAGGTGATTGTTTGGTTKGTTTGTTTGTTTTTTAAACCTGTTTAATCTGCAATAATAAATAGTCTAGAAGCAAAACTGGATTTTACAACCATTGGGTTATTTTTCTTCTGCATGTTTTTAATAGCCAGTTTAATATGACCTGATGTGATCTGCATCTGTTGTGGAGAGAGCGTGTATTTCATTTTAATGACTTTATTGGTTAATTTGACAATTGATAGATTAAATCTTGTTAAATAATGTAGGATGAGAATGGGCCTAATTTGGATGTTGATACCAACATTCCTTTTTCAATATTGGAAAATTAAGTTGATTATTGCCACAAATACTGTTCCAGGATTTTTTTCCCCCAAATCTGATAGACCTCTTGATGATTACTAAAGAATACAGCAAAAGCTAGAATTAATAGAGCAAAAGCATATGTCCGAAATTTTTACATCAACATATATCTGATTCATAGATTCAGATCTTAGGCATTGTTTTTTGAATATTCAATAAACTAACAATGTTAAAGTGTATACTTTTTTTTATTAATTGATCTGTATTTTTCTAACTRCTGGTATGTGCATTGTAAGGCATAACACTGGATTTTTCATGGAAGATAAGAATCTTCATACTTGCAGAGCTGAAGTTCACTTTTCACTTAACTAAATTTACTAATCCAGGTGAGCGACTACTACAGTGAATGTGTGCTTTTCAGTGGAACTTCAAACCTTTGTACCTTTGAACTACAAAAAGTGCAAACAAAATTTTCAGATCAAATCTCCTGTTTGACCTCCAGACAAACCAGCCACCATGTTTCATGCAAATTTTAGGTAAGAAATTCAGACAATCCATCATACAGGACAGTCAACAGATACGTTAATCTGATTAGTCTGTATGAGTATCCTGAAAGGATTGTACTCGAAATTAAGTGAAGTGGAGATGCATCTTTGCTGTAGACAGATGCAGATTTTTATCTGCTCTCTCTTGTGTCCTTCTGTATCAAGCAGCTTCCAAACCACCATGTCCAGTTTGTGGTTATGGAGTGGGTTACAAGCCTGTAGTTGTGATTGATATTTTATTGCTATTTATTATTTATGTTACCCTTTTGCCAGGTACTGTAGAAATACAGTGCAAAAAGAGGGAATGCATTTTCCTCAACTAAGACGGGACATGTTTATAGAGTTGTAGGGAGGATGAGAGAGACAATGAAAGAAATCTTGATTTTGATTTTTTTTTTTTTTTTTTTTTTTTAAATTTCTGCCCAATCAAATATAATGTTTCCTTGCCATGGTGGTTCCAGAACCAATTATCTGTCTGACATCTCTGGCTTCTGGTTGTACTGCAGGCTGTCAAGCTTAGTGCTTCTGGCTAAATTCTCTCAAAGCCACTAGTAACGTTCCTTGTCTTTTCTCCTTTCTCCTCTTCTTCCCAGCCTCCCCTGCCAGCACAGGCTTTGTTTCCAACTTTGAGGCCAACTTGATTAGGTGTCCCCTGGGATGTCTTTATCCTGATTGACCTGAGTGTGTCWGCAGCATGACCTGCAGTGCTCCCGAGCCTGGGAACATGACACAAAGGTGCYGGCAACAATTCTGCACAGAGCTGGCATGGAGGGAGCACTGCTTGTGCACTCGGGTTTCACTAGTTGTGAAATAGGCTGGGAATCATCAATACAGGAAAGCCCTTAACAACTGCCTGAGAAATACACAGAATGTTTAGAATTCAAAGTACTTCCAGAGCATTGCCATGCCCTTGACAATTGGTTACTATGTGTAATTATAGCATAATGTAATTATTCCACTAGTCATCTTTATCGTTCTGTAGTATGGGTAGTAATAAAGTCTGCTGTGATTCATTTTTCAGCTGAAAAAGCCATCTCTGTAAGCATACTACTGAGCAAGAAAAGCTACTGTTGTGGTACAATCAAATAGACGGTGTTTATTCTCCCCACCCCCCTGGCTCCTTAGAGTTTTACTAACAGCTTACTTAAAAGCAGGTGCTTGATTTAATCCTGTCAGTGCTATTTTGCATCTCTATACAGAAGAAGGATGGCCCAAGGTAAATCAGTAACAGAGGAAGGGATGATGTTAGTTTAGGGTTAAGGCACAGTTACAGAAAATGGGATAATACAGGTTATCACTAGCAATTTCAGTTTATCAGGGATGCCTTGCAAGGAGCCTTTGCCCAACATTGCTGGGCCAATTTATTAACTCATTGATCCATGCCCATGTATTTCTGAATACTTTGTTTCCCTTGTCCCTTTTGCTTTATTGATTTCATTGTACATCCCCGCACTTAATCTAGAAGTCGAATGTATGATGTTTTTATTATCATTTGTGGTGTCACGGTACCTGTGAGCCTGTCCTGGTTCTGGCTGGGACAGTTAACATTCTTCCCAGTAGCTGGGGGGGGTGCTGTGTTTTGGGTTTGGTATAATAGGAGCCTTGATGGCCCATTGATGTTTTGGGTGTTGCTGGGTGGTGCTCGCACCGGGCACTTTTCGGCCTCCCATGCCCTGCCAGGTGCATGGGAAGCTGGCGGGGGGAGCAYAGCCGGGGTGGTTGACCCAGCTGGCCAATGGGGTATTCCATACCATGTGATGTCATGCTCAGTATAAGAACTAAGTGGGGAGGGGCTCTGGCGTCCCGGGACGGGCTCTCGCATATCAGGCTATGCGTCGGTCAGCAGGTGGTGAGCAGTTGCATTGTGCCTCGCCTGCTTTGTATATTCTGTTGTTGTTGTTACCACTGTTATTATTACTGTTTTACTTTGTTTTATTTCAATTATTAAACTGCTTTTATCTCAACCCGCGAGTTTTCCTACTCGTGCCCTCCTGATTCTCTCCCCCATTCTACCGGAGGTGGGAGTGAGCAAGTGGCTGCGTGGTGTTTAGTTGCTGGCCAGGGTTAAACCACGACAGAGCCCCATACGTTTGGGTCATTTTCTTCCCTGCCTCTCCCCCCGTCCCCCACTCTGTTTTGAAAAGGGCAATTCCAGAGGGGGGCTGTGCTCCCCATTTAGGTGAAGGCTCTGTTTTCCCTCCAACACAAGGTGCCTTGTCAGAGGTTTTCAAAAACTGGTCAAGGACTCTTGCCTTCCTATTGTTTCTGCAGGTTGTGGGCTTGCATCATTCAGTAGTTCTTGAGGGTTGATTTGCACATTCATCTCCTTTCACTAGGAAAAACTGAGTAAAGGAGATCCTCAGGAGTTAGGTAGGGTATATGTGTCTGTATGTGTTCTTCCATTTCCCCCTCCTTGTACTGTGATGTACAGGTTCAATACTGTACTAATCGGCATCTGGCTCAGTCTACTCCATCCAGTTGTTTCTCCTGATAATGTTAAGCCAGAGGTTGGAGACATCTTCCAAGTGTTAAAAACGTGGGCTTGTTTCAGAGCTGACCGGGAGGATGAGTGGCTCTCCTGCTGTTGGTGTCAGAGGAAGGTGGCGATGGGAACCCCAGTTACCCTGGCTGCTTGTCAGGCCAGGAGGGGCCAATGTGGGGAACTCGGAAAGGTAGCTGGAGGGACCACGTTCAGCTGCAAGCCAGGGCAGAGTATGGCTTTCATTGCGGTGATGTTTTGTTTTGCTTTGGGAYGTGGTTGTCCTACAAAGGAGGTGGCCTTTGCCACGGCTTGGCTGGAGGGCTGAGGTACTGACACAGTGGATCCTGTCTGAAGCAACTTTATGACCAAAAGGTTTGGGCAGAGAAACTTAAGTTATGAAGGACAGGAATGGGTCACTAGTGAATAGGGAAAGGCCACTGTTGGGAGCAATGGGTTGCTACTTTCCTCACAATTTGCATTTTATACTGTCTTTATTTCTGCTTCTGAGCTAGAGATCTGGGAAAGTGGTTAGTRAGCTGAAACATGGGAAATCAAATAATTGAATATTTGGAACGGAAGAGGAAAAAGTGAGAGCTGGGTGGTGCAGCAGGAATATCCTCTCAGATCACTAACTTCTGTTGGAGTCACTGGAGATTTTCAAGGTGATAGGGGGGTTCGGTATTTAGCTATTAGGTGCACTGCTTTTAAAGAAAATAAAATTGGATAAGAGAAGCAGGCAGCACATCAGCCTTCTCAGAGACGGGCTGTTCACAACAGCGATTAGCAGTGGTTGGCAGTGCTTGCAGGACTCCCATTGAGATGAACGTGGTATGTAAAAATAATTATCTGAGGGCAATAATTCATTATTTACTCAAAGCATACGAGATACCATGAAAAATGAAATGAAAGATGAACATGGAATGACGCAGATGTCAGTAGCAAATCCGGCTGTAGTGTTTGGGACTCTCTTACTGCCTTCACACTTTCACAGGTACGTCCTCTGCTTTGCCAGCCCTAGGACAGTCTGCGCAGCAATGTCTTCTGGCGTATGTTTCTGTTGTCTGCTTATTGCTGCCCAAATTCTTTATTTATATACATTGTTTCTAATCTTCCATGTCTTCAGAAAGAAACAGCTGGATCCCTTGAAGTATAGTTGTTTGGCCCTCAAGTCTAAGAGGGTCTTTCAAGGACTGTGGAAGTTTCCTGTCCCCCAGACTAGAAGCTCTGCACCTTAACACCAGTGTTGGCCTGACAGCAGCGACAGAACGTGACTGGAATTACTGTGGCCCCATTGCGATGATCTGTAGATAAAGCAGCTGTACTTTGTCAGCTCAAAAAACTTGGAGAAAATGGCATATTTTCCTGAAGCAAAGGAAGATCTTGCTCTTAGTTATTCCAGCTCAGCAGGAGGAGGAAACTTGGTGCAATTTTGCATCATGCAAAGTACAGATGTTGGTTGAGTTCTGGTTGCAGACACTGGTGATGATGGAAGGTGCTGAAGGTATGGCACAAGATAATTTGTATGGATTTCAAGATGAGTTACAGATTGCTAGAAGTTAAGAGAAGATGTGGCTTGAAGTTGAACTTTACATGATGCAAGTGAAAGAAAACCCTCATCCCTGTTTCTCACCTCAATTTAATTTTTGCAGAGATGCCTTTTTGAGAGTACAAAACAAGAAGTTTGGGGGATGGCAGCCCTATGCAACTACATCAAACATCCTAATGTTGAATAATAACAGCAATCTGTCATACAAACATATAAAAATAATTGGCTGTGCTTCATTGGTAATGTTGATCAGACTGCATGGCAGTACCTTCTGTCACCAAAATGATTTACAGTGAGTGTGCAGATGTTATTTACAGTGACCTACTAATTCTTCTTGAATGAGGGACTCTATTTCTTCTTGCACATGATAATCTTAGCTCCTTTTAAAATGAGCTCTGTTCACTCTCCGCCAAATTATTTGGAACAAATAAGTAGTTAATTAAAATGTCTGGTGCTATAGCACTGTTTGAAGTTTAATATTAGCAAAATTTTGGCTGAGCTTGGTAGGAATGAAGGAAAATGCTCCTACTGTCAGAAGAGATGTGTTATGGTCTTTCACAAAACTTACCGAATACGAAGTTTTTCCTTAATGGTATATTCTTACCTACGTCTGTGGTAGTTCTCTTCTACTTCCATTCTAGCAATCTGGCCAAATCCTTTATTTGCTTAATAATAATTTCAATGAATTGATCACAGTGGTTTTAGGGTTTTTTCCAGTGAATTTGTTAAAAACATTGTATTTTACATTCCACTAGACTGCATTCTGGTACCAATTTTAGTGTTAGACTGTCACATTCAGAAGACTATATGATTGAAAGCTGCAGTTTTKAATTTCATTTGCATTATGTGCACAAAAAAGTTGGAAAGTGCTGAAGTATCTAGGGAATAAAAGTACTGCACATAAAATATCTAGAAGTGTAACAGTGGTTCTTCAAGTTTACATGAAGAGAGAGTATTAAATAACTATCTTCTTTCACTTAGTAATAACATCATCATAGAATCATAGAATGGTTTGGGTTGGAAGGGACCTTAAAGATCATCTAGTTCCAACCCCCCTGCCATAGGCAGGGACACCTTCCACTAGACCAGGTTGCTCAAAGCCCCATCCAACCTGGCMTTGAACACTTCCAGGGATGGGGCATCCACAACTTCTCYGGGCAACCTGTTCCAGTGCCTCACCACCCTCATAATGAAGAATTTGATTGGAAAAACAGCTTTTGCTTTAAATCTGCTGCAAAACCATTTCCACTGTGGATCTCCAATGTGATTCATTCAAATGAAAAAATAAGCGAGTTGCATACTTCCTCTGTTGTGGTATTTTTATTTTTACTTGATGCAGCGTGTAATTCTAGAGTGCTTAGTTTTTGAATTTCCAAAGGAAGCAGAAGCTTCTATGATGGCTAAAATGGGGATGCAGAATAGATGATGATTGCTACCTTTTTATGCTAACTTCTTTTTTTCTGTAAAATTCAAGGTGAAGAAATTAAGTATTTAAAGAATTTTAATATAGGAAAAGCAAAGATGTTCATGCATGGCTATGTCTTCAACAATTGTGGAGGAGAGGTAGGCATTTGCTTTAAGCAGTTATTTATCTGATTAGGATTATGGCTACCTTACATGTCTGTATCATGATGGTTCTTGTTGCCATGTAGACTACCTCTTGGATGCTTATTCACTTATTTTCACAGTGCATGCTGGAAGTATTAATTTATTGCACACTTGCGGGACTGAGATGGAGAGAGACCAAAACTTGCAGGACTGAGATGGAGAGAAGCCAAAATCAAAGCCTAACACCCACAGAAGCTAGGAACCATTTAGTGCCTGAACATGATTGTGGGGCTGTGCACTGACAGCTTGCCCAGATCATGCAAGATTCCCATGGCAGCATCAGTGGCTGAACCCTTAGTTGATGAACGTTGTCTCAATACCTTGATCGCAAGACAATTTCCTTCTGATTCTTTTGGATGTGGATTATAAAACTGAAGTTTGGGAAAGAGATGACTAATTTGCAATGAATAGTACAAGTAGGGTATTGTCTGCAGATGCCACGGGTGGACAACTAGTAATTAGACAGACATGGAATGAAAGGTGTAGGGGGCGTTTTTGCTTGTTTAAGGGAAAACTGTTAAGTGTCTGAATGTACTGGAATCTGTTGACGTTTAGAATATGATCTGCAGCTTGAAAAGCAAAGCCTCTCAACACAAATAATTTTTGCGGTCCAATTCAGGCACAGGACTGCCATCCCATTATGTAAGGAAAAGCACAATGAGTTCCTGCAAAAAGGAGAGCAGCTCTAATGCCTTCTGTCAGTAGAGAAAGGCTGCTTTGTATATACCACAGGTATTGCTTGTGTATTGGCTTTACCTTTATGTTTTCTCTGACTGGATGCTAGGGATTTTGAAACATGAGTTTGAAGAAAGATTAGGAAAGAGAGAGAGCATAACTGGGCATTGCGTGGACTGGGGAGATGCACATAGGCATTGCATAAGTATAAGGGGGGATACGGATGACTAAAAGACTTTGGTAAATATCAGGAGAAAAACCTAGCGGGATCAGTTGTGGTGTGGTACAGCTTTCTGCTGGAAAGAAGCAAAACCTCTGAGGCTTGAAAAATCTTTTAATTAAACTGAACACAACACTTGAGAGTGTACTAGAGAAAAACTTTCTCTTTAGAAAGATGGACAGGATAACTGAAAAGGTGTCCTGGTTCCGGCTGGGACAGAGTTAACATTCTTCCCAGTAGCTGGGGGGCGTGTGCTGTGTTTTGGGCTTGGTATAATAGGAGCGTTGATGGCCCATTGATGTTTTGGGTGGTGCTGGGTGGTGCTTGCACCGGGCACTTTTCGGCCTCCCATGCCCTGCCAGGTGCGTGGGAAGCTGGCAGGGAGAGCACAGCCGGGGTGGTTGACCCAGCTGGCCAATGGGGTATTCCATACCATGCAACGTCATGCTCAGTATAAAAACCAAGTGTGGGGGGAGCTCTGGCATTCCGGGACGGGCTCTCGCGTATAAGGCTAGGTGTCGGCTCGGTGGGTGGTGAGCAGTTGCATTGTGCCTTGCCTGCTTTGTATATTCTGTTGTTGTTGTTGTTATCACTGTTATTATTACTGTTTTACTTTGTTTTATTTCAATTATTAAACTGTTTTTATCTCAACTCGCGAGTTTTCCTACTYGTGCCCTCCCAATTCTCTCCCCCATCCTACCGGAGCCGGGGGGTGAGCGAGTGGCTGCGTGGTGTTTAGTTGCTGGCCAGGGTTAAACCACGACAAAAGGTTAGTTTAATCTCCATGTTTTATCATCCAATTAATTGCCTTCTCACAGCAAATCCAGCTATGGAAAAAGTTTAGAAAGTGTTTTCTTTGCAACTGCCCTCATACCTTCAGAAATGTCTGACAAATCTTTAACAGAATGGGTTAAAGGGCAGTCACTAATGTTCATCATTGCTTGAAACTGCTTTGCAGGGAGAGGCTTTTGAGTGGTAGAGTAAGGTCTGGCATTGATTTGCTCAAGGGGCAAACTTGCTGTGAACTAGGTCGTTGGGAAAACCTGCCTAGCTCTGAACTAGCTAGTTGGCCTCCCAGGAGCAGTGGCAGTATTTAGATCTGTTTAGACCCTAAAACCCACCAGAGAAGACAGAGGCTTTCAGGTAGAGCCTAGGCTGAGCTTTGTTGCCCRCTAAAGCTTGGTTAGGTCCACTCCAGCTTGCAATCACAGCATTGACTACAGTAGACACATAACCATTGTCTGCAAACCCCAGCTGGAAAAGAGCCAAATATTCTGAAAACTTCAGAATTTGGGGGAGTATGTATCTGCATATCTTGCTATCTCCACGTGGATCTGCTTCTGACTTACAGCTCAGGCAACATTCAGTCAAAATAATCAATATGTGTGGAAGACTTGCATGAGCTAAAAGAAATTTAAAATTGCCCCTTCAAAATGTGCACATACAGCCCCGCTGAGCTTCTGATGTCTCTTCTCACAGCTTTTTGAAGCTGTAAGCTTTTTTTAGATCTCTGATCAAAATGCACAAGCAGGTCTTGATATCTTTTTTTCTTTTCTTTCTAACAGCAGTAGTTTAAAATAGAGGATGGGTAGAACGAAGGAAAGCAGAAAAGGAGAAGCTCCCAGATATGATTATGTGTTAGAATAGGGCATTATGGAAATTKTATATTGTGCCCTACTGTCCTGAGTATTGATATCAATGAATGTTAGGTCAGGTTCACACAGCAATCATGTTAGCCTGTATAACTGATGGGAAGCTCAAAGCACAGCAGGATGTTCCTGAGCCTTATGCTTTATTTAGGCAGCAGTCAAGGAGATGGCTTGTCTTGCATCTTTGCGTGTTCCAGATAGTCTGCTAGGCCAGTCTGCCCTCGCGTGTGCACCCAGCTCCTTTTGACACTTGCATTCATATTTTAGTGCAATATGTAACTCTGCTTTTTTGCTGCATTCAGTTCCTGCAAACGAGTTACAGCTCTTTGCACAAAAATGTCTGTGGCTTGCATTTTGAATTATGAATGTGCCCTGACTGTTCCATTGCCGCCCTTTGTCAACAACAGATGCATGAGGCCAAATTCTGCTCTCAGTCATGTTGGGGAAGATCATGGGATCTGATCTTTCACACAGATGTCTGTTCAGGGTAATTCACTTAAGGCCTACACTACAGCATTAATAGAGATCAGACTAGGACCCCTGCTTTCTGGAGATGGACATATATCCATTTAAATGACTGTTTAGTGCCTTTCATAATGTCTGTATCTATTATGTTGTGTTAGCTTGCCTTTGCCAGGGACCATAGCTATCTGTAAGGAGAGCTAGAAGTGACACTGGTAGACTTCAGAAATCACTGTTGCTATATAAAGCAAAGGAATATCCTACTAGGGGAGACCTAGGGTATACCAGTGCAAAATCTTCTATTGCAAAGCTCTGTATTGCTTGCAGAGTCATTGCTGTTAGTTGGCTACACGTTATTTATTTTGTTTGATGTAATGTTTGCACCTGTCCAAAGCTTGAAGCATTTCACATGTGCAATGGAAATATTTTCAGTACAGTAAGCTGGATATTCTGATACCTAATTGAACAGTCCCCTGAGTAATTGTTTATACATCACATGGAAAAGAGAGATGGGGAGAAGGATGTAAAGCCCAATTGCAAGGTGTTCTCTGTTTCTAAACCTGCAACCTCTGCCTATTGAAAAAGCAGGCCTTGAAGTATACTTGGATGATAAAACTGGTTTCCAGCTTACCAAGTAATCAAGCGCTCTCAGACCTAAAGACTGAATGTTTGTTCAGCAACCTCACATTTCAATTCAGAGTAGTTGAAGCCCTCCACAAATCAAAAATGCAGCAACTGTGTGAATATGATGTGTGACYTTTTATTATTCAAGAATCTACCTCAGTTATGCAGAAATATAGCAAATATCCTGAATTTCACTTGGAAATGTGTTCATACTCAGTGGAACACTTGCTCGTGATGAAGTCAGAACTGCTCTGCTGGGCAGTGGTTTAATTTTCCTGAGCTTTCCCTTATGTCTGTCAAAATGTCAGCATGTCAGTTACTTGTGTTCATTGCTCCCACATGGTTTGGTGATCTTTGATGGAAAAGGATTGTAAAGCTAGGTGGTGGTGGTGGTGGTTGTTGTTGTTGTTATTTATTTTCATTGCTGTTAGCTTTGCAATATCACTTGTTGAAATACAGAACAATTTAATTTAATTTTATTTTGAATTTGGGAAACCTGTTTCCACTGGTCTACATGAAGATTAGGCATTTGCAAAATCTGTTCAGTCTTTATAATTCTTGGACCCATAAAGTTCAGTTCAGTACACAACACTATAGCTAAATAAATAGCAATGTGCCCTTTGACTTTTGCACCCTTTACAACATTGGTACTTCTGACATGAGAATCTGTTGAAGCATGGGATAGGAACTTTCCTCCAATTACTTCCCAAAAGCAACATCTCTCTTATGTGTTACTTTTCTGCCTCTAGTTAACGTGGAGTATGTATGGTTAACAACAAATATTAACTTCACTCTGCGTTACTGGTTCGGGTATCCTGTAAATATATAAGCAGGATGTAGACCTGGTGTAGCAGTGCTGGGAGGTACCCATATTTCAGCAATGTAAACCTGCTGCCTTTCTCAGACACCAGCACATTGGAAATGTTATATAATCTGCCTGTACCAGATGATCTGCCTAGAGAAAGCAAAGGAGACATCCATGAATTTAAATTAGCCATTCCCTTCATAGAGAAGGAGAAATATGACTGGAAAGAAGGTTGCAAAACTGAAGGAGGAAGAAGAGGGGCCAGGCATATCGTTTAAAATGTTGAACACAGAAGCTGACCTGAATTGGACTAAGGATACGTATTGTCTAGCATTCTCCTTTTGATCTATATGAAATGATCCTGAAACGATGGGGTATTCTAGGCAATGAATAAACTACCCCTACACAGTTTCTTCTATTCCTTGTGACATACAGCTCTTATGCTGAGGCTGAGAGGTTTTAGAAACTGTCAGACAGAACAATAACAAGGAAAAAAAAGCGTATTATCTAGTCACATACCTAGCCAAGTTAGAACTTAATACACAAATTAAAGGCAGCCAGCTGTTCATAAGAAAACTAACAAGCAGTGGGAAGTAATCAGTGACTTTCCTGAAAGGTCAGTCTTGGGACTAATCCTGCTATTTTCATTAATACCCCAATACCAAAAAGAAAAATGAGCTACTGAGTTGTATTGATAGCACAAATTTTGGAGTTTTATCCACAATAGGAGGATATTTCTCTTTTCAATTTGCTGTCTTTAGGTAATCAAAATCTTCGAATCCTTTTGTACTCATCTTGTACATGTAGACAGAGTTGTGTAAGAAATTACCCTTTTTTGTGAGCATAGCACACATTTGGGGCCTGGTCTCAACGAATTCTGTCCAGTGATTGATATCTGAGATGCAGCTCCACTCTCACAATCCGAATTCTTTTCAGGTCAATTACGTATCTCTGAAACTAAGGACGTACTGGTAGATATTAGCTAAGGAACAAGAATTCTCTTGCATAAAGCCTGTCTGAATGCAAGAGAGAGAGAAACTAGCTGTACTGGTCATATATATTTAAATAAGTTTAATGATTAGAAATGCCTTGCAGGGAATTTTGTGCCATCTAGGTTAACATCTCTTTTGCTATTTTCTATGCATTTTTCACAGTCACAGTGCTCTTGGGTCCCTAGGTTGCTGGCAAAGGATCGTATTAAGATGTGTTTAGGATGGCTAAAATTTGCCAGACCAAATCCTTAAAACACCCCAGTACAAGCCTTGCTATTTTCTCCTTGTTTTTCTTATCTTGAGATGAATCTTGAGAATTGGCAATCAGTCTGGAAACTGAAGTCGATTCAAATACAGTGTCTGCTTATTAACGTTAGTTCTTTAGAGTGTCTGTCATTCTATGTGATAAAAAGCAAAAGCTGTCAACCTGAAGCCCTTTTAATTAAAAAAAAAAAAAAACCAAAAAAAAAAACCACCACACAGAAACCAAAACAAAAAGCTGTTTGGTTACTGTCCATAAAGTGTTGTGGGATTTGAAATGCAGATAGCCTCTCTCGCTCCCTCCCACCTCATAAAAGCTGCCTCAGACGGTTGAATTGCAAGGTATACTGCATGCCCTATTTCTTCAGCTTTGTGGGGCATAGGATTTGTGGTTGGGGCAGCTTTTCTGTTTTCTGCTTTATTTCAGGAGAGTGCTTGACTCTTATTTGCATTGTCATTGGTGCAAGTGCCAAGGATAGTATTAGTTTTAATATGTGTTTAAGTGTAGTAACAGCATTTTAGACACGATACAGTTCTTAATCTTGGTTCAAAGTGCATCCAAGTCAACAAAAAAGACTCTCATTGACACGACTGGGTAGTGGCTCATGCTGTCTACAGTCAGTGGCATGTGCTTCCCTTCTGTCAGAGACTGGTGCTATTCCAGCACTCTGTTTTCCCTTACACGAGCTACCTCATATCTTCATACATAAATGCACACAGATAGAGTAGCAATTCCTGTGTCCAAATTACTTTCCAAGAAAAGCAAGGTACCGTAATCAGTCCTATCAATAGGTTAGGATCCAAAGGGCCTAATCAGCTTGGTAGACAAAAGCTTTTCACAGTACTGATTACAGAGGGAGCCTGGCCATCAATTAAAACTCCTCTCTCTGAAGCTTTGTTTTTCTGACAAGGGAAATTTCAGAGAAGATCCAAAAATAGCAGGTGGCTGTCACTGCTGCACTGTGCTCAGTTTTAATCGTCAGATTGGAGAAATAATATGTCTTGGTTGCACAGGGATGTAGAAATGTAGGTCTACTGTTTAAATGCCAGAAATGGGTATGGAGAGATATGGGTTGTATATATGAGACTGCAGCTCCTGACAGACCTTTCTACCTCAGTTTTCTCATGCAACACTCTTACCTTTCTGCTTGGTTATTTAAAAGTTTTAAAAGACGTTAGTGGTCTTCTGATAAAGGTGTTGCAATGATATATATTTTATTGCACTTTCTGACCTGTGGATGAGTATTTAAGATGTTTGCTTTCATTCACCAAACTTAATAAATCAGAAGAATTTGCTCCAGTACAGATAAATACTGGGAATTAATCCAGCAAATGGAATGTTAACCTTGCTGTTTGGTTTTTGTTTGTTTGTTTGTTTGTTTGTTTTAAATTTGTGAGGGTTTTTTGCTCGGGTTTGGTTTGTTAGATTTAGAAACCTTTGGTTTTCTACTTTTCAGTTTGTTATAGGTCGCAAAGAAGACATGTTGGCTTTTTTTGGTATTGGTCAAATACCAGATAAACAGACTCATATTTTGTTCATTTTAAGTAATTGCCATGATGTCATGAACAATAGACTTTTCTTTTGAAAGGGGGCAACCTAATTAATGCAGACGAACTCTTTCATTGCTGCTATCTCAACATCAAATGTATGGTATAAAAAAGCTATCCTCCACCAGAAGCCACATGCTGCCTCATTAAAAACAAAAACAGGAAACATTTTATTTACTTTGAAAAAGACTGTATCAGAATAGAAATAGGGGAAGGGAGGAGAGGCTGCAGCTGTTGCAGTCAAAGTTTCAGCTACAGAGCTCTTCTTTTTTTTTTTTTTTTTTTTTTTTAATGCTTGTCAGATTTGACAAGTTCATGTAGCTTTTGGTTTGTGGAGGTGTGCATATGTTTACATATATTTACTGGTTTTGTTTCATGCCACCAGATAGTACTTGTTTAATAAATCAAGTGGTGTTATATAAGGTTAGAAGTGATGGTCAAAACCAAACATCCTTGGTTTGTTTTTCAGTAATGGGGCTTTCACTTGAGTGTGGATTTCAGTTATTTGGCTTCCAGTGCATATGCTTCAACACGATTAATAAATTCTTTTAGTTAATCTGAATGGCAGCGCCACTTAATGTGCAATTGGACGAGGCAAAACATCATCCACCCCAGAACTGAGGGCCAAGCAATCTGTACAGTATTAGCTCTGCGTTGATGCCAAGCAGTTAGCCAAATATGAGTCCAAAAACTGAAAGAAAATGCATTTCACTAAATTATGTATTTTTGGCTATTTAAATATCCAAAATCATTTTCACCAATTACACATTTGTTTTGTTCTCTACGAGAAAAATCAAAAGGCAATTCATACAATTAAGCTGATCAGAAGAGAAGCAACAATACTTGTTCAACAGTATTTGAAACTCCCAAAAGAAATCAGTGAACTTAACTGCTTTGCCTTCCATACTTGCATCCTACTCCCAAAATGCAAAAGGATTCAATTCACTAATTTCTAGCTGGTTTGTAATTCACAGAGATAAACCAGCTCCGTAGTTTTGGTGCCATCTTACTACATCAGTCTCCAGTATCTTACAGCCTGTAGGAAATCAATGCAGCTTTTATGCCTATCAGTACCTCGAGCTAGATGTTCTTGTTCTGTCTGTCTTTCTCCAATCCTGTCTCTTTAAATGTTTTCAGAAACCTCATGTGACGTTCTAGCCTGCTCCATCTTTATCCTATGCTAGACTTGGTTTCCATTCTGGGAGAGTTGTTTTGGATCAGCTGTGAAACACTGGGCCAACAATAAAGATGACCACTGTCTTGGTGACTGCCATCTCTGTAAGAAATGTTTCCTAAACTAGTTTTTTTTCTTTCCAATACTGATTGAATGCTCTGGTCTCACAACACCGCCCTCTTGTTATAGGCAAGGTGGTAGAACATAATGTCTGTCATCTGTTAAACTTGTTTGACTATGCATCCACATGTTTATCTTCTTTGCGAGGCCTGGTCCAAGACCTGTAGTCAGACCCTGTGGTCCCTTTCTGTTCATCGATGCCTGGTCTAGAGCAGCACTTTGCTTGGATCCATGTATGCTTTTTCCTACAGTTGTTTTTCAGTATCAACTGCATTGAGTCCAATTCAGAGTGTAAATACTTGTCTGCATATTTGGGTATGAAAATGTTTGGGGGTTCAAAACATTCAGGTGACTGCAGCTAGTATATGAAGAATGTGGAGGTTTGGGGTTATTCTCCGAGTGGGCAAAAGTGGAAGAGGATACCAGAGGGGCGAAATGACTGAAATGCCCTGGGGCCAGAAATTTACATTAAAAAGAAGAGACAACTAGGAACCCTCTACCTCGTTGCTGCTAATTGAGCTCTTCAGGCTCTCTGAGGTGGAAATATTGCATGCTGATATAGCGCAAGTAAGGGAAATGTACGTTAGGGAAGTCTAGAGCACATGATGCATGAGAAAAGGCTGAGGGAAACTGGTTTGTTTGGCCTCCAGAAGAAAAGGTGAACAGGAGATTATATTGCTGTCTTCAACTTCCTAATGGGAGGACAGAGAGGAGAAAGAACCAGGCTCTTCTTTAAGGTAAGCAGGGATAGGAAAAGAAGCAATAACCACAATTTGCAATACAGGAGATCCCAGTTTGACACTGGGGAAAGAAAATTTCACCACAAGAATGGTCAAGCAGTGGAAGAGGTTGCCCAGAGAAGTGGAGGAGTCTCCATCCTGGGAGATGCTCAACCTAGACTGGAAAGGGCCTTGAGCAACCTGAGCAAATCTAACCTACTCTGAGCAAGAGGTTGGACCAGATGGCTTTCAAAAGTCCCTTCCAACTGAAATAGTTCTGTGATTCTATAGCTCTTACTCAGTTGGTCTGTGACGTATTGGGATTGACTGGGTGCATTACTGTTTGGGCAGGTGTGAGGGCAGGTGAGGTCTAGGGGAAGGAAAGCATTTAGAAATACTGTTTAATTTATATAGGTTCCTTAAACTTTATTTGTCTGGACTGTGGTTTTGAGAGGCTCTATAAGCTGTCTCCGTTCTTCTCTTTTAACTTGAGGATATATGGTTTTCCTGTGTCTGCCATTAACACTATACGTAAGTGCATCTGTGTTGAGATTGATACCTCAAAGTTGAGCCTCAGTGCAACCAGTATTGTTAAAAGACTGAACTGGACGTCACTGGTGCACTCAGTGAGCACAGTCAGACACAGGCTTCAAAAGATAGACCCGAATGGCTTGCTGTAGGAGGGTCTTGGAGATAGAGTACAAATTAGGATATTTTATGTATTCTGTCCTAATTATATTTTCATGCTCAGAAAGATTAGAGAAAGAACAAACATGACTTTCTTCTAATAAGAGATTAATAAGGACATGGGGGAATGGACACCTCCACACTGCTTTCTTCACACAACATGCTGTGATGCATAATATTTCTAAAAATGGGAGAAATGCTGAGATGTTCAGATTGGCATTTCAGTGCCTGTCTGATTTCAGTGTCTGTCTGAAATATAGGGTTCAATAATCCTATTATGTCTGTCTGGCACACTCCTCCTTCTTTAGCAATGTGCCTCCCATAACTGCTATAATAAGACAGAACAGCCAAAGTGTAATTCTGTGTGCCTCATCCTATCATTCAGCAAAGTTATATCGTCATCAGATGCAATCTATTGTTTTCTTTCCTGCCGTGTGGTATTGATTTTTGTAACCTTTCCTAATGTTAAATTTGTTTGGCTTTTTAACTTTCTTACCAAAGGTTAATGTTATTAAGTTGAGCAGGTATCTATAAAACTACAAGTGTTATTGCCTATCTTGCAATTGTTATACTGTCCTTTCATTAAACCCTGGCTGCATCGGAAAGCTCTGTCTTGAAGATTTTTGTCATTCAGGAATAATACGGTGAAGGTTGACAAGAACTGCATTTGAATTGTCATCCCATTCTGTGGTATAAAATATTGGGTTTGATATGTCAGGAGCAACAGATTTATCTAAAACTCTCTTACCGTCAGTGAACATGAACTGCACAGACATTAATTCCAGCAAGGCTGTAAAGAGGATGCAAGAAGATGTGAGTGCTGCTGCCTGTCCTCTTCCCCAGTATGGTCTGACCATGCCAGTCTCTTTGCCATTGTGGCAAAAGGAGCAGATCTAAAATCTCTGCCAATTCCAGAACTGGTTATCTGCTTGATGTGGAAAGAGAATGAGAAATCACAGTTTAATTTGAAGGAAGTGGTGGCTTTAATGGTGGCACTCTGTCAACATTTTTCAGTATGAGCTACAGCAGCACTTGTGTAAAGTGTCAAAGGTGCAGTCAGTGAGTAAACAGTTTCAGGATACCACTGTTAAGCCAGGTTTCTTTTTTAGTTACTGCTTCCACAATACCCTCTTGGTATCAGTATCACAGGAACAGTAACCTGTCTTTAATGAATTGTGCATTTGACGTCCCATTTACACATTTAGATTGCATTTCTGTGATGTGTATTTGAGGCCTTTTATTGTGAATATGTACAAAGACAGTAGCAGGGCTGAACATAGGATGTCTATGTGTGGTGCATCACGGCTTTCTTCTGGAGCTGCGGTAAATGACCTATGGTGCTCTCCAGCCACCATGCTGACGTTATCTTGCCTTGGTAGTACCTTGTAGTTGCTCTGAAATATTTTTCTTATCAAAGAACATCCTGAGAAGCTAGGCAAGAACTAACATCGAGTGAAATTTTTTTAATAGTAGAAAGCATAAAATAATAAATAATAAAATAATTCAAGCTGTTGTAGGTCATCACTTAAAAAAAAAAACCCAGACAATTTTGTCTTCCCTGGGTGGAAAGCAGAATTGCAGCCTACCTGCAGCTGCCAAAACCTGAGTGTCCAAGGAGGAGATCAGGCTTGTTAGTGACTGCAGGAAGGAGTATTTCAAAGCGCTGGGGGAGAGTGGGGGTTAAATCTTTTATTTATAAATCGGTACCTATAAACCACTTACTTCTGCCAGCACTGTGAAGCCAAGGAATGGCCCTGGCAAAAGATAAAAGACCTTCCTTCTTTACTGCTAATTCAAGAGCTGGTAACTCAGGTTCTGTCTCTTCTCCCGTGCTCAGCAGTAGCTGTCCCTGCCATTGATTTAGTCCTCATCTGTCACGTTCTCATGCTGTTTTCAAAGGCTGATTATGAAAGACTGGGGAGGTTCTGTCTGTTCACAGTTTCTCACAGCTTGGTCTTTCTTGTCGCTATCAATGCCAATAGCCAGACTGTCTGAGAGCACCCCGTTCTTAGTGAATGACACATCTTTTCATTTAGAGGGGCTTTGATTACACAAATTCCCTTCAGTAGTTTTCGGATCAAATTGTGAGCTTTCTGGGTGGGCCTGAACATCCCTATACCTTTCTTGGGCTCCCTTGGTGTCTCTGGCTGGCGTTGCACAACTCACATGTTCATTACAGACTCCAGATGGCTTGTGTCCCTTCTCCCCCTGCCAATTTTATGTTTTGGCCTTTCCTGGTGAAGAGTAGAGACATGGCAGCTCTTCAAATTGTTTGACACTTAGCACTGAGTCCAGGCTCCAGCTGCATTTTCCCTAGCCTCTTCATGGTGGCAGCAGCATCGCTTCTGCAAGGGAGGTCTTTGATTACATGTACTGTTGCAGCTATATGATGCTTCACCTCGGTGGGCCTGTTACCACTAGTTGAAAAGGTATTTAGAGCAGTATCAGGTATCAGAAAGGCTACTGCTTTTGACCAGGTTTCCTTTCAGAAGCTTTTGAGGAGGGAGGAAAAGAGGTATAATAAAAAGCACCCTGTTATCTCCTCCCTAATCTCTTCCACTTCATCCAAATCCCCTACTGCATGATGGTTTTGTTTGGGTTTATATGCATTCTGGCTGTACAGGGAAGCATTTCAGTGATAGAGTATGTCTTCCTACTGGAGGCTCATTATTTTGTTGCATGCAATCCACTAAACTCCATCCATGCACTGATCCGGGAAATTTTGTCTTCTGTACCTTTATTTTTACCACTAAGGTAGAGGCAACTTTAACATTTTGGGTTTTTTTCTGATGTAACAAAATAATGTACTTTATACACAGGCACACATACAAAGATACTGTAGTCTGAATGCTTTTTTCTTATCAGTTGTTATTGTGTATAGCAGAAACATAAAATCTGTCAGATAAAGACAAAGCTAGGAGGCTTTTAAGGGGACCTTGAAGTGGTAGGAGAGGGAACCTCTAAATCCAGCGTATATGGTTCTTATTTTAATTTACGATGCTGTATTGGGTATTTTGTATCCTTGAAACCTCTTTGAATAGTGACTTTATGTGGTAGATATACTCCGCTTTTCCTTACTCAGCTTTTTATCAGAGGCTTAGGAATTGCTTTAGCTCTCAATTAAGAAATCTGAACTCCTTCTCTTCTCCACTTTAACATGCTCTCATCCATATTACCCCACTGAAAGGAAATTGTTGTTGTATCACTGCAAATTAACTAGTACAACTGCACTGGTTTTGGGAAGCTTGAACACTTTTGTATGCTTACATTTATACACAGTTGAATATATGTAGCAGAAACGTAGGAACTGTAGCACCGGAGAGGACAGTCATTTTCCTGGAACCTGATCCTGGAAGTTACTGATCAGCCAGGGCTCACTACACCAGAACTTGTCCATCCAGCAGAGCATCGTAGAACATGCTTATCCAAACTCACAAATGTACTTGATGGGTTTTGAATATCTACTCCTGTGCCTATCAAACTGCTGTTTCATAATAATTTGTTCAGCTGGGGCCTACGGCCTTTGGGCTCTGTAAGGGTAATGGTCTTTTACTTAATTCCGCATCTCCATGCAGAGACTTTAAGAGTTGTTGACTGCAGTTAATTTCACCAAAGATAGCATTAGTTCTCGAAATTGAAAGATGACTGACATTATTTTTTTTTTCTCCATTTTGCTGCTTCTTCACTAGGGATGTGAGTTAATTGAGACCATGGATCAGGACCTCACAGATTTCACCAAGTGCCTTCAGATACTCCAGAAAAAGATAGAGAAGAAGGGCCTCCAGGTAAAGGCGACACATCTTTTGTCTCTGGTTCTTAGTAATTACTCTTCCTCTTGATGTATTTAGGTTTATGTTTTAAGTTTGCACTGAAATGAAACAATATTTTCTGTAGCATTGCCATTCTGTGGTTTTGCCATAATTTACTGCACACCTTGTAAGCATTGATGCTTCTGCTAAAAGGAATTACACAGTGTGTCGATGAACAAGCGTTGGCTTTCTTAAAAGGCAGCTTGTATTGATTTCTGTTAATGAACTACCTAAAGTGCAGAAGAGCTGTTGTGGCTGGTGTTCAAAGCAAGAGTCCCACTTCGGCATGTAAATATATTTTTAAGTCTTAGCACACTGAGCCTTGATGTTCATCTCCTTCCTCTCCCCTCCCAAAGGTGAGATGGGAGGGGGAATCTTATCCTGCCAACATTAGATATGGTAAGCAATACCTCCTTCTGCAAAAGGTTCCCCTGGAATCAAAGGGAACCTTTGCAGAGCAAGCAATGCACTAAACTTAAAAGGAGCCATATGGAGTTGTCAGCTGCTCATTTCAATGGAAAGGCAAAGGAGGCAACGTTCCCCCTCTCCTTCCACAGTTTGGTTTCAGAGGCCCGCTTGTTTCGTCTCTGAGATGCGAAGTTAAAATTCCTTGGGAATTTCCAACATGATGAGTCGATGGCAGATGTGCTTTTGGGATTGCTGCCCTTTCCTGCCCACGGAGCAGTCGTTCGTAAGGGCTGAGCTTTCTCTTCTGCTCTGTACCTATGGGTGAAAGGAATTGAGAGGAAACAGCTGCTGCATCCTCTTACCAACAGTGAGGGCAAGACTCATGTAAGAAAATGAAAAAAACAGCACAAGATGGAAGGAGATGTGTAAACCTCCTCTTTTCCCATTTTCATTGTAGCAGGATAGGAAAGTTGCCTGACTTCCTGAGATCACTATACTCCAACAAAGCAGTAAGAGATGGAAATGCCAATACCACTCCCTCCTCCTCCACTCCTCGCTCCAGGCTGATAAATAATTAACCAGTTTTTGCTTAAGCTATTTTGAAATGTCTTGATCTTCTAAAGGAAATATATGTCCATGGGACATTTCTGAGTGCTGTCGCACAATGCCCATCTGCAATTGCATCTAATCTTGCTGCCCTCAATACATACTGTTGTTCATCAGGTTTTTTTCCCCATCAGTATAGGCAGAGATGGGAGGGTTTCTCCATACACTTCTTATCTGTCTGGCTGTGAGCCAGGAAACTCTTTATATGATAGTTTATTTTTTTCCCCCTATAATTTTTCATCACAAGAGCACAGAGGGGTGTCTTGCCATTTAGGACACGAATGATAATGAGTGCCATCGGAACAGAGGAGCCACCTATGCGTAGGATTTGTTTTGACTTCGGCACGTAAGGTGCTTTCTTCTTAACAGAATTACCCTTAGAATGAAGGAGAACTTGAGTGTCTCCTGGATTCGGTTCATTATAAAATCCCAGCTATTGCTATAGAGGGATTTTTTTTAAGCTATCACAAGAGGTTTTATAATGAATGTGTGGTTAAAATAAGAGCAATGGGAACATGACTACAGATGTGTTTCAACAATAAGTAGCCTATTTGTAAAACTTTGAATTCTTTGATCACTCTCCTAGGTAAAGCCCTGTTAAGTTGGCTAAAGGATACTGCATTGTAATCCTTGATGGTATTTTGTAAAGTACAAGCCAGAGTGTAATTGCAGTAATTGTGTAGAGTTCATGCCAATGCACTAAACCTAAGATTTCAGTTCAGTTATATTTTCATGCTGTTATATGTAAGATGTGCTTTAAATATAATCTGAGTTTTTCAGAGGTGCAAGAAGTAACACAGATATGTTTTCTAAAACTAAGTACCATGTTCATTAAATCCTAGCTGCTTCTTGCTTGCAGTGTCTGTTCCATAAAACATAGTAAGGTGCATTTCTATTTCTGCTCTTCTGCATTTTCTGACATAAGGAATTTCAAGAAATCATTGATTCAACTTAAGCAAATAATATGTGAAACTTAAGCAAATGGAACCCAAAACTGTATCACAACTGTATAAATTACTAGTTTGGGTTCCAATTTGCCCTTTGTTCAGAAGCATTAGGTATAATTCGTTAGTAGGAGGCTTGGTGATTCTTCTGGATGTCCTGATAATGCAGTGTTTAGCTTGATGCCTGGTCCCCCAATAACATAGAGATTCTGAGCACTTGCAACATATACTGGCCTCAGTTTATGGATGCAACCACTTGGCTCCTCTGAAACTCTAGCCTCTTTAAATACCTAAATTTGCACTTAATTTAGGTGTCTTTATGGGTAACACTCTGGCATAAAAAATGTCTAGTGGTAAGAAAACAGACTATTCAAGCCATAGATCTAAAATCTTTGAGGAGAATGCAAATTTCTTCAGAGCAGAAAGCTGCCATTGAATTCTATGGCCACCTGGGAAGTATATACAGCTGAGAAGAAAGGAAGGTCCAGGGTCTGAAAACTTGAAGTGGATAGAGAAGGGGTTCTTCATCTGCATTTGCATTTTTGGCCTGAAGTACAAACTTGCATGTCACAATGGGGGATTTTTTCTTTCTGGAAAAAATATCATAAAAGCTTTCCTTTTAACTGAGAGTATTAACTAGGTGGAACATGTCTTCCTGGTTCTAGGAAAAATATGTATGTCTCTAGCTTTGATTTTTACCCACTCTGTCTGGCTTATCCAGAGCACTTGTCAAAGAGGAATATGACAAAGAGACACTACAAATCTGTTTCCCCATGATTTATAGCTGAAGTTACTAAACAAGGAAAGTATCTCTTTAGTATCCTAAAAAAAAATTGATACCACAGTCATGCTGTGTTTGCTGCTCTTTCCGGGTAGCAATATGTTAAGCTAGGAAATTAATTACATTAATGTATACCATGGATCCACAGTCCTGTGACATAGTTTGTCTGGATGAAATTCAACTGTGAGGAGCTGAGGTATTTGAAACAGATGTTCCTCTGTTGGTTAGAGAATAAGTTATCATTTATCTGCTATACTGTACGGATAAAATTTCTACTCTATCAGTCACCTCTATGGAAGTTCTATGTCAAGGAGGTTTTTGAGCTCACATGAACATATGGGGACAATATTTTATTCCAAAGGAATTAAGTTTGTGTAATTTATTTTCCGTGTCTCTTCACCTCCATCTTCCTCCTTCTCTTCCTTCCTGCTCACTGAAATAGCTTTTGAACAAATAACTTTTGAACAGAGAAATACAGTACTGAAAGATAATCATGTCAAACAGCTTTCTTAGAGGTCACCTGAGTGGGAGTAAAGGTGAGATAGACACTCAGTGCCCCCACTGGAAAGAAGGCTGCAAAGTTCATTTAGATTTTACTGGTTGTTGGAGAATTCAGTTTGAGAAGAGGCCTTAGAAATGCCGTTACCACAAGGAAAGATGCATTTGGAGTTGACGGTCAGCTGAGACACAAATCTAGGAGAAAAAACGCCTTGTTAGTTCTTGAACTCCTTGTTCAATATAAACAGCAGTAATTCTGTCTTCTAGAATAATTAGCCAAATTCATAACTGCTTTTTCCTTATGTCTCAAATAAAAGCTCTTAGAATAGTTTCTGAATCCTCAGGGTCATTCATTTCTGGTTTACATTGCATATTTTGGTTGCATAACGAAGTCATGCAGAAAGCAGCATTGGGGTCATTTTGTGATATCTAAGTCACCTAATTTATAATTACATACTGCAGTGAATATTAGAACAAGCAGTACCCTTTATATGTGCAAGCTAGAATCAGCCTTAATTTTCCCTCTCCACAGCCCTAATTCATTTGTGAATTGCATTGTATTGGATGGGTGAAGCAGTGAAGTACCACCAACAGAATCTGACTCCTGAAGTTTCTTTTCAACCTAAAGGCTGTTAGATATTTCTCTTTCTGCATGACTGTGAGTTTGCATGCACAGACATGCACGTGCATGTATGTATATAAACGCACACATTTTCTGGCAGTATACCTTCCTGGCCCTATGTGATGCTTTTTTAATGTCTTAATAACTCTGTCTTTATTTCTGCCATGTGTTTCTTTTACGTTGTTTATGGTCTATTGAATACTGAGGTGTGCACATTTTGCTTTACTGCTTTAATCACTATTTTATCCATTCTGTGGTTATGTGAGTACTTTCCTTTCTTCATTACAAGACCTTCAAGTAAACTTATTTACAGTAATTTCTGTCTGGTACTACTTTCTGTTCTTAATTTTCTCTCATGTAACACAAGCTATTTCAAGAAAACAACTGAACTGGCAAAATGATAGGCATGCTTACAATATCTCTTATTTAGAGATCAACAGATCTTGCATTGAAAGTGAACATTATTATCTTCAATTTGCAGATCGGAAAGCAGAAGTACAGAAGCAACTTGTCCACAGTCTCCCAGCATACTAGTGGTACAGTTGGGGATGATCACCCAATTCCCAGTCTTCATCAAGTGCACTTTCCATAACAGTGTCCCTGATCTGACTCGCAGGCAGCTCATAGCAGCTCACACCAGTGAGATGTGGAAGTGTGTTTATCAATTATGCAGCTCCAAGAAGAATCCTTATAATGTAAAGATAGATTTAAGCCATTATCTTTATCTCAGAGTTACAAACTCTGCTTTCTTTAACTGTTTCATCTAAAATACCATTTAGTCTTAAAACTAAGCTCTGGGACTTTTCATTTAACTTTATTATCTTTTCCGTTTAAAAAAAGTTAAAGCAGCTCATTTGGTTATATAGGCTGAGGATATAAAAAATGAATTTTATTGAAACCTACAGGCCTTTTAGTGGTTTAATGTTAGTGTGTTTAAATTGATAAAAGCATCAGTGTCAATATGAAAAAGTGAAAAAATCCAAACCAACTCTTCCTAAAAATGCTTTGCAGTAAAGGGATACTATACTAACATTTCCATTTTAAAATTACACTTTAAAGGTTCAATCTGTCAGCAGTCTAGGATATTACTTCTTTTAAGTGAATGCAAGCATTCTTCTCTTTGCCCTTTTAAAGAAAGTGTCAAATCAGTCCACTTTCTTTTCTGTTGAGGGAGGCTAAACTAAACACAATGTTAGTGAAGTCCTGTGTTTATGAAGTGCTGAAGAGAAGACAATGAAGTGATGTTCAGGTACCACCTTCAGCTATGCAGTGTTCAAACAGCTTATTAAGCACTCTCTGGTTTGTCTTTACACAAAGAAAAAGACCCTGAAGGAAAACAGAAAATACTCTAAAACGAAAATCAGAAAATACTTTAGAAGAGAATATATTTTTACATAAAGAGCAGTCCCATGTAGAAAGGGTATAATTATTGCAAGTACCGGGCTCTGTTTGGCTTAGTTTTGGTTTTGTCTATCAGTTGAGGTTATTCCTGATGACGTGACATTTTCGTAACAGTAAATATATCAACTTCAGTTCCTGACTGAATCGTAATTTTGCTGCTCACATTAGTAGTTGGTAATTTCATGCCGGATCACTACTTGTTTTCATTTCYGAAAACTTTTGGGGACTCAGAACAGTAGCGGGAATGGCTTTTAAAGGAAAGCCTAGGAATGAGGACAGGCCGTTACCAGGATTTGGGAACAGGGAAGTAACTAAATACCATAAACAGGGGGAGAGGCAGTCTGGAAGATACCAAAGCTGTCATGGAGCTGGAGTGTGAAGCTTTTACAAGGACCCTGAAGTTTGTGGCTCTATCTCCAAATTCCATATAGGAGGCAGGGCTAAGAATGAACTTGTTCAGTTTTGATGGCACCATTGAGTTTTTCTTCTTAATGCCTCACAGGAGGAGAATAGAAAATGCAAATGAGATATATTTTAGGGGAAGTTAAATACATGTAATGAAAAGGTTTCTATACTGCCAAGTACTGTATCAAAAGATTTTCATGAGTTATTAATAGTAATCCTCTTTATAAACCTTTCCTGTCAGAAGGAAACAAATGGATCTAAAGTGTTTCCTGTTAATTCCCACTTCTAAAATGTAGAATTTCATAATACCTTTCAACAGGAGTAAATCCCTCCTATAGGGTGTACAGACATATCCTTGAGTGATGACTATTTTGACTCTGAGGTCCAAATCCACCTTCCAGGAATGCAATATCTAACCCATCTTTCCTACTGTTGAATTATTTTAAGGCTTCCCATTGTAAAGGTATGGCAAAGTACATTTCTTGTAATACAGGATATCAGAACTTGCCAGTTCCCAAAAAGAAACACCCTAATTTCATGTGAAGGAAGCAGGCTGTCTACCTGTTCCACTATAGCTGTGGGCATCAAGACACACTGAATATCTTTGTGTTAGAATAATTTCATGCAAAATGAGTGTCTGCAAGAACACAGTGCATCACATACTGAGAAATTTTCTTATGTAATCCTTGTACACTCTACTGGGGCTTGTATTTGGTCTATGAAGATAATGTAAAGAAAAAAGGCAGAAGCAGAGTGGGATTTCTGGAGAATGCATTGATTTTTGTTTGTTTGTTTAAAAAAGATAAACCCCATATCAAGCTTTAGGGAGGGGAAGAACAAGGGGAAAAAATACCGTTGTTGTGGTTTAATCCCAGCCAGCAACTAAGCACCACACAGCTGCTCGCTCACTCCCCCCTGGTGGGATGGGGGAGAGAATCGGAAGAGTAAAAGTGAGAAAACTCGTGGGTTGAGATAAAGACAGTTTAATTGGTAAAGCAAAAGCCACGCACACAAGCAAAGCAAAGCAAGGAATTCATTCACTACTTCCCATCGGCAGGCAGGTGTTCAGCCATCTCCAGGAAAGCAGGGCTCCATCACACATAACGGTTACTTGGGAAGACAAACGCCATCACTCCAAACGTCCCCCTTCCTTCTTCTTCCCCCAGCCTTATATACTGAGCATGACGTCATATGGTATGGAATACCCCATTGGCCAGTTGGGTCAGCTGTCCTGGCTATGCTCCCTCCCAGCTTCTTGTGCACCTGGCAGAGCATGGGAAGCTGGAAAGTCCTTGACTAGTGTAAGCACTACTTAGCAACAACTAAAACATCAGTGTGTTATCAACATTATTCTCATACTAAATCCAAAACATAGCACTATACCAACTACTAGGAAGAAAATTAACTCTATCCCAGCTGAAACCAGGACACCGTTTATTTAGGCAGTTCAGGGAATGGGAGAGATCAAGGATATGCTCATTAACAAGACTGTGGAAGCTAATAAGGAAGCCAGCTACTGTTCTCTCAACTTATTCAAAGGCTAAATATATTTGAAACAGAAAAAGTGATGAGGTTACTACAGGCCATTTACTGTTCCCTTTGTAACCACCAATTTTGTCCTGTTTATAACTATTTTTGATAGGAGAGGTGATTCTCCTCCCCCCTTCAGCCCCTTCTGCTTTACAGGAGCATAGCTTCCCTGATAGAAGCTATTGCTGATGTAACTGCCTCCATGCTGGGAAAGTGGTCAGGCTACACTGATATACCGCCATTCTCAAAAGACTGTCGTACTTGCATCGACAGAGTCTTGGAGGTGGATGTTGTAGCAGGAAATCTTGAACAGCCATAGGTTTTGACACCAGTAATTTCTCTGCAGTTCAAGGACTGAGAGCTCAGTTTGTTGCCTGAGATTTTAATAAATAACTTGGTTTATTTTTTTTCTGCTTGACACATGAATACTGTGGTGTTATGAAATCTCCTGTGAGTTATGAGTATTTTTATGAAATTCTGTTTAGTTAATGGGATGTAAGTTTATAATTAAGTATATTAAGAAAATTGTACTGGTACAGCAAATTTTAACTGCAGATTATAGTAGTCAGGGTATTTTTTACATCTCAAATATGATTTCTTCCTACTAAATTGAGATGCCTGTTAAGAATAAATGACAGGTTTTTGGATATTGGTGAGATAGTTTCATAAAAACCTTTAGCAGTTTTCTACATCCATAAGTGTAGAAACACTGGCTTTAGAGAGAACAGTTTCATAACATCATAAACTGCAGTGATCTGGTCCTTCAAGCAGTAGGTGAATCAAAAAATTAACCTTTTTCTGTGGCTTCTTTTTTTATCCTCTTCAAGGAAACTTATTTAACCTAAGTAGTGCATATAAGAATGCTTCCTTACTGGTTTTGTTTGGTTGTTTTTTTTTCCCCCRTGACATTTTCCCCCTTTTTGTAGCGTTGTATGGCCTTTGAACAGACAAGAGAAACAGTGAAATTGTAATATTGGTCAAATCTTTTGAAGCTGTGGTGGGTCTTTCTATTTTTTTCTTTACCTTACCTAGAAAGGAGTACTGGGGGCAGAGGGGAGAGGAAGGTATTAAGACTGTTGCAAAGCAAAAGTGTGTGGCTGGTCCTACACAGAAATGGTTTAGCCTGTAGTCTTGGGGCCTCACTGTCTTCTGCAATGATTTGACTTTCCCTGACCTTTAACTCTGGACCTCTTGACTGACACCAGCAGTGTTCAAGAAGGGGCRGAGGGGCTTACAGTAATTTCACTCTTCACAAATATTGTGAAAGTGAGGCAGTCTGGTAATACTTGAAAGGCCCCTACAGTATTCCCACTGTAAAAAAGGCAGTAGCACAAGCTCAGTAGAGGTAGGGATTTAAGGGTCTTCATAGCAGAGCTGCACTGGCTTTGCTGGCTCTGCTGCTCACGCTGTTCTTTTTTTAATCAGCTACCTTTTAATTTGACTTTGTCACTGCTAAGGAGGAGACTCGGGGGATGGTCTCTTCCAACTTGCCTGAAGAACCCATCGAGCTTCCCTTTTAAACAACTGAACAACTAAGCACTGAACAATTAAAGCTCAGTATTTTGTGCAAATTAAATGCGAGCATAAAATGTTTACAGCTTCACAAGCGCCTCCAGTTTAAGAAATCATGCTTCATTTCTTTTTAAGTGCATGGCTAAATTTATATGGTCTAGAGGACAGTGTAGAAAAATAAAATAGATTCTGTAATGGGTGTAAGCTGACATTATTCAGGCTATGTTTAGCTTACCTGCTATAAATACTGAACCTACTCGGAAAAGGAAAACTGGCATCCAAGATCCTAACCTACTTCCTTCAATATAAGAATATCTCCAGCCTCTTAGAAACAAATGTATAAATCCAAGACTTCTTTCTGCAAATCTGCACTCCCATGGAAAAAAGAATAATAATTCTGTACTGCCCAAGTATTCAGTGAAATCACTCAAAAGAGGAACCATTCACAGAATAGGGCCTGAGAGACACGGGAAAAATTTTCCGTCTTCAGTTTCAGGTCTTGTATCTGTCCCCTGAGTATAATAGGACAGGCTATTATCCCCTTGTTCGTCATGAAGATTAATGTTCAGACCAGCTGAAAATATTACCGTTCTGTTGGGACCTATCGGAAGATCTTCAGACCTGCGTGAACCCAAGTTTAAACTTTTTAAATAGCAGAGCTAACGTCTTGTCCTAGTTAGGCACAAATGCCTCTTTCGCCATTATCTCCTCTGCGATGCTGCTGCAGGAGAGTGAGGATGCCCTACAGCTCTGCGTTATTTGTGGCGTCTTTTATACAGACTTCATTGCTAAATGTTAAGATACGCAGGGAAAGCGCCTGAGCCATTAACTCTTACTCAGATGAAGTAAAAAAAAATAGCATCACCCTTTAATGGAAATGGAGATTTTTTTAATTTCCTTTTCTGTATTTTGTTCGGAATGTTTTCCCTTAAAAATCTGTGATTCTTTCCTTAAAATTTGATACCTAAATTTAACGTGGCAGAATGGAAATAAAAATAGGCAGAAAATTAGTTTTAAAGAAAAGATGCATCTGGTTTAGGAAGCCACAGGAAAAGATCTCACCTCTCATAGGGTTGAAGTCAGCTTTCTCCGTTCATCTGGGTATAAGCGCCTGTGGGCTGCTGGCGGAGCATTTCATGTAGGGACCCTTGTCTACAGAAAATCTGCCCCATTGCCTTGAAATACCACAGGTTTGTTTAGCCTCCTTTGTAGGCTTTCCATGGGTCCTGGACCAGCGTCTGGGCAGGAGCTGAAACAAAACCACGTGAAGGTGTGGTGGGAAAGGAAAGGGAGCTTTGTGGCCGAGAGACGCATCTTATGTTCGTCTCGGCCTTCTAGAGAAGCAGAAATAATAATGAGTTAAGTGATGAGGGTTATTAGTTAGGCTGAAGTAGGGACTTGTATCGGGTTTGTGTGCCCAGGTGCTGGCGGCACGGTCCAGGGCGTCTCCGTGAGGAGAGGAGAGACCGGGGCTGCCCCCAGCTCCAGCAGCCCCACCGCAGGGCACAGCCGAGCCCCTCAGCCACGGGCGGGCGCCTCGGGGAGAGCGCAGCTAAGGAAGGGCAGAACCTGCCCGGCGGCGAGGGGTGAGGGGAAAAGTGTGAGAAACAGCCCTGCGAGCCCCGAGGGGAGAGCGAGAGGAGGGGCTCCAGCCGTCCCCTCCCCGCCCCCGGCAGAGCTTCCCCTGGAGAGCCCCCGCCGGAGCAGGTGGATATCTCCTGAGGGAGCTGCGGCCTGTGGAGGGCCCACGCTGGGGCAGGTATCCACCCTGCAGCCCTTGGAGGACTATGGTGGAGCGGATATCCACACTGCAGCTGGTGGAGGGCCCCATGCCAAAGCAGGTGGATGTGCCCTGAAGGAAGCTGCAGCCTGTGGAGAGGAGCCCATGCAGGAGCAGGCTCCTGGCAGGAGCTACAGCCTATGGGGGACCCACGCTGGAGCAGTTTGTTCCTGAAGGACCGTACCCCATGGAGAGGACCCTACGCCATAGCAGGGGAACAACATGAGAAGGAAGGAGAGGCAGAGAGGAGCTGGTATGGACTGACCACAGCCCCCCATTCCCCTGTGCCGCTCAGGGAGGGGGGAGATAGAGGAGTCGGGAATGAAGGAGTGAAGTTGGGCCTGGGAAAAAGAGGGGCTGTGCAAAGGTGGTTTTAGTTTTGTCTTTTTTTTTCTCTCTAACTTCATTTTTAATTAGCAATAAATTAAATTAATTTTCCCCAAGTCGAGTCTGTTTTGCCTGTGATGGTAATTGGTAATTAACGATCTCCCTGTCCTTGTCTCGACCCATGAGCTTTTTCATCTTATCTTCTCCCCCTGTCCTGTTGAGGAGGGGGAGTGAAAGGGCAGCTGGGGCGGGTGCCTGGCTGCCAGCCAAGGTTAACCCACCACAGGACTGTAAAGGAAATCAAAGAGAAGTTGTCAGGGCTCATGGAGGTGTGCAAAGGCACACACAGTCTCATTGATATGTGTCCTGGGATGTATGTCCTGTTTGTGGGCTAGCAGGCAGAACTTAGTGTCTCTGATCCATCGGGTCCTGAGTAGCCAGGGACCGTCCTGTACAAGACTGTCTCTCTGCCAGCATGCTGCAGCAGGAGCCACGGTCCAGGCAAGGCTCCCTGATCTGGATTGTGATCTGTATCCCTTTGGGGGAATAATGGAGGCTTTTAGGGAGAGTCTTTGCAGCAAAGAGCCTCTTCCCTGTGCAGTGCCCTTCCCACCTGCTGGTGGGAACCTACGGGAGTGGGTTAACCTTCAGCAAAGGCTGCAGGCTGGCTCTAGTTGAGGAGTGTGGGATGACAGGCATCAGCATGGCAGGGTGGGGGTCCTGCTGGCAGGGAAGCGGTGGGTTGTAGTTGTGTTATCCTGCTGATAATCTTGTGACAACATGGAAACGTGTTGGAGGGAGGGGAAGGAAGGCTATCTCAGTAAAGACTAACAGCCAGAGTTAAGTGAAATGTGAAATACAAAGCTCACAACAAACAGATTCTCTTGAAGAAGATAGGATCACTTTTTTTCCTCCCTTGAGTTGTTCATTGACGGGAGTTTTCAGTTAGTTTGTTTTTCCTTTTTTTACTCCTGGAGGCAGCATACGAAGAGATTAAAAACACAGCATGTGCCAAACACAACTTTTGGCACTAGATGTGCGTGGATATGAGATCGTTAAAGAGATTTTCTAGACCATTTTAGCATAATCTTTTGAGGGCCTCTTGCATTGCTGCTAATACAGGGCTTGCTTTCTTAGGGATATGATAGTTTACAGTGATTGGTTTTACATTTCCATGGCGGTGATAACCGCAGTACGCGCTGTGGATTACAGTGGTTCAGCTGTGGGAACAGAAAGGTTAGCCTGATGCTTGTGAATGTCTTTTCATACTGTTTTAAAAGACAAGAAGATTTTATGATTGTTTCAGAAGACACGTGATTGATAGTCCTGGAATCCTTGTTCATGCACAGAATAAATGTGTCAGGGTCACAACCGGCACACATTTTCCTCCAAAGCCTCAGTGAACAGATTGCTCTAAGAGTTTTAGTGCACTTCTGCCTACTCACAACAGCATGGTAACAGTCTGGAGTAGAGACAAGCCCTTCACCCAGAAAATTTGAGGCAATAAGGAATTCCAATGACCCTCTGCGTGATCTCACACGCAGCACAAATTGTAGAGCTGCGCTCCAGCTGACCGGCAGTAGCAGAGCAGGAGTTATTGCTGTCTCTACTCTACCTGAGGCACAGGGAGTACTGTTTGATCAAGGTCATACAGGAATATTCAGCACAAGAGCAAGCAGTCAAATTCAGATTGCTTGGGGTCCAGCAGTTCACATGGATTTTGTAGATTAGGTTTCTGTAAGTAAGAAGGAATAAAGTCAATGGTTATGAAGTTTATGTTCCACAAAATTTATGCCAAATGGTGTTATATACACCCTCAAACGTTCCATTTACCTGCAGGAGAGAGCAAAGCCAAAGCACTGAAACGAAATCAAGTCATTTGACCAGAGATGTAAACACACGACAATAGGAGAACCAAGATTAAAATGTTTCCAGCTACTCAGATCTGTGACTGGATTTTGAGATTATCTTTCCCTTTTCCATCTTACCATCATACATRTTGCTTGTTTTAAGCAGACAAATGCAATCTGTTTGCATGCTTATTGTCATTAGCAGAAGAATTAACCTCTTATTTGAAATAAGAAGGGTTACAAATAGAGAAAGCACTTGAGTAAAAATGTAAGAAAATGAACGTAAGAAGCAAGAATGCTTTGTGAAGATGCTGGAACAATGTAATATAAAGATTAGTGGAATCAGTGAGGTGACGATGAAGCTGATTGAAGGTTATCATCTCAGGTACACAGACAGGATGGCAGCCTTTGGCTGAGAGCTCTTGTTCCCCTGAAGAGTCAGATGGCTGAAGCAACGAGCAAATTCCAGCTAGACTAAAGAGGATTCTACCTGAGCAAAGTTCAGATGCGACTGTGTGGCTGGGCATATCATTCCCGTAGGAAATGAATGCCATACCTTTTATGTAAAACACTGAGCTAGAAAGCCAGTATAATCAACTAAAATGGACAATATCTTGCTATATATTCAGCATTGGGTTGTGGGATTTTAATAGTTCATTAAATTTAAATTGCAATTTTGTGGATGATATAAAAAAAATGACTGTGATCTGGCCAGCACAAGAGCTGTAATACAGCTATGGGAGAATGAGCTGAAATCTACTCTGGCTCATTTGTTATCAAGGAAAGTGCTTGCTGTGTTTTGAAGTCTTCAGTACTGAAGCTGATGCAGAGACCAGAAAGGATATATCTGGATTTTCAAACCACATCCTGAGTTGACAAAATTGCCTTATGAAGAAAAAAAATGCTTTTCTTGTAAACTGGTCAAAATTGATTAAAGTGTCAAAGCGATAAAGCAATAATAAATGTAGCATTCACACTACTACTTATTCGTTTGCTTTTCAGCATATAATATACTTCAACATACTATGCATGTTAATACAATAATTTTATTCTCTATATCATATTCCTCCAAAGTTTTAAATCAAAGGAATAGGCTTATGAATGGTAGGAAATTAAGAAAGGCTGTGAAAGGTGAAAAGATAGCAGTGAAGTGAGAAGGTGATAAAAGGAAGCTATGTTCGAATCAGATACAATATCTGACCTGTAATTGGCATAGAAATATCATAGATATTAGCAGTGGATGGTCTCCATGGTCTCAGAGGGAGGGAGGTTTATTCATGGCTCCAGAGCTTTTACGACATGTTGATTACCGTTGCCTTCCCTTTTTCCTTTAGGGGGGGAGGTCTTTTTCGCAGTTCATTCAGTGCTACTGCTTGTTGTCAGTAAATATGTTCCCTTTCACCTACCGACTTCTCTGAGACTTAGGCATGTTTGTTTGCAAGTTGTTTGGCTGAAACTGAGCTCGTGTGGAAGAAAGTCCTTTGAGTTGTCTGTCCAGAGCCCTACCCATACCCTGGGGGGAGGATTTCTTATCACAGATAACGAGCACAGTTTTGAAAAGAATGGGCATCCTTTGCTGTCGGTTTGAGCCTTGGACTTCACTCTTAGATGTCATGGCGATGCTGACATTACAAAGCTAGATATTGCGCTGTTTTCGCCCACCCCAGGCAGTTCCCAGCTTCCTGTGTCCTTTCACCCTTCTCCTTAAATACATGTTCCTCAATCATATAGTGAAAATCTTCTTTGTATTTAATCCATCCATACCAGAAAGAGGAATGTCAGCTGGACCAGTTTTCACAGAAAGATAGTGTTTAGGAAGCGTACAAACAGTTTACAGCAAGTTGTCCATTTCGATAGTCTCTGTGAGAGTGGAAGCAGGAACCTGAGCAACTTCATTTGGAGGTGGTGGCAGCCTTGGCTCCACTTGGTTACTGCACCCTCTGAATTACAGTTTAGGGGAGAAGGAAGAAGTACATCCCTGAATTGCCAGTACAAAGTCTTTCTTTATGCTTTCCTTCTCCTTTCAACAGCCCTGCTGTTTCGTAGTGACTCCTAAAACTCTTTCTAGAGATACTGATGTATAAGTGTATCATTTAAAGATGACTGAATCCCACCCTTAAATCTTCAACTCTTTCTAAATTAAAGCTCGTTCGCCTTTAAAGATGCTGTGCAATATGTTTAAGTCAGGTTATAGATAGTCTAAGAGAACACGGTGCCCTCTACACTGTGCCTGTAATGATCTAAGCTTTTCTTTGTAGTTATTTAGGATTTTTTATCCTTTTTTCAGGAAATGAATGGCGCTGTGTGAAAACAAATTGTGTAAGGGGACTGGCGACAGGACATTTAAGTGAAGCATGGACATTTCAATTGAAGTACAGTGTGTTAGTCAAATGCTACCTGCTGGGCTGATTAGCAGCAACAGTATAATTCTGTAGCCTGTGTTATACAGGAAATCATAGTAGGAAAATGAATGGCCTTTCCTGTCTGTAGTGTGGGAATATATAAACGTCCCCGTGCTTTGATATTCACTTTGTCTTAGGCTCTGGAATGACCAAGAGTCGTGTATGTGCTTTTATAGCACATCCATTTTCTTAAGTGCGTGGCAGAGCGAGGAGAGCAGTGATTGCAGGGAAGGAACTGATCGTTTTGTTAGTTTGTGATTTTTGTGTTGTGTTTTTTTTAATAGAGGTGATTGATAGCTTTAGGATGAAAAGGCTCTTGAGGTTTTTGTTGGACTTAGCCTCTCTGTTTTTGTTAAATAAACAAAGTATGTATACCTAGACATTCAAATAGAGGCTTTAAAAGTCCTACATTGTCTGGATGCCTGTCACTGCTGCCAAGACTATCCAGTGAAAGGCAGGACGGTCAACCATCACAGAAGTGCAGAGTTTTAGCTTTTCTCTCTGCCTGCTCCTCTCATACTCCAGCTGGGTTTGTTTGTGTACCTGTCACATACTTCTATTTTTCATTTTCACAATCCATGCAAACTAAATCCTAAATAATAGCTACATTCCCTTTTCAGATATCTTTATTAGCCTTCTCCCAACACGCCACAACCCTAAACCTCTGTTTTATGAATGCCTTCTCAACAGATCTACTCCATGCTAGATTGGTTTTATTTTCTTACTTTTTGGGCACCAATCCACAAGATCACTGCACTGTTGCTATCGAATAAGGAGTAGGACTTTGGGATCACTTCTGTCATACTTTATACAGAAATTGTTATGTTTTTCTTCAACTTGCAGTACTCTGGCAATCTCTATCACAAAAAGATGCAGTCAGTGAGCACTTCATTGTTTCCGATAGGTCCTGTACTTCACGATAAGTACACATGTGTGGATAACAGAGCAGGACTTGTCTGACATACTGACAGTTTTACAAGGGAAAGAAGACACATTCAGAATGTTATTGCATCATTGTAATTACAAGTCAGAGGGAACTCTGTGTTTCCTTCATTCTTACCTTTTAAACTGTAGAAAACGTCAAAGCCAAAACAAACAAGTTCATGTATGGTGAGACATATATACCAAGAAACTACACAGTAGTTGCTCAGCTTTTTGAAGACTAGGCTAGGCTAGGCTAATATTTAAGCTTCAGTCCCACTGCTCACAAGAAAAGCAACATATACGTGGATGACTGATCCTTTGCAAAGTCACCTTAACTTCACTGTGGTTCCAGGTTAATGTAGCACATTTTCCCCATGGCCTCCATTGGGCTGGGGGGCATTTTTACTGCTAGTTGGCTGGTAGGGAACTGTTGTGGGTGGGTCTTTTTAGTAGTATTATTTTCAGATAATTGATCTATCTTTTTTAATCACAGTCATCACCAGTCAAACAAAAGCGGTTTGTTTCTACACTGGAATCAATAAAACAGAAAATGTATTATGGCTTAGTCATAAGCTTAACCGTTAGCTTTTGCTGTTTTGTCTCCTGTTTAAGGATAGGTTTTCCTACCATTCATATTCTATTGGTTGTATGTTAGGTCTGTGTGATCTGTAATCTGCACAGAAAATACATGCTGTCTGCAGTACAAGAATAGCTTTTTTGTTTCAGTGTTTGCTGCTAATATAATGTGTTATATTGATCCAGTCTGGCTTCTCAAGTATTTTCCTGATGGTGATGAGAAAGATGGTATAATTCTTCACCAAAAGGAAAAGAGCTTAATTTTCATGCAAACCAATATTCAACAGAATCGTAAAGCCCTAGCCCTGGTAATAAAAATAGAAGCTGATGCTATTAATACATCATTCCAGATACACAGAGCACCATTATGTGGCTCCTGGGCTGAGTAAAACTTCATGTAATCACAGTGGCCATAGGCTTGAGCCCTATAAAGTTGGAAACTTCACCAGATGGCCATTGTCAAGGCAGCTTCTAAAGTCTCTATTGCTGCAATGTGTTAGGGCTCTAGATATGACTTACTCAGTGGTAGTTTTTTAAAATACAATTACTGGACATAACTGATCCATCTATGGAAGTAATAATAATAATACTTTGCACTCAGTGACCTTTTATCTGAGGACCCAAAAGCTCTTAACCAAGGCTTTTAAATACTCCCTTTCTGCTTACAGGAAGTAAAGTGTTCAGAGGCTTGATGGAGTGTGAGAGAATTGAGCAACAGCAGTCCGACTCCGTGGCCTATTGCAAGCAGTCAAGCGGTGCTCTCTGCAGGTCTGGGACTGGGACAGGAGAGCGGTCCTCTTCCTGTCCCTGTCCCTGACAGCTGCAAGATGATGTGCCAGTCGCTTGGGGTGGAACCTCCTACTTCGATAGTACTTTTAATCTTGAGTAGAGCCAGCCTGTGAGTGGGATTGCTTGTACATTAAAATGCTGTGTGGCAGGAACAAGAACACCATACAATGGCCCTAACTTGAAATTTCCTTTATTTGCTCTGTAAACTGTGAGGATAATACTGAAATGATGGTAAGGTCTGGCGATGAAAGATACTGAGGCTCAGATATACCACACTTAGCTGAGGGGCTTAGATGTGGAGTGATATATCTTAGGCTCTATATATTCAGGGCAGACAGATAAGTACCTGCGAAGACTGGCCTGTATTTTAGGGAGAACGGTTATGTCCTTTTTAAAAGTACCAGATGTTGGCCATGAATTTACTGAGCTTTAATACTCAGCCTCAAAAATCACATAATGGTATTTATCGGTAACAGGAGTAAATAACTGTATTTGACATTTGCTTTTGTATAGGCAGTAGTTATTTTTTCTTTCTTTTTCCCCAAAGTGACTTTATTGTTGATTTTCAGGGTCTAGAGATCATGCCTGAAAGTTTTCTTGGTGACTGTTTTTGTTTTATCTTTTAGATCGATGTGATTGTGACTTTGGGCGGACTTGGAGGACGCTTTGACCAAACAATGGCATCAGTGGAAACGCTTTTTCATGCAACAAATATCACTCCTTTTCCAGTGATAGTTATCCAGGAGTGCTCACTGATTTACCTGCTTCAACCTGTAAGTGTTGTGAAAAGTTACTTCGTAATAAAACTGGCCTTCCACCCACCCTGACCCTGTAGGTCTTGCACCGTTAAATGCCCATTTTCTTAATTGTATTCTGTAGGGTCAGAGCCTAAATATAGAATATATTGCAGGGAAGTGGACAGCAAATAATGGGCTCTGCATTCCTGCCTTGGAAAAGATTGCGTTTGATTTGTTCAGGATAGATTTGTTTAAAAGGGGAGGAACATAGAAATCCATAAGGTATGAAAACTGAATTTGGGTAAATAGAGGATTTTGATTATAAATGGAAAAAAAAAAAAAATTAAAACTTTTTAATTAGATTCCAATAAGTTTAAATTTAGCACACAGCCCTTTTGCATGTTGAGTAGCAATAAGGATGTCTGCAGTAAGAGACACAAAAGAAAGATGTAAGAGGAAGATATGAGGGAGTTCCTGACAAACACGTCAGGAGAACTCTTATGTGGTCTGAGTGGTGCAGTTCCCATTATGATGGGAATCCAGCTGGCATCAACGAGGGAATTTATTTAAGATGTGTTATTTTTGTGGGTTTTCAGGTCTGTTATTCCATTTATTGATTCATAAAACAACACACACAAAAGATCTTGCTGGGCTTCTGCTTCTAAGATTTAAATTAAAGGCAAATCTAAGCATGAAAGAGTCTTCTCTAACAGTGATTCATTTATTTGTTTGGAAATATCTTTTCCTGATGTCAGGGTTTCTAGAAGCTTAACTAACCTTCCCATTTTATCTTGGAAAACTTATTTCATTAAAAAAAATAAAATTCACAGATAAATTTGACAAAACCCTGCACCACACATGCTTCATTGTAGTTTGAGAAAAGTATTAATAAGGTTCTATGAGATTATAGATTTAAATCCACAGGGGCAGATGCTGTATTAACAACTTTGAAGCACTGTGTCTGCAGGAAAGATAGTAGGCACAGGAGCTCATTTGCCAGTGTGACAAGGAATGACTGTGATCATTAGTTGCACAGCTAAATGGATAGAGGCAGCAGAGGGAGGGGGAAAGAGGGCTAAAGGATAACTGTGGTTAAAATCTGAAAGAGAGGAGTAACTCGCTTGCAATTGACCTGTGGGTGTAGTACTTCACTGACCACTGTAAATTAATTTTAGGATATTTTTAAGAACATACTGAAAAGCTGAAATAAGATGGAGAATTCCCAATTTAGCTTACAAAACACTTACTTGGACTGGAAAGACTTTTAATTCTTTTCATTCACCTTTTCCATAAGTGGCTTTAAAATGCCATGCCTAAGGTTGCTTTCAGAAGAGTCTTCAATGAATAATTAAACCCTTTGCAACTTGAAAAAAAAAATTGTAATCTGTGCATTTAAATAGAAATGAGAGGTCGCTAATTGTTTGGGCTTGCTGGAAACTTCTTTATGTTCTGTTTTTAATAATGCCATACAAGAAGCATGTAATATTTTTTTGTTGGTGGAGAGAGTTCCACAGGATATTGGTTTTTTCTGCTGTTCTGGCTGTCAGTCTGCATTACCAGTAACTGACTTCTGTAACTTCAGGCTGTTTCTAGCGTTCAGAAATAAAGGGCAGATATAGGGGGCAGGCCGTTTAAACAATCTTCATGCTAACTTCTACACAAAATTGCTTTTCATTGTTGGTTTAAACTTGTCACTGTCAGCATCTTCAGTCAACTGTCGTGGTAACTCCAGATAATAATATTAATCCTGCATAGTTCAGATAAAAATTGAGTGAGTAGTTTATACACAGAAAGAAATGAGGATCCTAAGCTTGGAAGTACTCTTTTTTTTGTACAGAGTTCAGTGTGATATTTCTCTCTTGTAAACAGCCACAATCATGGCATTCTCTCTTTTTTCCCCTCTCCCCTTTGTAATTTAAAATCAAGGTAGGAGGGAGTTGAACACAGTGGGAGACCCACTGACTTTTTGAAATGCAAGTCTGGAAACTGTGCAACAAATGAAGCAAGGTTTTGAGATTCAAATGCTAATGCAAATGATAAAGTTAAGAGCATCATGCTTTTTCTATAAAATGTAGATCTGAAACCTTTCTCTCTTGGGGAAGAAGAATCTGATCTTTATTGGATTCTTTGTATAAAATATATGAGCAAAATATAACCATATTTTTGCTTCAAAATAACATTAGCCCTCTGCTCACTATAGCGGGAGACTAGTATTTGTTCTCCGTGATATGGACCTAGGCAGAGGCTAAAATATTTGGGTAGAGCAGAGAAACTGGTAATCCCATAAACAGCCCTAGGAAGGATACAAAGGGGAATAACAAGTCAAGCTGCTGAATTTTTACTTAGTAATGCAGAAACTAAGAGGAGGACTGTGTGAGTAGATATCTAAGTACACCATAAAATCTATTAAGTAATTGCTTTGAGAGTTATTTCACGTTATTACAATGTTGATTTAGAGGGGTACAGCAGAAGAAATATATCAATATTTAACACACTTGTAAAGGTCTACAGTGTTGTAGGAAACAGGCTTATTGACTTGCTAAAAGTCTTCAGGGTGATAGAGGAAGACAGCAAGGACAATGCCCGATTTGGAATCCACTGCAGACTACCAAGCAAGGAGGACCAGGTAAACAAAGCCTTTTTTCATCAGCCAATAAAACTACCCAAGTTCTGAATGTAAGGGTAATTGGCATTTTGAGTGCTGAGGCCTCTCTTGCGAAATAGATGGACAGACAGTGCAAGTTTTTGAAATATACTGGAAAAAATGTTTTGGCATGGAAAGTGAAGAAAACTACAATGAAGTAAACTCTTTTATATTCATTTCTGACCTGTAAGGATGAACTATGCTGAGAGGTGGAGAAGAGAAAAAAGATGGGAAGAATTACACCCCATAAATGTCTGTCTCCGTGGACTCTATGGAGAGGTTGGGTGGTAGGCTGAGATCTAGGTATACACTGTAGGTATCTAAATTTAGATAAATGAATTCCAATATAGGTCAAATCACTGAACAAGTATTTAAGAAAAGAAAGCAGGCATGAAATGAGGTGCACCTATAGAAGGGCCCAAGCAGTGACAACATAGTCTGTAACTACAGAAGTTTTAAGTTGACAGTGAAAGATTTTCTCTCATTTGAATGGGAAGGGAAAACTAATGACAAACAGCCTAAATTTAATGCATCTTTTGCTCAGTCTTCACTAAAGCAAAATATTCCTTTGAGCAGATAACCAACACAGTTAATATCAGTGCCAAAGTCCTGAGACTTTAAATTGCTTCGGAGAAAAAGCAAATAAGAGATTGAGCTGCCTTTGATTTTTGCCAACTCCAAGGGTTGTTAGTTTTTGTGTGCCATGCAATACTAATTAGGATAGGAGTCAGAAATAGGGAGACTGTGTAAGAATTCCAGGAGGTGATGCTTGCTCTGAAGCATTTTCTAATGTGATGATTGGAATTTTAAAAAGAAAAAAGAAGAAAAAAAAGAAAGAAAAAGTATCTCTGTACTGAATAGCTATCATATTTCTTTCTGAAGTGGGGGGAGGGAGGAAAGCCTGAATTCTTAATAAGGAGTAATCACTCTTTATAAGCAGGATATTTTATGCAACAGTCGATACATTTTATGCTTGAAATTTTGGTAGTATCAATTACCATTAGAATATAGCCTGGCTGAAGAGCATTAGGCCCTTAGAGTCATGTTTATCATGCTAGCCATGCTCAGTATGAATGGCTTGAGGTTTCACATACATACTTTCTCATTTTCTGGTAGTGTGCTTCTCAGGAGTACAGAAACATTAGCTTCTGTACACTGAGCATAAATTATCTTTTATCTGTGAGTTTTATGGCAGTTTGTAATACAAGGTAATAGGATTTATGACCAAGAAATGAGAAGATGTCCAAGAGTTAATGAGGCCTGTCTTTTACATTATACTGAGCAGTTCAGTGTTCCCCATGCAGGATTCCAGCCCTGGGATGTAGGGGAGAAGAATTGCTACCTACACATGAAAATGTGTTACAGCAGCATATTTTTGTCAGTTAGCTAACTCTTTTGAAAGAGTGTGTTAATACTTCGATAACCCTTTTTCTTGCACACAGCTTTTCTTGTGAGTGCATGCCTGCCTTCCCTGTGAGAAATGATGAATAATTTAACATCACAGATAGTAGTAGCCCAGCAGCTAAATACGAGCAATAAGAATCAGGAGTCCTATCCCTTATTCTTGGCTCTTTACTACTGTTTCACTGAAGAGAAGTAATTTGTATAGGCTTTTGGTCTCACAGTCTCCTAGTTTGTAAATTGGATAAAACCCATGTCCTTCTCTGAATTGGTACTGTGAGGCTCGTTTAGTTTTTTACAAAACGCCATTACATTCTCAGCTCTGCACCGAGGTGGAACATAGTATTATGGTAATAATAACAACAGTATTAATAAGGCCCTTAATTAACATAAATATTGCCATACAGTAGGCTGTGCAGCTAATTAGTTAGCATGGTCCCAAGCACAGTTTTAGTGGGAGCCAGCTATCATTCCCACAGACAGCGCCTGGGCACACTTTGGGGTTAGCACAGGCCAGTAACTGCTTACTGAGTGTTTGGAGGGTACCACCTTGTCTTGGGGACGAGAGAACAGCATATGCATATGAGCCATGCTGTGCCAGCTGGCTTGGGGTCCAGAGAGTATTACCTGAACCATCTTACAGATGCAGAGTGACTAGGCATCGAGATCTGCTGCTAGATGGGGACACTGCAATAGATACAAGTGAGGGAAGGTACAAGACTGGAAACTTTACTGGAGTTTGTTGCCGCAATTCTCTATGCGAATGTTACTTGGTTTGCTTTGCGTCCATGCTTGTAGAGTAAAGTTTAATGGGAAGTTCAGGGTATATACCTTCAACTTCTGAGTTTTCTTCTGGCAGCCAGTTCCTTGAATTTTGCAGGAACTTCAAGAATGAGTTACCAGATCAGTTCAGTACCGCCTCATACATGTAAAAAGCAGATCTGGCTTGCACTGGCACTCAGTGGAGAAAATCCTTAGTGAGTGTGCCTCTTCTGGGGGATAACTTTGGAATTTGGAAATTTGGGCATAACCTTTAATGTCTCCTTTTCCTGTATTATTAGTACATTTTGTGGGTGAATTCAGCTGCAAAAAGGTCCCAGTTGCCAAGGAAGGGGTTTAAACATGTATTTAATATTTAAACATATATTTAATATTTGAACAAAATATTTAAACATATATTTAGTACTTAAAATATTTATTGTCCTGAAAGGCTGTCTTTCCTGTTTGGTATCTGCTCTCAAAGAGCACTGTTGGAACTTAATCTAGTTGACAAAGTAGTGAGTCTCTGTGCCTCGAGCTCCTTGTAGGTCACTTGAACGAGCATCTATGGAATTCGCAAATATACAACTTCTTGTTCTTCGATAAATACATCTTTTTGTGACTTTTTCTATGAGAAAACCAGATGTTCAGCTGGACAGAAACTCTGCCAATGTCAAAAATATTAGCAGTGGAAAAGTCTTACTCAAGCCCTTCTCTGGGAGCCTGACTCCTTCACAGAAGCCTTTGCAGAAAGGGTTTTTGTGTTTCCAGAGGTTCAGTAGCACATTTAAATGGCTTCTCAGAAAAAAAGTCGCTATGTTGGTAGCTTAGCTGCCTTAGTTTCCTTCTTTGGTAAGAAACTTTGAGGATTTGGTTACAGCTCAACTTCCGTTCTTAAAATAAGACTGTTAGAGTTAGAGCCTATGTTTTTCTTCTTCCCTGGGAAAATCCAGCTGGGCTAATGATCATTCAGTCATTTTTATCATGTGTTTTTGTAGTGGGCCTGTGTAAATGGGACCTTCAAAAGGCTCCAGGTCCAAGTGACTCAGGTTTATTTCATGGTAATTTATGGCTATGAAGTGGTGTTGCTTCATATTTACCACAGGATTTCTGTGTTTTAGTGGATATCAGTGATCCAAATTTAATTCATTTTTGTCAATTACATCTTGACCTGGGGAAGATTTACTTGCTATCTTGCTTCTCACTGTTACAAAAGGAAAATTTTAGTGGGATTTTCTCTTAACGGCTAAATTCTTTATAACTTAGTTCTATTCCAGCATCAGCAAATGTGTAGTATGAAATATACAAAGCTTATATAGTATCTTCGAAATAATAATTAGCTTTTGAAACACTCATATCCTTTCAAGCAGTTTATTCAGCATCAGTTAAAAGTGCAATCTGCATCAACTTTATGAAATATTTGGAATTACGTGTATTTTTCATGGACCTTTTTGCAGAGGATGACATCTAACAGTTATGGATTACTTCTATATAATGAAGACATAGGCAAAATATTTTTTTTTAAGTCTCATCCTATAGCCTTTGCTTAGACAAACAGATTACAACAAATTCATAAGTCAATTTATTAACTTGCAGGTAACCACTTCAAAACAAATACTTGTCTTTCAGAGAGGAAAGGAAAATACAAAACCATCATTGCCAAGTGAAAAAGAATAGTCTTCACTAAATGAGATTTTCATCTGCTCAAAATTCTTAAGAAACAAGTAATACTCTGTAGCAGGATATGTTAATCACACAGCTGTTTTTAAATTCACATCTTGATGGTTGTCTGCAAGAGAAGATGATGTAAGGAGTCTAATTGGATTACTTATGTTTTTCTAAATTCTGGAATCATTCAGTTTGATTCTGAATCAATATCTGCTGTTGGGTAAATTTCAATGGTTCTGCTCTCAAAATTTTTCAGTCTTTGTCCAGATTTTTAATTTGTTACTACAGCAGCTGATGGCTGATCATCTAAGAGAATCTTGACCCTAAATAAAGCTCTTCCAATGAGGCTCCTGCTCTCTGTTTTTGCCCCTAGCTGTTGTAATACGATCTTGTTAATATGATAATATCTATTCTGCTGCTTTATGGAAACCACGAGACGTTTTCTGTTACAAAGCTAATTTTATTAGAGCTGGGTTTTTCCCCAAACCTGTCAATTACTTGTGTTTCCTTTGAAGTCTTAATCCTTCTTTTCATCCCCACCCTTAACAAACTTCTTTCTGCAGTGCTCTGATACTTTGGTTTTTTTGTGTGCAATGTAGTATTAATAATTTACTGTACCGTAAAACAATTCTTCTGCTGCACAAGTTGCCTGCTTTACGTTAAATGATCAGCAGCAAAACATATAACGTTTGTCTTTGATGTTTGCTTATTGGTGGGAGCTGATGCTTAAACTAAGATCAATGGGAAGCTGGTAAAACTTTCTCCTGTTTTGGTGATAGCGGTAAGCTGAGGAAGACCACAGCAGTATTTTCACTTGTTCTGTGTTCATTTAATATTTATTCTGTAACTAAACAGGACAAAGCTGGAGTGTGCACGCATGTGTGTGTTCATTCTAGTTTTGTTTGGTGTTTTTTTCCAGGTAGGACTTTGATCCTATACGGGGATTTTGTAGCAAGCTAAAGAATTCTCAAGCTTTTTGTGAAAAGATTTTTGACTAAAAAAAAAAAAAAAGGCATTTTAAAAGACTGTTAATATGGATTCCAAATTTAATCAATGGAATTAGATACTTCATATGTAATTTAATAAGCTTTCTACAAGGTGCCATGTTTTTGTACTTTAAAAAAGAAAAATGATTCAAAGGCTTGTCTGTATGAAGGTCTCATAGACTGGTACTTTACAGATTGATTTTGTAGTATTTTTATGATTATTGCTGTGGCTTAAAATATTTGTCTACCACCTGACACCTAGAGGGAGTAAGACAATGTTTTGAAGTTTCAAGGTTAACCATTAGACATAAAGGACTAAGGGGACTTAGAGGGATAATTATGAACACTTTCTGTGACTTGCCTGATCAGAGGCTACTCCCCTTACTAATTAATCATCATACAGCAAGATCTTATTTTCTCTTTCTAATCTTGTTTCTTCTTCTTTCCTTTTTTTCCCCCCTCTGGATTTTTCTTGGATCCCATCAACTGTCTTTTCTCAGCACATCATGATATCTTAGTTTTTTAGTTTAGTTTTTTTAAAAATATTCTTGCTTTGACTTAAGCAGCCACTGCTGCCCTGAAGATTTTTCCCAGCAGGGATTCGCCTCCTCCCAGCAGATACAATTCTATGCTATGAAGCATTAATTCATCGATGTCCTTTTGTCATTCTGGCTTCATGTATTCCTCGTGGGTCTTGCAGTATTTCCTCTTGATTGTGCAGTTGTACCAATGACCAAAGTGGCCTCGTCTGTGTAGTATTGGAAACTATTGGGGTGATGTCTACTGCAGCATGCCTATGCATGACCCTTAAATTATTGCTGACTTACTCTTTGTTCAGCTTTATTGTGTTACCCCAAATTTCTCAAGTCCTAGGGTTCTGTGCTACCCACTAAGTGACACTGTCTCTCTGAAGGCATCTTACTGCCTTGCTTGAGGTGAATTTCACCAAAGTTTTGTAGTAAGAGCTTTCCTCTTTAAGTATTAAATGGATTTTAGTGATAATTTGGGGGTATGGGATTTTTTCACTCCCTCCCTGCCATTACAGAAAGTTCTGTAGGGAAACTAACAGCTATCAGAAGTCTGTAATCTGAGACAAAGCCTCCTCTGGAAAGAAAATGAATGTCTGGAAAATACTTCATTGCATACAATTAAAAATATAGCAGGGAAAATCAATATTATTGTTCCTAGACTGAATGTAAATGACAGTAATAATTGAAGTGATAGGAGGTGATAAATTATTATCTACTACAAAAGCAAAAAAAAATCAAAATGCTGAATAGTTAATGGTTGACCAAGCCTGAAGGGTTGATAGATTCCTTTAGAGGAAAACTTTAAAATGGTCCTTTCTGCTCACATCTGAGTACTGGCATTAGTTGAAGTTGCAGAAGGTGAGCATCCATATTCTGGCCTCAGTTATATTTGAAAATATGTTATCTCTTAAATTCAATCCCTTTATGAAATCGCTTAGGCTTTTCCAATCCCTTACAGTATCACTTAATTCTGTATCTGCCAGGGCAGTAGTGTCAATTGTATGGATTTTCTATGTTTACACTTATTGTTAAAAAAGGATCCGTGCAGAAGAATGACAACATTTAGTAATATCTGAGGTTCTAGGGAAAATGCCATACTACCCTGATAAACAAGATTTAGCTAGAACTATTCAACTTTGCCATGGGAAGTGATTTATTTTGCAATCTGAATTTTCTTTATGTTGGTAACAACTGTTTATATTACTTCAGCACTCACTCTCTGCTGTAACAGAACGTCCCAAGAGGAGGCAGTGATCAGGGATTGAGTTCTTCAGTGTCTTTTAAGACTGTAATGTGTCTGTCGCTCTCACATCAACTGCAATCAAAAATACTTGCCAATGGTGCAGTTGGGCCCAATGACCTTCATGGGAGCACGGGCTTCCTACTCCTAATCCTAAAATCAAGATATTTGGAGTGAATGTGTTCCTGTTAAAAGCAAGAAAAGGAGTCTGGAAGCTTGTGACTTGGCAGCAGAAAGGCTCCTTCTCCATCCTCAGATCTAAATTTACAGAATTGGTACAGTGCCCTAATAGCCAGCGAAAGGGAACAAGCTCCTTCTGGGAGAGCCATCTGAGCGTTAGCAGCAGGTGGAAGCAGCAGGTAACAGTGATTGGAGGTACCCTTCTGCAGGAGACGAAGGCACCCATCTGCTGACCAGACATGCTTTTACAGGAGTTGTGTTGCTTGGCAAGGGCCTGGATCCAGGATGTTGTGGCGAGACTGCTAAAGCTTGTCTGGCCCTTGGACTGTTAACCTCTTGCTGCTCATCTATGTGGACACCAGTGACACTGCCAAGGGAAATCTGAAGTAAATCAAGACAGACTGCAGAGCTCTTTAGGCAAAGGTGAGCCTACATGCAAGTCTAGGTAGAGTTTTTCTCAATCCTGCGGATGAGGGGGAAATGCTCAGGTAGGTGCAGACACAACCTGTGAGTTAACGGCTGGATGTGTAGCTGGTGTCACAAGAAGTGCTTTGGCTTTTATGATCATGGGTTCCTCTGAGGAATGAGAACTGCTAGTGAGAGACAGGATCCATTTGACAAAGCAAGGAAAGAACATCTTTGCCAACAGGCTGGCCAACCTGATGAGAAGGGTTTTAAACTGGGTTATGTTGGAGGATGGTGATAACAGCTTATAGTTAAGTGAGGGAGTAGCGGTTAGCGGTGATAAGTTCAAGGGGCAGAGGAATGGAGTGAGAGACCCCTCAGGAAAGATAAAACAAGTCAAAAGAGAACCCATCTCAAGTGCCTTTACACAAATGCATGCAGCCTAGGAAACAAACAGGAGGAGCTAGAGCTCCATGTATGAACACAGAACTGTGAAATCATTTAAATAGCTGAGGAGTGATGGGGTAGCTCTTAAGGCTGGAGATCTGTGATAGGGGGATAGCAGCTCTTTGGGAAACACAGCCAAGGAAGAAGAGGAGAGTGGTGGCGCTTTTTGAGAATGAGCAGTTCACAGTAGATCCTGTGGGAGGCAGCTCTGAATGTCGAAGCAGCAGGTTCAGTGGAGGGTCACCAAGATGGTTGGGGGCTGGAGCACGTGCCCAGTGAGAAGAGGCTGAGGATACTGGACTGCTTCAGCCAAGATAACAGAAGGCTTTGGGGAGTCCTAATAGCAATCTTCCAGAATCTGTGAGGAGGTATCAAGAAGACGAAGCCAGGCTTATTCCTGAGGTGCACAGCAGAAGAATGAGAGACAGTGGTCCTAAACTGAAAAGGGAGATTCTGGGTAACTATAAGGAAAAAATTCTACTATGAAGATAATTACGTACAGGAGTAGGTTGCCCAGAGAACTTTCGKCCCTGGCAGTGTTCAAAACCCGATTGGAAGGCTGCATTCAATGACCTTCCGAGACCCCTTCCCACCTAAGTGATTCTGGGGCACTTGTGGAGACACAGGTAGATTGAACAGGGGTGTTAGAGCCATTGTACAAGTATCTGTTGAGAAGAATCTGGAATCTCCCGATACAGAAGACTATGTGGCCGTGTTCAGAAATAGTAGTTCTGTCCACTCTGATCTCTGTTCATGTTTTTGTTACCTTACAAGGGGAGATTTGTTTTAGTCTCTTGTTTAACCTCTCAGAAAAAGTACAGAAAGGAGGAATGATTGCTGTCTCTAAATGCACTGAGGGAGTAAATGCCAGGGAGATAAACAGTCTGTTTAAGCTCAAGGCCAATGTTAGAACAAGAGTAAATTGCTTTAACCAGTGATGGATAAATTTCCATCGGAAGTTTAAAAAAAAAAGTCCCTCATCATTGGTCTGATGAGATTCCGCAACAGCTTTCCAAAAGGGAATAACGGGGAGGAGGGGGACAGTTACAAACAGAGCTCACTATGTTGATTTTATATTCCCAGCTGTATTCCCCAAAAAAGTGAACATAAAACTCTCGGAAGTTGCCAACATACGACCTTATGTAGGCATTGTGTTTCCAACTGTCCTTCTTTTCCTGCTTTTTAAACTTGAAGCCTGGCAGTCATGTTAGTCATTTGAACCATGAGTCACATGAGCCGTAGTGGTCTGCGGACAGCCTTTCAGCAGTGCTGGTTTGCAAACGGTTAGCATTAGTTCCAGCCCCAGCCATGGAGTCTGTTTCACAATTTCACATTTTATTTACTATATCTGGAAATCTAGGCATCGCTTTTGTGTATGCCATAAGAAATCACAGATAATCCAAAGGTAGTTTAGCAATCAGGGAAGTTTTACTAGTGTGAAGGCGTATACCTTTTGGCTAGTAATGTTAGAGTACAGAATAAATTTAGGCATATTGGCAAAGCAGATTAATGAAATCTAAGCATGCGCTTAAGCACTTCATTGAATTGTGGTCCGCAGATCTGGTGTATAATTCCAAGTTAAGATGTCTCTGCATTTTCCGATCCACATGACAGCCAGTGATGCTTCATAGGGAGTATCTGCATTTCTGTGGCATCAATGTCTGTTTCTGAATGGTTAATTTTCATTAAACGTTCCCATCCGTTGTTAATTGAATGATGGCCTTCAATTTCAGCAGTGTCAGGTATCTGAGGGAGAAGAAGGAGCTACAGCCAGAGGGGAATCCTTTTATTCTGATCAAAGAATAAATTATCAGATTGAATAATAATTAGCTTGCAGAATTCTCTACTAGTAACCACAGTGTTGGCAATGAAATGTGCCCTTGCGTTATGAGTCTGAGGTCTTCCTACCTCACAGCAACTTAAAGATTTTTAGATATATGCATCTAAAAGCTGCATTGCAGCAGGTATCTCTCCTTAGGCTCTTAATAATGAGGTCACCTTGTTCAGCCCTTTCTCAGCTATCACGTTCCCTTAGGGGCAGGGAAAAGAGGAAGCCACTCTGGTAAAAAAAGGTACATTTTTCTCCTCTTTGTAACCACCAGCAGTTTTTCCTCAACTGGGGGGGGGTACTTCAGAGTGAAGTGAGAGCAGTTGAAGATCTGGAATTAGTCTTCTGTGGCAATGATGCCACAGGCAGAGAGTCTCATTAGCTGCAAGCTTGGTGAATTTCTTTAAGGAGGAGCTGTCTGTCTCCTTTATGTTAGAGGAACGTGGGAACTGGGAATAAAACTGCTAAGGTATTCACTGTAGCCAGGGTATCAGCTGAAACTTTAAAGCAGTTAAAAGAGCACCAAGGGAGGACTCAGTAGGTCTCCGAAGGGCCAGTATGTCTCTGCGTGAAGTCCCAGACCCTCCTGTCCATTCAGGATTACGTGGGAGTTATTTCCATGTGTTGTAGGTGTGCAAGCTACTGCATGCAGCCTTAACCCACCCATGCTCGCTGATTCTCGAAATCCCGTGGGGAACGTGGAGAGTCTGGTATAGTCCTGTTGTGTGAGATGAGTGGCCGCAGGCAGAACTCTTGAGCAGCAGCCTGAGTTATCATAAACAAATCCAGCTACTTCGTTGTGCCAGATGATGTATGCCACAAATGAAGGTGTACTTCAGGACCTGTGCAGTTAAAGGAAGTATCTCACCATCTCTTCTACACATATTTTACCGATTTTCTGTAAGCTCAATGATATCAGCTGAATTAATAATGCTGTTCAGCCTGTGTCACTTCTTGGTATTTCGTGTGTCTAACTTATGGATCTCCTTTCTTGCCTGTTCACAAGTGATCAGTGATACTGCAGAAGTATCAGGGCAACATTGAATCTCTATTATAATTTATTAATAATAACGTCCTTCATGAAAGTCTCTTTTTTTTCTCTTTTGTACTTAAACCTAGTTCCAGATTACTGTACTAAATGCGTTCTGTGTCTCCTTGGAGAGGTATTGTGAAGCTGTTGATTTAGAAAACAGGTTTTCCAACAATAATCTAGGAAGTTTTTAATTGAACTGTCAAACATAGCCCTAGAAAACTCCAAGGAGATAAAATACTTAAACATTCATTTTTTTATTCCAAGTCACCTGGGAAAGTGAATCAGGTTTAGCTATTTAGTGTAGTCTGTTGAAAGGCACTAAATGGTCAGAAATAACTGTCAGGACTGTGGTGAGCTGACTGGCATTGATAATACAATTCAAATGTGCAGCTGAGATGTTCCTCCTCCTAATTTATGCTCTTTTGTGGTAAGGACAGCAACGTTCACAAGCATCAGCCTGAGCCGCAGTCTTCAGATAATGAAGCGAATGTAATTGCTCATTTCTGTAGCACTTGGAAACCCATGCATAATGATGTTCACATCTCTCATCTTGAAAGACGGTAGGAGCTCATGATTCTGAGACAGGCTGAGACAACCCCTGCAGTTTAGTGAAACTGACACCCTGTTGGTGTCTCCTCGTGGAAGCCCAGAGGCATCTCCTGCTGAGAGCCTGCATCTGGTTGCTCCCATGCAAACTTCACTTTCAGCTGGGGGAGTGAGAAGAAGATCTTCTCACCTTGAAGTTTGGCAGTGTTTCTCCATGGGACTCTGGAAATGCCGGGTGATTTTAAGGCCACTGTTTTATAATTGGACGTATTTTCCGATCTGAGGAATAAAAATCCAATGGCGAATCAGCTAGAGCTTACCTGAAGATGCTTTCTCTTGACTGATTGTTTTGATAATTCCTACTTTATAGTCATCTTGGAGAGGGGGAAATGGTGGTGAAGTAAATCTGAAAATAAGCCTAGTATTTAGACATGCTTGATACTGGTCTGTACAGTTTTATACTAGAGTGTGGTACTGCAGCAGCATGATTTCTTTCCTTCAGATTATGTATCTTAAATCAGATTATTAGGGCTATGTGTATTCTCAAAATTTTTGGTCATGAGGGGCAGCTGACATACAAAGTGTTTGGTGGAAATAGTTATTTTTAGAAGAATCCATAAGATGAGGAATAATAACGTACCTCGCTTTTCATATAGGCTCTGATTCTCCATTAGTGAATCTCAAACTACATCTCATGTCACACTCTTTAGCTAGATCTCAAGGTATATTTCTCTTGTATTACAGAGAGAGAGAGAGGCAAAGGCATGAGGAAGTGAAATGGTTTGGCCAGGTACCCAGGGAGTCAATACCATATTGAAAATTGAATCCAGTTTTCCAGGTTTCTATCTCCAGTGACCTGTCAGCTGGGATCTTTTGTCCCACTTCTTGGTGCTTTTGACTTGACTAGGAGTGACCTTTAGAGATGATGGAGGTTTTTACTGAAAGTGCTTAATCCTCTCAGAAAAAATCACAAAAGCTCACTTTTCTATAGTAGTCAAAAATTCATTCTAACTTCCTTAGGAGAAATTGTGAAAAAGGTGGATATGTATAAATTAATTAATCCCAGTTCTTAAGCAGCATGAGAAAAATATCTCATGTCTGAATCTGAGAATTTCATGGCTTAGATTGACCAAATATATATATGCCAATTTTAACAACAGCTGATTGTTTCTAATGAAGAATATATCCAGGAACAAAAAGAAAAGAAGAGCTTGTCAGGGTGTGGCAGACAATTATGAGAAATCTGTATCTTTTAGCTTTCTGCCCCTGTGCATGAGCAGTGAGCGTTGTGCCATCCAATAAAAGATTTTTTCATCCCATCAGAATATTACAAGTTCTATTTTGATTGTCATAACAAAAAGCAGTTCACAGGAGACGTTAGAGGATGGGTGTTTGTTCCCTCCTGCCTTTTTTAATGTGTTAGAGATGTGTAGGTTAGAAATGCAGAAGGGAAAATGACTATAGCTATTGCAGTCTTTCATAGGCGACTGAGCAAAAGAAAATCCTAGAATATCACATAACAGACCTTACAGCAAGCTTTGTTCTCATTCTGTGAGGTTTCTAGGAAATTCATATATCATGTCCCAGTCCAATGAGCTGTCATGAACACAGCCTACTCAAGCATAGCAGTATGTTGCTGCTCTTTTAGTATGTAGTCAGATAAACTTTTGTGGTTGGATGGACAGGCACATTTTCCCCCTTTCTTATCCGAACTAATCTCTAAGTGTAGATGTTGTATAAATCCCTAAGCAAGTAATTGATTCTTTCCTTTCTCAGAAGAGCTGCTGACCTATGTTTTCAAAGAGAGGCCAAATTTCTTGACATTAGTTTAAAAATACAGAATTTGAATGCTCGTTCACCACAGTTCTATAGAACCAGCATACATTTCTTTCTCTCTCCCCCCCCCCCCCCCCCCGAAATTAAGATACTTCACAAATATGTGTCAAATAAAGTATTTGAAGTGTAGTGTTCAGCACAGAGGAAGAGACTGAATATACTATGAGAAAATCAGAATCACGTCTGTCCTTTTGTAGAGGGAAGGCAGAGGAGGTTTTTAAGTGTTGGGTTAGGTCTGTAATCTAGGCCAAGTTAGACAATAACTTTGGAAGTGGAGGGAAAACATTTGCACTTAATGCTCTGCWGGAGTGAAATTGGTGAAAAGATGCAAAGAGAAAAGAGAGGCAATGCAGATCTTGCAAATTGTATATGGACTGGAGAGTGCTGCAGACTTTAGGCAGGCTAGAGAAGGAGAGGATGCAATAAATGACATGAAGAACTAACAGAGTATGGATATGGTAATTATCTACTGGGATAAAAACATGAAGGGTTTCTTGTCCTATTGTATTGTTTAAGAACAATGTTAAGAGATGCTCATAATCTGGATCCATGGTAGATTGAAAAGAAGATTGAAGTGAACTCTAAGGTCATAGAAGAAGTATCTGTGCAAGTCTCATCTGTGCCTGATCTCCAGAGGATCCAAGTTGTTCCTTGCACTCTACAGTTGTGGACTTCAGCAGAAGCTGCAGTAACTCCTGAGGTGACCACCGGCGTCTCAGCCATCCCAGTTGTTAACTTCAGAGAAATACCGCCCAGCCAGTGTCTGAATGCAGTGGGTTTCCTGCAAAGGTCTGTGACAGTCTCTAGCAGTTGTACGTGCATGTTGGGTGCACTTTACATAATGTTACCACAATTGCTCCTCCCTACACGCACACACACTCACATTCACTCTGCTTGTGGTGTTGACTGCTTTCCCAGGCAGTGTTTATTCATGTAGGGGACAAAATTAGGGGAGAGGGTTCTTTGATTTATTGGGGAAGAAGGGAGTGATTCTTGGAGATTTGTTGCTTTGTTGTTTGGTTTTGATTTTATGTTAAACCAATGCAAATACTCACCAGTACACTTATAACACACTACATTCTGGTAAGATGTCAGTGCATGGATCATGCACCACCCTGTATGAAAACTATGCTGTCGCTGACTATTGCTAATCCTGTATTTGAAAAATCACAGGTAATGTATGCTTGTGTGTAGTAAATTATTCCTTAGCACCTAATATGGGTTACAGGGGTAACCTGTGTTCAGAAGAAGGTACATCTTGTTATATTTGTGTCTCCTTTTCTCATTGATTGTATAGGTTTCACTGAGTGAACGCTTGTATACGTGCTTATCTCTATTCACCTCCCTAGTCCCAATCAGATTAGTGGAAATACTTGTTTGAGTCATACAGAATAATCTGGGCCTCACATTGCAAACCGTGGATGAAAGGAGGAGGACTTTCTCATTAGACCTTCATACATAAGTTGGCACAAAGGGTGCTCTGGAGACCAGGCACTGTGGCAAGTACACAGCTAGTGTGGTAGGTGGAGACATAGCCAGCTGAGGACACAGCCACAAAAAGACTTGGAAGGGAGTCAGAAGCAGAGGGAGGTATGCTGGTAGGATGAGCATTTTTCCTACCTGACCCCTGTTCCTGCATCACAAAACAATGAGTTTCCCAAATTGAACACAAACAAACTCTACCATTTCCAAGGACAGAGGAGGTCATGCAAGGCACGCCAGTCTTTGCAAAATGGGCTCTAATTGGCACTAGCCAGAGCCTTAATATTCATTACCTGCAATTGAGTGGCACTCAAAAAGTCTGACTTCTTTTCTCCATCCTAAGAAGTACTGAAAGGAAATAAACAGAATTGCTTCCAGTCTGTTCCTCACAATTGAATGGCCCTGGTCGAAATAAGTGAGGACCAAACAAAGCCAGAGTAAAAGGTAGAGCTTAGAATCATAGAATTATAGAATAGTTTGGGCTGGAAGGGACCTTTAAAGGTCATCTAGTCCAACCCCCCTGCCATGGGCAGGGACATCTTCAACTAGATCAGGCCGCTCAGAGCCCCGTCCAACCTGACCTTGCTTCTCAGAACTAATTTCATCTCTGAGTAGCTGATGTGATTTCTCTGAAGAAGTATCACTTAACATGATATATCATGTAATACATAATGAGGATAGTTTGTTTTAAAGATTGTAGGTCTGTGWGTGTAACTATAAATATATCACAATGGTAAAATTAGTCATGTGTGAAAAAGTAAGATTCTCTGTAGACCTTTCCCCTTCCAAAACTCCTCAGATTTTTTTCTGCTCTGTGGGTGTGTTCTTACATACCTGGAGAAAATTAGATAGTTCTAAAAATTGAGTGTTATCCAATAAAGAACATTTTGCTGAGTTTCATTATAGACCCGTAATATGTTCTCAAAAATGGAACATGATTTTTGAAGAGGAAGTTATTAACCATGGTGTTATAACTGTTATGCTCCCAGGGATATGATGGATGGAAAGAATATGCTTGTAAGTCATTTGGGGACAGTGTTTTGTGCCACTTTTTTTATTGTTACGGGGGAGAAAAAGCAATATAATGATATCTATTGGAAATTACTTGAAGGCTACTCCATTTGAACTGATTGATGTTTCTGCTTGTTAAAAAGGGTGTTTCCATTTTATGATATTAAGACAAATTAGATAAAAACTGAATAAGTGTTTTAAAATACCGCTTTCATCTAGACAGAAGTGCAAAGACGGTTCTGTTCTTGTAAACTGTAAAGTAACAGAGCCAAAACACTCTCAGAGTCTTCTCCAGATGTCTATCGATACGTGTTTTCTAAAAGGAAAAGTGAATATAACATTTGCTTTACCACAGGAATATCCCAAAGACATCTGTCCTAGAAATATATGCACAACTTCAGGATTGTGTGTGCTGCCATTTACTTCAGTAGAATTTAAAAAGATTTAGTTGTGCAGTGTTTAACACTTTTTGGATCTAAGGCATTGCTTGGTCTAACAGACAAGTTTTATGCATCAGCAGGAAAGTGCATGTGTTTATGAGAAAGCTACTTGGAAAGAGGAAGGAGAATATTTAGCACTATCTGAACTTTTGTGTCCATGTGGATCAGAAATCTTACACTTCTCTAAGACACTTGTATAATTGTGCTGACCAGAAGAATGCAGTTCTCTGCAGGGGAACAAGACCTCATTTGCAGGAGTTAATTTTTAAAAAGGCTGCCTGAACCGTCATATCAAACATCGGTCCTGACCCCTCTTTGGTTTAATTTACTATATTAGAAGTGCTAGAAATAAGCACCTTTATTTCTGTATGTGTGAGTATTGAATGGTGAAAATGAGATCACTGCAATTTTTGAGAATGGATGAGGGTGAAGTTTGACTCCTTATTACTCTCCTGATGGATATTTATGATGGGTAGGAAGTATGGGTGTATTTGTGTACACAGGTAATAAAACCACATGGACTTTTATAATAAAGAATTGAGTTTAAGAGCATTTGTGAGTTCGTTAGATTACCCAGCCACATTTTGGGAGGTTACAGGCAGAACACATTCTGGTAGAAAAACATCCTATTAGGCAGCAAACACACATTGTATATGTCGTGCATTCTTATTATTGCTTCCATATTCATTAAAGTTTAAGGCCTTAAAAGACTTGTCAAAATGTTATGCCAAGCTGAGAAACATTGCCTTGATGTGCCTTAGCTTAGCAAGTCTTAACTGGCATTGCTAGCACCCTGAGTAGTCAAGAAAAAAACCTACATTTTTCAAGTCATTTATATGTTTGTCCCCAATATGCACTTCTCGTTTTTCTTCATTCTTGATACATTTTCAGAATTTTATACCTTTCTTACGTAACTCTTGTCTAAAATGTGATGGGTTTTACTTGTATGTATATATGGTCTTGATTAGGGAAGGTCAAGTTAGATCTGAACTTTCTCCAAGTTGTGGGGAGGTCAGATTGGAGGCTTAGTCCAAGGCCATCCCTAATGTTCTTTTATTTATAGAATCATAGAATCATAGAATAGTTTGGGCTGGAAGGGACCTTTAAAGGTCATCTAGTCCAATCTCCCTGCCATGTGCAGGGACATCTTCAACTAGATCAGGTTGCTCAGAGCCCCGTCCAACCTGACCTTGTATGTTTCCAGGGATGGGGCATCTACCACCTCTCTGGGCAACCTGTTCCAGTGTTTCACCACCCTCAGCGTAAAAAATTTCTTCCTTAAATCTGGTCTAAATCTACCCTCTTTTAGTTTAAAGCCATTCCCCCTTGTCCTGTTGCAACAGGCCCAGCTAAAAAGTTTGTCCCCATCTTTCTTATAAGCCCCCTTTAAATACTGAAAGGCTGCAATAAGGTCTCCCCGAAGCCTTCTCTTCTCTAGGCTGAACAACCCCAACTCTCTCAGCCTTTCTTCATAGGAGACGTGTTCCATCCCCCTGATCATTTTYRTGGCCCTCCTCTGGACCCRCTCCAACAGGTCCATGTCTTTCTTGTGCTGAGGGCTCCAAAGCTGGATGCAGTACTGCAGGTGGGGTCTTACCAGAGCAGAGTAGAGGGACAGAATCACCTCCCTCGACCTGCTGGCCACGCTTCTTTTGATGCAGCCCAGGATATGGTTGGCCTTCTGGGCTGCGAGCACACATTGCTGGCTCATGTCCAGCTTTTCATCCACCAGAACCTCCAAGTCCTTCTCGGCAGGGCTGCTCTCAATCCCTTCATCCCCCAGCCTGTATTGATACTGGGGGTTGCCCTGACCCAGGTGCAGGACCGGACCTTGCACTTGGCCTTGTTGAAGCTCATGAGGTTCACACAGGCCCACTTCTTGAGCTTGTCCAGGTCCCTCTGGGTGGCATCCCGTCCCTCAGGCGTGTCGACGGCACCACTCAGCTTGGTGTCATCTGCAAACTTGCTGAGGGTGCACTCGATCCCACCATCTATGTCATTGATGAAGATATTAAACAGTTCCGGTCCCAATACGGACCCCTGCCGGACGCCACTCGTCACCGATCTCCATCTGGACATTGAGCTGTTGACCACTACGCTCTGGATGCGACCATCCAACCACTTCCTCACCCACCGGACAGTCCACYCATCAAATCCRTCCCTCTCCAGTTTAGAGAGAAGGATGTTGTGGGGGACCATGTCAAAGGCCTTACAGAGGTCCAGATAGACGACATCTGTAGCCCTTCCCATGTCCACTGATGYRGTCACTCCMTYRYAGAAGGCCACTAGGTTAGTCAGGCAGGACTTGCCCTTGGTGAAGCCATGCTGGCTGTCTSGAATCACCTCCCTGTCCTCCMTGTGYCTTAGCATAGCTTCCAGGRGGATCTGTTCCATGATCTTGCCAGGCACAGAGGTGAGACTGGCCTGTAGTTCCCCGGGTCCTCCTTTTTTCCCTTTTTAAAAATGGGGGTTATGTTTCCCCTTTTCCAGTCAGTGGGAACTTCACCAGACTGCCACGACTTCTCAAATACGATGGATAGTGGCTTAGCAACTACCTCCGCCAGTTCCCTTAGGACCCGCGGATGGATCTCATCAGGTCCCATGGACTTGTGCATCTTCAGGTTCCTTAGATGGGCTCGAACCTGATCTTCTACAGTGGGTGGCTCTTCATTCTCCCAGTCCCCGCCTTTGCCTTCTGTGGCTTGGGCAGTGAGGCTCAAGCACTTGCCGGTGAAGACTGAGGCAAAAAAGTCATTGAGTACCTCAGCCTTCTCTGTATCCCGGGTAACCAGTTCTCCCATTTTGTTCTGGAGAGGGCCCACATTTTCCCTCGTCTTCCTTTTATCCCCAACGTACCTCTTATGAATAAGAGGACTTTGTGTAGGCTTGAATCCATATGCTTACTGCAGTATGAATAGCTAAATTCAAACGTGGTTTAACTCGTTGCTCTCAGGATGTTCTGCTTGATGTAGAGGACAAATAGAAAAATATTCAGAGGATAAAGAAAGTAAAAATAGAATGGGGAGTGAACAGAGTTAAAAAAAAAAAGAAGAAATGAAGGCAGAAAAGAGAGAATAAAGGTGTGGGAAATCTATGCTCTGTGTGTTTGTGTATAAATTATATGCCCGGTAGGATTTGACAGCAGTGCTTAGGAGTTTGGGATGCTTTATACATATGGTACATTGTAAGTAAGCACCTGCTTCTAGCAAATGAACAGTTCGATTGTGGCAGTTTCTTTGTTTCTAAAAAATATAAAGAAACTCTTAAAGGAATTTTGATAGGGTTGAGTCTGGGGTAGAAATGGATGGGGAAAGAGTTTTGCAGACAGGATAATGTATCATGCCTTTATGTAAATATCCTGTATGTGTAACATTACAATACAAAAATTCTATCTGAGTCTAAAGATCACTGTTCTTATAGCTGTTTACAAATAATTGTATCAGACCAAATGGGAAACCAATGGTTTAGGCAGTTGGTCAATACATCTGAAGTAAGAAAGAAAAAAACATGGGGGAAAGGTGGGGACCTTGGCATTAGAAAAATGAATGCTTCTATTTTTAAACAATGTTGTATGTGTAAGTCATTGTTAACATTTTTTCAGAAAATGTCCAGTGTGACTTACCTGAGCTCCCACTGGGCCCCGGGGAATTTGATGGTGATGTTAGTGAGAGGAGAGGCAGATGAGTACAGAGTGCACTTGAAAACACCCCTCCGAAATTTCACTGATGTGCAGGAGAAATGCTACAGGTGCATGACCTACAACAGACTTTCTTTGAAGTGATAGATCTGGTCTGTGAGATAAGGAAAAGGGAGCCTTTTGTAATAAGAGCCCCTCCTTCCTCAAGAAAAGTCTTTTCTGTCAGACTTTGCCTGTTCTCTGAAGCATCTTAGACCTAAAATAAATATCAGAACAGTTGGGCATCTTCACAGTCTGGTTAGTAAAACTTAATTTAAAAGTAAAAGCTATTTTTCTGGACCCACTGGTGTCAATGACTTAGGAGTGCTCAAACAAATTTTTATTATTCTGGAAACAAACTAAAAGCATTAAGTTTTGTTTTGTGCTTGCCTCTGCCTAAAGCAAATTTTTATGGTCTAGTTAGGTTSTCTTGAAAACAGGCTTTTATAAGTAAATACTCATGGATGATTAACCATCCTGAAATAAAACTGTTGTCAGATGTTTAAAATGTGTGGTGCATGAGGGAGAAGGTATGTATATGTTGACTTGAAAGCTGATTTCCACATTTCAGCACATCTGCAGTGGTTAGTAAAACTGGGGCACTTGCAGATGTACTTCCAAGGACTTGAGCTTGGGGAAAGCATGTCTTTTTAATTTAGTTGGTTCTAGTGTTCGGGAGCAAAAAAAAACCCTGTGGCATGGTAAAGTCGTTTCCTAACTTTTGCAGTGTAAAGGAAGGATGTCTTAATCAAAGCAGATCTTTCAAGACCAAGACTATTTTTAGAAAGTTTAAGTGGAACAGACATCAACTGAAGAAATGTCACATGAAGAAACATGGAGAAAAACCTGTAAATGAGTCTACAGAAAATATTTTTATGTGTTCTTTTACTGCACCCATCAATAAAATACCAATATACTGCTGGCTGGTTACTTGTCACTATAAGAAAAAACAATTGGATTTTGGAAATTGATTTTCTTAGAAAGGCATGCAGAAATCTTAGTTTCGGATAAGTATTTCACACACTAATTTGGCTTTTCTCATTCATTCTTATTTCAAGCATAATTTGTATGGCAGTATACCGTCTGTAATTAATGCAATGGACGTGGTTGAATAACTTTGTAACTGACAAGAGACGGTCCTTTTTGACCTTCATTTTAATATTGCAAAATTAGGCAAAATGAAACAAATTCTGCAAAGAAATGAATAAAAGATCATTCGGAAGATGTGCTTTGTCAATAAAATAACAATGTTCTGTTTGATGATCCATTAGTCATTGATAGCTGGTCTAAGTTTTGGTGGGAAAAGCAAATCATTTTTTGTGACCTTTTATTTCTGCTTGACTTGTAAGAGAATCTGAATTTTTTTATTATTTCTATCTTCTTCTTTAGAAATATTAGATCTCGCTCAGGAAGATGTAAGAGTTCTAATTGCAAACTTTTTTTTCCCCTTATATATCCCAATTTCATAAGCCTTAATTTTTTTTACTTAGGAGTAACATGAAAGCACGGACATCTGGGGTGTGGTGAGGGCTGGGGCTCCCTGGGCACCAGGAGCTCTGGGGGCCCTGTCCAGGCAGGGCCTGGCAGCCCAACCTGTCCCACCACCCCAGCTGGGTGGCAACCCCAACCCTGAGTATCGGACACCTCCCTGGGGATGGGACAGGATGTTGGCCCGGGAGGGCAGGGCCGTGGGGACCTGGTGATGCTGGGACAGGGGCTGACAGCCCCAGGTTCTGACATGGGGTCCTGGGCTGCAGGCAGGGTGGCGGGAGCCCCAGGGAGCTGGACAGGGACAGTCAGGGCTGGCAGTGCCTTAGGGCCCCGACAGGGTGATGGGAAGGGGATTTGGTGTTTAAAATCAGTGATGTGTTTATCAGTGAGTTCACCTGAGAGGGAGCTCCAGGTGCTTTTAGTTACTGCATGAGTCAGGCACTCCCCTCTGCATACAAGGCTTTTCCATAAAGACCCTCATCCAAGGGTCGTCTTGTTGCTGGTGTGTGCTGGTAAAATTACAGCTGGCTCCTTTACTCAGCCTTTCTGGGCTCTGGAGGACAGACAAAGTGTTGCATGAGAGGCAGACATAATATGCAAAAGCTACATGACTGCTGGTGAGAGATGTTGCATTGCCTTGACAACAAGTACATTTTAAGTCTGCTGATTGACACTTTACTCTCTTCCCTTGCTTATAGTTTTATGAAACCTGCTGGTTTTCAGACAATAGAAAGAGATTTTCTCAGGAATGTGAGCCCTGGGTCAAAAGAGTTATTTACACAAGGGAGAAAAACTGAGCAGACCCATGCGCTGCATGGAAGCGTAAGGTTCATCATCATCAGCGTGTTCATGGTATGCAGAGGCAATTACCAATAATCTTGTTTGAATATGAAAATGAATAGAGTAATTCACGTTGCTCAGGGTAGGTTTGGGGTTTTTCTTTCTCATTTTCCAGCGGCTGAGGGACCTCTCCCCATCAGGCAGGTATTGTGGAGCTGATCTTGAGACAGCTACAGAAAAAGCATCCTGTGGTGCCTTTCTCTGCCTCTGGTTAATAATAGCTAATCTGAAAGCGGGAAGGCATTGAATGGGTTACCCACGTACCTGTCGCACTTGCCAGCTAACTTTCTTATTTATTCAGGGATCCCTGTGAGAATTTTCCAAGGGGGGGAAATTTGTGTTTTAAATTAAAAACAATGAGCAACTGTCCTTTGGGTTAGACAGGGACTGCCAGAAGTAGAAATGTAAATGCCTTTTAAGGATCTAGGATGCACTGATTTCCCCATTCTCCTTTCAAGTCTCGAGTTTGCTGAAGCCTCTGCAGCATGTTTTGGTAGCAATTCAAATCCATGATTGTTGGATGAATCTGTGGAAGTAAAAAAAAAAAAAAAAAAATCCCATCTTCCAGTCATTGAAATTTATGGTAAAACATTGCCTTGCAATGAAACTAAGATTTGGCCTGTAGCCTGCTGGGTTTTAGTTGTGCCGCATAATTACATGCAGTACTATTCACGCAAACTGAGACTGACTGCATGCCAGTAATTCGCAGAAGTCATTAACGAGGTTTTTGGGGAGATGGTGAAAATTAAACATTATCAGCTGGCTGGTTAATGGACATTTACTGTGTACAATGCTAGTCACTGAAACATAGGATCTTTCATTCACAAAGTGAGAACAGATTTGTTCATTTTGTTCTGGCTCTACAGATGGCAGTGTTAAGAGATTATGCATTTTTGGAAATGTCTTGAAATATTTTTGCATGACGATGTGAAGGCAGCAGTGAAGAAGAAGTTCTTGAGATGGAATATGAAGATTCTGTTTGCCTATGAAGCAGAAAGTACTTGAACATTTTGGGCATGCTTATCTTTAGTAAATCCTCATGGTGAACTCTACCTTTGGCTGCTGTCCAGCCTCTCAGTCTTAGAGTCACCCAATCTTTTTTTAACAAAAGTCAGAAGCCTTTGTCATCGAAGTAAAAGAAATGGACCCTATTTCTCTCTTGCTGTACGAATAGGTGCCTACAGCAAATAGTTTTTCCATCTCTCGTGATCAGTTAGCAGCCTGATTTAGGAACAGTATTATCCTCCTGTACTTCACATTACATATCCCTAGTATATATCCCATGTTTACTGTACAGCCTACATCTGTGTTCAGATCAAGCTTCAATGTACAGTGAACCACTTCAAGATGTAACCAGAATTTCCTTTTCTTACACAGCGTAGCACCTTATCTTTAACTTAGAACACATTATAATTTATCTTTCTAAGCAAGGATTTTTTCTTTTTCATCATGGGAATAGTATTTAAAAATGTGCGTGGTGTGAATGGGATTATAGATACATAGCTGTGTGGGGATCTATGTCATACAGTCAGAGGCTTAAGGGCTTTACATTCCATAAGAATCTAAAATCACATTCTAGAGATCTTTAAATGTTTAAAATTGCAGGTTAACAGTATTTGCAATTAAAAAAAATCAAAATATATGTGTGGGTAGTGTACCATTTATCACATGTGTCCTTTCCTGAATATAGGCAAAAATGCAGTCTCTGACTCCATGGTGTGGAAAAGTTGTACTAGGAAAGTTCACCTTTGGTTTTAAAGAGATTGTCCTTTCCAGGTTTAACTACACCTAATTTACAGAATGGGCTGTTGAATGTTCAAAACTGTAGAATCCCATTTAAAAAAACTTAATTCAATGGGTTATAGAGATTTATGCTAATAAACGTCGTATGTGGTAACAGTTCTGTATGCCATATCTGCATACACTGTGGAGAGATAGGTGATTCAGCAAAAATGCAATATAATTTCAGGTAATACATTGCACTAGATGTATTTACCTCTGGTCTTGGAATATGGGGAAAGAGGGTAATTAAACCTTTCTGCTTTTGGGCAGAGGCAAAAGATGTAGTAGTGCATGATTGCTTGTGTACACAAACTTTCCAGTAGAAAATGCATTGCTAGTTGTCCAGAGGTTTTATATAAAAACTGACTTCTAGACTTGCATTGCTTTCAGTGATAGGAATAGCTCATAAGAATATATGATAGGCAAATGTTTACTTGGAGCTCTTTCTGATTCTTCTGATTTTAAAAACAAACATAAGTTTTGACTGCTTAGACATTTCATTGAACATGCAAATGAGATACTTGGAAATCTGAAAATATTTAAGTCTTATCTATACACATTATGTCTACTGACATGAAGTACACAAGTACAAAAAAGAAGAGTAGGCATCAAAGCTGTGCCCCAAAGTGCTTGGTATTTAAAACAAAACCTCCAAAGTTAGAGTGGATTTAAGGCTACCTCAGCTGCAGACATCAGGAAACACAATGGCGTTTTTAACTTTACCTGTTAGTAGTTTAAGATGCAATATCCTGAAAGCAAGCTTGCTACTTTGAGCATGGAACTTTAACTACTGACACATTTCTTTTAGATGTAGCTGCGGTAACTCTAGGTTAGGGGTAATAACTCAGGTTTAAGTTTTGTTAGGTCTTGCTCTTTCTTTGTTTTCCGGGATAAAAAAGTAAAAAATCTCTGGAGTTTTTAAAATTCTCTGAGAAAATCACTAGCTGCTTTGATGAAAACTGCCTACCGATTACACATTGTGAAGCAAAATTTAAGGATTACACAGTTGATAGCTGCAAAGACAGCAGGTGGAAAAGGGCATAAGCAATGAAGCAGCTAGTAATTTTGACATTAAGAAAAGACGTATGGAAAATTAACCCCTTTGCAAAACAGAACTGCCACTAAATTTATAGCTGGAATTCCCAGATGCCGATGGGCCCTCAGAGACAGAGCTGTCTGTTATGAGTGACATTTAGACTGAAGACAATCCAGCATCTCAGGAAATTGCCGGGCAGCCTGTGTAATACAGGTCTTGTTTCAGTTTCAGCAGCTACAGCTCTTTAAAAAAGGAATATTCATACATCCAACAGATAGGCAAAGAGGCTGTATGGAAGCAATAAGACAAAGATACATATTTTATTTTTGTGCACAAGAATCTGGAACACTGAAATTTTCCCACTTTGTTTCTGTAACATTCATTTACTCTAGAACTAAAATAGATGTACATATCTTCGATAGGTATTTCTCCTGTGCTGGTCTGAGAGCAGGTTTCTGTGATGAGTCACATTTTGCAGTAGTATACAGTAGTAGAAAACCAAAACTCTGTATCTTAGCATTGAAAGTTTGGGGAAAGCTTGGATTTAAGGTTGGATCTGAACCTTCTGATTGTTCCATATCTGAATTTGTCTTCCCTTACACATGGGTGTAACTGTGTGAGAAAAATGTGTTTCTTTCCCAAACAATGCAAGTCAGTACCATGTATACTCTGGTTTGAAATGAAGAAACACATAAGGTTAAAATTCAGGAGAAAAGGGAAGGGGAGAGGTTTAGTAAACAAGAAGCTATTTATTTATTCTTTGATCTGATTATTTTTTAATTTCTTAGTTAAAGTTGAAGTGTGGGGCAGTGTAAAACTGTAGTAGTTTTATTATTTAAATCTATATAGACACTTGTAGGTATGACTATAATGGTTCTTTTTTGCAATATGTCCTAGTAGCCATGCCCAGCTTTAGTAATAATTTTGAGAGGAACCACCTTGTGCAGTGGAGAGATTGCATCTCTATCCATGTGCCACTGTTGTTTTTTCCCCTGTGTCAGTTGGTTTTTTTGGGTTTTTTTTTACTTTATTTTATAGCAAGAAAGAAGTTCACATAGAGAGGATGAGAAAAGAACAAATGGAGCAGAAATATGTTTGAATTGTGTTCATTAACTTGTAAGCAGGTCACAAAATACTGCATTTTATAAATTTGGTGTTGAGAAGGTTAAATTTCAGTTTTGGGAGTTGGCAGCAGGGGGGAGGCGGGTAGCAGGTCGATTGCAATTACTCCTTAAACTAGGTGTAGGCTTCCTGGAAATAAGTCAGGACTAGCTTCTTGTCTTGCGTACTGTAGAGCCAGCAGATCCAAGCAGCAGTTGGATCAATTCAGGGCTAGCAGATCCAGTGCTGTGGTGCACCTGTGATTCCTCCTTTCAGGAGTCTGTGAGCAGCAGTCAGTATAATGATCAGACACTCTCCTTAAATCAACCTGCTGTGTATTTTAACATTAAAACCAAAACACTTAAGGAAGTTGGTATGCAGACTGTTTGCTGCTTCTAATTCTGTCAGATGGTTAGCCTTAATCTTCCCTGGTGATGGCAGACATATCTTTTCAAATACCCTCAGCAGGTTCCTTAACCAAGAGCCTCCTCCAAAGTGTCCATCCTCCTTGCCAGAGAGTGGCAGGTCCTTCCATACAACCAGAACCAAACTGTTTGGATCCAGAATTTTATCTGGCATCCTCTGAACCAATATTTTTTGTCTAGAGTTAAAAAGTAAAATCTTCACAGTTGTTCATCTCTCCATTATATTGCAACAGTCCCAAACTAACTATTCGAGAAGATTTTATCCTGAGCTGGTATTTTGTTGCCTGCCTGTTTTCTGTAAAATGTACTATCTAAGATAAGTCACAGTATTCATAGACTGTATCATGCCACTCTTAACAGCATTTATGGATTGTTGCAAAGGACATCACAAAATTGTTTCAACACATCAAGAATTTACCTTCTTAAATCTTGTTGAATGTAATCGTTTGCCACTTTCTGTGAAGGCAGATGATGTTGCCCTGTAACTATTATCACAGTTCTCTTAGACCTCCTTCATCTCCAGACTCTGTGTCTACCTTAACAAGCAGTGCAGACCAGTAGAAGGAGGTTCTTAGGGCTGAAACACTTCATGGTGGCTGATGCCCACTCTGCACACATTATGGGGTGTTTTATTTCAGACTAGTCTTAGTCTGGGTCTGTGACTCTGTGAATGCCCGTTAGTGGGTAGAGTGCTTTAGATGCTGTTCTGAAGAGCATCTTCCAGTTTAGCTTTGTCCACAAGGAATTTGCTCTGCGTGCTCCAGCTCACTGTGAATCAAAGCACAGTATGTGGAGACAGTCAAGAGGTTTGATTTAAAAAAGAAAACAAACAAACAAACAAAAAAACAAAAAACCGCCCTTCCTGATCTGAAATAAAATATTAATGTAAACACACTATGAATTGCCAATAGTAAAAACCTACTAGTATGTATGTTTCTGTTTTACAGTTTTAAGCCCTTTAAATTTTCCCTCACTTTATATATAGGTATACTTTTATATAAATCCCTTATCACCCCTGGGTGGATTTTTTTTTTTTCCTTTATGGAAATTACTTCTGTGATTTCAGCTTGCACCTCCTTCATTTCAACTCTAATTTTTTGTCTTGTCCTCCACTACCGGATTCAAAGTTACCTTTATGTTGCTGATGTCCCTGGCAGATGTCTTTGTCTGACCTGAGTGCTCCTTAGCACCTGTCAGCTTTTCTTCTCACTCTTATTTAAATTCTCAAAAGCTTTGTCATTTTTGTTTGCCAGCAGCTTCACTCCAGTTTGGTAAAAGTTCTGCTGCCCCAAAACTTTTGATGCCCCAATAAAACTTTGCTTTTAATTCTCTAGTCTTACTGAACACAGTCAAATGTGACATTTCTGCTGTCTAGCTATGTTTGCATTTGCAATGGGAAGCATTTTAGACATCTGAATTCTTCATTCTTTTCTTTTTTTCTGCTTAAATCTAAGTGCAAGCTTCCCGGTAGACCAACATGAAGCAGATGGGGGAAACAACTGCATCTCCAGTTTGTCCACTGAAAGATAATTTATCTAAAATTGAAGATTTGTGGATTTTACTTAAATTTTAGCATGGCACTTAAGGCCCAGATGTGGCAACAGGAAATCCTGATGCAGTTAAACATGTATTTTGATGGGCTTTTACAGTGTCTTTACCAACAGACAAGGGAAGTATTTGAGTGACAGAAAATGAAACCCAGCTGGTTTTTGACACCCTCTTGGCATTCTCAGAACCTGTGGGGAATCCTAGGCTGGTGGCTGAGAGCAAACAAACAGATGAAATGGTTTCCTCACCAACCACTGGTGATAAAACAGTGATGACTCACTTTTGTCAGAAGTAATGTTTTCTTTGAAGCTAACAGAAAACACTCATCTCAAGAATTTATTGGTCCTTGAGGCTGATATGATGCTGTCCTGAAAGTATCCTAAGAAAAGCAAAGGAGAGAAGGAGAAATGGAGAAAACCAGGCTGTACAAATTTAGAAGGCAGACCTGAATTTTTTTTTTCCTTGTATCCCAGAAAGACAAGTTATAATCCTTTAGTCTAAAGGGGAGAGGGAGGCCAAGAATACTCATTACATTATATACAAKTTGTTGACATTTGAGTGTAGTCACAAATAATTCTTCTCCAAACCTCATTCTATCTGAGAGCTAAGACAAGCACATACTATTTTATTGTCCAGCCACAGGCAAAATTAGTAATAACATATTTCATTGTATATGTCATCTCAGATTTAACTTCTGTGAACTTCATTTGGAAAAAAAAAATACTGAGATAGTAATCTCTCATGTTAATTAGTTGAAATGACACAATTTGGGGGTCTTAACAAGATACACTTTCTAAATTAAGCTCAAATACCAAAAGTAATTTAGATTAGTAACATACTGTAGAATATATAGAAGTCTGCAGCACTAGCTGAATGAAAGAACATATTAGCCAACTTTTTTGGCATTATCCATGCTAAAGCATAACCAAATGAACTTACCTTATTTATTACTTAAATATTCTTCCACTAAGTGACCATATAAAACCTCCTGTTGCATTTCAGCCACTCTAGATACACACTAATTATCAAGGCAAGTGCTTCTCAAGTAGCTAACAAGGGTGTTGTGACTATTTAAAATAAAATAAAACCTATAAATTGAATTAATGTTATTGTGGACAAGTGTTTATCATTAGAGTGATACCAGATTAAAGAGGGGTCTTCTACCGTTCCCTTCAAAAGAAATCTGGAGTGCCTGTTTTATTGTCTGATAACAAGAACATACTATTTTCCCCAGTAGTCAAGGTGAATTATGTTTTAAAACAGTGTATGTTTCTCTCTTTTTTCTCGCATTTTTAAAATCTGATGTGCTTAATATTTCTTGGCCATATTGACTAACCAACGTACTCTTGACCAGAGTTTGAAACTCTGTATTCGCCTTCCATTTGGTTTCTTTCTAAAAACCTCCAAAAAACCCCAGAAGAAACAGATTATTTGTCTCCAGAGTTTCTGTTGATACATTAGGCTATTTGTCTGGTTTCATCCTGCCACCATGCTTGGCCCTGTAGCCACAACACTGTGGCTAATTATATGTTCAGCCCTCCTAAAGGGCCACACAGGGATTGTTGGCTATTAACAACTGTTTGGAAAGATGTCCATTGAAGGGCTGTAAACTGCTACGGTGATTGTCAACTGCCTGTCACACGTCGGTTCCTGTCATACATCTCTATTGTAGGGTTTTAATTTTTGTTTTAAATGAGAAAGTGCCTTGTTGCTCTGTGTTTGTGCAGAGTCAGAGTCCGGCCTGTGACAGGAGCTGTTGGAGCTCCTCTCGGGCACCGCAGTACAAAGGCTTCCTGACAGTGGTTCCATGTCCCCAGCTCTCACAGCGGTGTAAAGCAGCCAGCAATGGCCCATGAACCCGTACAGGAACGTCTCCCACTTCGGTAGTCTGTCAGGAAAGAGTCTGAACCTTTTCCAAAAACCTCCTTAAAAAACAACCATGAAAGTGGTTGTTTTTTTATCTGGAGGTTTAAATGACTGTCCTTCCAATGAACCATCTTAGGCTTCTCTACAGTTTGTCTTAAGTTGTGGTTGTTAGAAGCAAATTCGTAAGTCTTCGCTGAGTAAAACAGAGCTGTTGGAGATGAGAGAAGGGACTGAGACCCATATCGGAAGAATCTTTCTAAAGAGCATCATATCCTGAGCTTCTCATTTGCAAGAAACACTGTAGAGCAGTAATCTCTGTTTGCCCTGATTCTGGAAAGGGTGCCTCTGCAAATCCTGTGTGTGTACATGAGTGTCTGCACATGGGCTGCTTATTTGAGCCAGATATATTTATTGCTGCCTGTTTCAAAGTCTCAGATAATGCGTTTAAATTATTTAATTTTTTTTCAGAGATGCTTGTGTTGGAACTTAGTAGATCAAGTCAAGGTTGTAATACATTCCAGATAGTTTTAAACTTGGTCTTCTGAAATGATAAGTCAGAAGAAACTTAAGAGTAATGAACCTTTTTCTGCCCTTTCTCTGTGCTGTTATTTTATGCAGTCCTCACAAAATCAGTTCTGATTTAGTTCTCCATTTATTTAAAAAAAAAGGGGGGGGGGGGGCAGGTCAAGTGTTTTGGGGAGAAGAGTTCTACTTCAAAACTTTCTTCCTCATGAGACATTTTCAGATCATTTTGAGCTAAATGGTTTTCTGGATACCTCTCCTATGAAGAAAGGCTGAGAGAGTTGGACCTGTTCAGCCTGGAGAACAGAAGGCTCCGGGGAGACTTTGTTGAGGCATTTTTGATATAAAGGGGGCTTATAAGAAAGATGGAGAGAGAATTTTTACCAAGGGCTGTAGTGACAGGACAAGGGGCAATAGTTTTAAACTGAAAGAGGGTGGATTTAGATTGGATATAAGGAAGAAATTTTTTACAATGAGGGTGATGAAACACTGGAACAGGTTGCCCAGAGAAGTTGTGGATGCCCCATCCCTGGACGTGTTTAAGGTCAGGTTGGACGGGGCTTCAAGCAGCCTGATCTCGTGAAAGACGTCCCTGCCCATGGCAGGGGGATTGGACTAGGTGATCTTTAAGGGTCCCTTCCAACCCAAACCATTCTGTGATTCTGTGATATATGTAGGTAAGTTTCCTATTAAAGCATTTAGTAGCCCGTTTCAGTGCTGAATAAAAAGTCCTCTCCTGTATTTCATGTTTCAGAGTTTCCAGATTGGGGGTGGGGGGTGGAACCACAAAGGCATACTGTACCTGCTTAGAATTTATTAAAAAAAAAAAAAAAAAAAAAAAAAAAAAAAAAAAAAACCCCTGCTTTGCACTAATGTCATCTCACCTATGCTCCGTGCCAGGAGGTCTGTGGTCTGTGGTCTGTATGTTCACTGCCACCTCCACAGGGAACCTGGCGGGGAAGAGAGGAGCACTGTGGAAAAGCCTGCTGCTGGCTGTAGGGGACAGATGAGGCACTCAAAGGTGCTGATGCTGACCAAGGGGAAATAGAGGCAACAGCCCAACCAGCAGCCACAGAAGGGATGTCTGCAACACCTGCAGCTACAAATACAAGGCTTTGGTATTAGAAAGCTGGACCACTTCAGCTTGCTAAGAAGTGATGAAAGTAAATGACAGCCACCTTTCCCCCTGCCTGGTTCCCAGGACACTAGCTAGTTCTTTTAAAACCAGACAAAAATGCACCTTCAAATTCCTTTTTGTACCATGTGTAGGCCTTAGAAATTTGTTGGAAGACAATGTATTTTCTATTAGCAGAAATGTTCTCCTGGTCTGCAAACTTCCACGGCCTTGTTGCTGGTAATGTTTTGAGGCAAGCAATAGGGTTTTCATTCTGAAATCTTAGATGGCTTGAATGCAATTCTCTCCTAGTACTAGCCCAAAGGCATCTCGCTTCATGGAGCAGAAGCAGCAATGAAATCATGTGAATGCTTTCCAAGAGGAAGATGTAGCTAGAGAATATTAGGAAGGAAGGAAATCTAGTATTCAAGAGTAATGCACCTAATTCCCTAACCAACCCTTGATTATGTACTATTTAATGAGAGGCATCAATCTGTAGTTCTCCTGAACTTTGTTAGTACTTTAAATAGCTTGAAATTAATTGTTTAGCTTTTGGATTTTTCAAGGATTTGGCCATGTGTTTTCTTTCTAGCTTGTCTTTATGTTTCTTTTTTGATACTTTCGTGATGGAACAACCTAATTTGATTCTTCTATCTCATTAATAGAGGCTGCAAATAGATTTGACCTAGCAAGTTTCTGTTTTATAGGAGAGTTCAGCTCCTTTTCCAGAAGATGGGTTCTGACTTCCTATTGTGTGAAACGACTGAAAGTTTTTATATACAGAAAATATAAAAYATGTACGAGTCAAAGGGCGGCAGTATTACCCATTGCAGCCTTTCTGCATTTGGCAGGGTGAGCTGTGTATTGTTTTTACAGCAATCTGTCATTCTGTTGACCCTTATTTTATGTTTTTACGTCAGGGTTTTTCTTTTTGCATTATATTACTCTGTATTTGGTACAGCATTAGTTGTTCTATAGTGGTCCCCTGTTTCATGGGTTCAAATTCTGTTTTATTCCCAAACAGTAAACAGAAAGGATTTCATAGAAAAGAATAGAATAGTTCAGTTGGAAGGGACCTACAACGATCATCTAGTCCAACTGCTTGACCACTTCAGGGCTGACCAAAAGTTGAAGCATATTAAGGACACATTCAAGGGCCTATCTCTTCACACTGAGCTTGCATCAAAATCTTGAGATTCTTTAAATGAACAGAAATAGTCTGGAGGCATGAGTAGATCACAGGGTGACTATGAGCCACAAATGGGATCCAGGCAAATGCCTTCTTGGGTGTCAGGCAAGATATTTCCACAGGAAAGGCAAGCATTGTGCAAMGCCCTGGTGAGAACTCACCTGTACCACTAGGGACATTTCTCATTCCCCAGGTTCAAGAAAGACAAATTCCGCCTGGGATCAAGGCAAAGAAAGGCTAAGCGGCTGASCAGGGGCATGGAGGGCCTACAGAAGAAGACGCCCAGCAGGAGCAAGACAAAGGCTGAGAGGGCTGCCATCACTTCCAAGAAAGATATCAAGGAGGAAGGCCAAAGGAGGAGAAGAGCTACTGAAGTGCGAGGAAAAAGATGGTCGAGAACGCACAAGTCCATTCAGGACTTCTTTCCAAGGAGACGACCTCACCMTAAGCAGGGTAGTAGTAAATGTCCCGCGGTGCATTGGTAARGAATGGTGAGGAAATCCTGCATGCTCTCTACGTCTCTGCAAAGTTCATGCAGAGGGAAACAAAAGCCTTTCTTTCACCTCGGGCATCCCCACATCCAAAGGAACGTAGATGGTATAAATGCCCTTCTTCACATAGTCGGAAGGTACAGATGGATTTTGGCACCAACGTACAAAATGGCAAGAATAGTACCTTCCTTACTCTTTCAGGGCTCAAAATACTAAACCCTAAAGGCAAAAGAGACTTTCCAGGGTTTCGATCAGAGMTGAACATCTTCCCACAAAGTGAGGTACCCTCGGAAAGGCTGAAGTCACAAATGAGCTGTGAAAGTTTTACCCCAGGGCTGAAGCGCGTTTTGTGGCCCATATAAACRCGGCCAAYGGGTGTGTYGAACAGAGGAGCCGCGCAGCTTGGTTTCAGTGGGAAAAGGGGATGTGAGGGCGAGAGCAGCAATGGGCTATTTTCCCGGTTTGGAAGAGTCRTCGTCTGCCTGGCAGTGCTTTGGGCACGGATCCAAATGTTCTAGGCCTGAAAATGACCAACCTTCCACCACACCAGTGTAACCTCCGCTCCCTTGTTTTTCAAAGCCTGTCTTATTTCCATGGCGGTCTGCTGGCACCGTCCATCCCAACCTATGGCTCTGGTCACGCTTTGGCTTTCC
>JAYKAV010001643.1:285823-518852 GCA_035582835.1 Phoebastria nigripes
GACTGCTTGGCCTGTATTCCTGCTGCTGCTTTCTGCGGCTCTATGGCTTTCCTTTGCCAGACTGCAAGGGATGTTTCTTCAAGCTAAACTGAAGGATGCATCAGCCTGCTCCTGGCGACACACATGTGCATTGTGTTTGTGCTTGTGAGCATTGGCTCTGAAACAGATAATATAAAATAAAATGAAATGAAATAAAATAAAATAAAATAAAATCCTGTTTCCACTTGTAACCTTTGTGATTTGTGTCCTTGAAAGGGTTTTTGGAGGTGAAAAACTCCTGGCATTTCAGGCAAATAACTCTCTCATGGTTATTTGACTCATGGTGAGCACAGGGAATAGAATAGAATAGAAAAGGGAAGGGAAGGGAATGGAAGAGTTGAGTTGGAAGGGACCTACAATGACCATCTAGTCCAACTGCCTGACCACTGCAGGGCTGACCAAAAGCTAAAGCATGGCATTAAGAGTGTTGTCCAAATGCCTCTTAAACGCTGACAGGCATGGGGCATCAAGCACCCCACTAGGAAGCCTGTTCCAGGGTTTGACCACCTTCTCGGTAAAGAAATGTTTCCGCGTGTCAAGTCCAAACCTCCCCTGAGGGATGCAGCTTTGAGCCATTCCCACCCGCCCTGGCACTGGATCCCAGGGAGAAGAGATCAGCACCCCCCTCTCCACTTCCCCTCCTCAGGGAGCTGYAGAGAGCAGYRAGGTCGCCCCTCAGCCTCCTTCTCTCCAAACTGGGCAAACCCAGAGTCCTCAGCCGCTCCTCAGAGGACATGCCTTCCAGCCCCTTCACCACCTTTGTTGCCCTTCTYRGGACACATTCAAAGCCCTTAACATCCTTTTTAAGTGGTGGGGCCCAGAACTGCACATAATACCCAAGGTGAGGCCGCACCAATGCTAAATACAGTGGGATAGTCACCTCTTTTGACCAGCTAGTTTTCCTGTGTTTAATGCACCCCAGGATGCGGTTTGCCCTCTTGGCTGCCAGGGCACACTGCTGACTCCTGTTGAGCCTCCTGTCAACCAGCACCCCCAGAGCCCTTTTGCGGGGCTGCTCTCCAGCCACTCCTCTCCCAATTTAGACTTGTGTCCAGCGTTACTCTGTCCCAGGTGCAGAATGTGGCATTTGGTCTTGTTCAATTTCATGCCATTGATGATTGACAAGTGCTCCAATCTATCCAAATCCCTCTGCAAGGCCTCTTGTCCCTCAGGAAAGTCATCAGCACCTCCCAGTTTAGTATCATCAGCAAACTTACTAACCATGCATTCAACTCCTGCCTCCAATTCATTGATAAAAAGATTGAACAGAACTGGCCCTAGAATTGAGCCCTGAGGAACACCGCTGGTGACTGGTCACCAGCCAGATGTAGCCCCGTTCACTACAACCCTTTGAGCCCTGCCATTCAGCCAGTTCTTCACCCTTTGCACCATGTACCTGCTCATCTCACAGTTGGACAACTTGTCCAGAAGGATACTGTGAGGGACAGTATCAAAAGCATTACTAAAATCCAGAAATCTTCATCCCCAGCCTTCCCTTCACCCACTAGGCAGGTGACCTTATTATCAAATTAAACAGGACTTTCCCTTTGTGAACCCATGTTGACTGGGCCTGATGATTGCCTTGTCCTTTAAATATCTTTCAGTAGCACCCAGTGTGATCTTCTCCATAATTCTTCCAGGCACTGAGGTTAGACTAATGGGTCTGTAGTTTCTTGGGGCTTCCCTGAAGCCCTTAATGTGAGTTGGAATAACAGTGGCTAGGTTCCAGTCAGCAGGGACCTCCCCAGGCTCCCAAGACCTTTGGTAGATGATTGAGAGGGGTCCTGCTGTAACATCCACTAGCTCCTTCAGAATCTCATGTGGCCCCATGGATTTGTGAACAATAAACTGATACAACTGGTCCCTTATGGTGTCAGTGTCCACAAATGGAAAATCACTGTTCCTGGAGTAGTGGTCCTCGAACTCAGAGGACTGGGCAGCCCAAGGTCTATCAATATTATTAAAGACTGAGGCAAAAAAAGCATTGAATGCCTCTGCTTTTTCTTCATCCCTATTTGTCAGGTGATCCTTTTCAACAGGTATCGGTCCAATGTTTTCCTTAGACCTCCTCTTCCTATTGACATACTGAAAAGAGGCTTTCTTGTTGTCTGACTCAACACTGGCCAGTTTCAACTCTTGTTGAGCTTTGGCCCTTTGTGTCTTCTTCCTGCATATGCGAACCATGGCTCTGTAAGCTTCCTGCGAAGCCTGACCTCGCTTCCAGAGTTCATACAATTTCTTTTTCCTCCTGAGTTTTAAGTGGAGTTCCCTGTTCAGCCAAGCTGGTCTTCTGCCCCACTTGCTTGACTTCCGACAAAATGGGACTGCCTGCTGCTGAGCTTTTAAAAACTGACCAGCACTCGTGGACCCCTGAGCCCTCAAAAGCAGTTTCCCAGGGGATACCGCTAAGTAGCTCCTTGAGTAGCTTAATGTTTGCTCTGTTGAAATCCAGGGTAGCGACTCTGCTGGACTTTTTTCTCATTACACCAAAAAGTTTAAACTCCACCATGTCATGCTAAGGCTGAGTATGCTATCAGCATGTTGATAGTTTTGAATACTCATTTGGGGGATATAAGAGGTCCTCCACATAGGTCTAAGGAAGGCAGAAGGTAAATGCCACATAGGGATTTTGTTCTTTCATTGTCTGCTACACAATACAATTTATTCTACCTTTTGGTGGTATTTTAAATATACCAGTATAATTCTTTTGGGATGTTCTCTCACAGTTATAACTGTGATGAAAAATGTGGTGCTGGAAAGATGCATTCGGGTTTCAGAGCTTCAAAGTCTTGTGAGAAAAGATGCCAGGCTGACTGTATTTGTTTATGGTAAGACACTGATGACGTGGATGCAGTTCCCACTGAAATGCAAGGGAACTGAAGCTATATCTGTTATGAAAAGGCTGTTGCAAATAAACTTCACACCCCTATCCAAGAGTGATTCATAAAGGAGGAAGACAGAGTTCAGGGTAGTACAGTATTCTGTTTCCCCACCACATGCTCCAAGAAAAGAATGGATTTTTGTGTGGACTGTAATCTCCAACTGACTACTTAGCTATACAAGAAAATGGGAAGAAGGTGGAAGAAAGAGGAGAAAAAATTATATGTTTGAATGGCCGTCTTGAAGTTTCTTTAGTTATATTTGTTCTTCCTGACCTGGGCAACAGGTTTTTGAATTTCACGGGTGTAGAGAGCAGCAATCAGTCATTGCTAGCACAAGATCTGGGGCATAACACTTCTTCAAAGCCTGCTGTTATAAAGCAGAAACTATTTCCCTGTCTACTGAAAATAGATATGGTTTCATATCCTAGGTCAATKAATATCTTTATAATAACAGCAAATTATTCCTTCCTGTAACAGAGATCAAGAAGGGATGCTGATAATTGTCTCAAAAGTTCATTCTTCACTACTTCAAGCTTCTCTCTTCCTAGAGGTATGTGAAAGTAAGTCAGAAATGAAAGGGAGAAAAGAGCATTTGTGAGGTTCCCCCACTCAATGCAAAGAACTCTGTCCATCAGTTTGTTTGCACTGAAGAAGTTAAAGAGGCCAGGCTTTTATGAAGCCCCTAATCCTGACATGAAGCCCCCAAATATGAAGCCAGTTCTAATAAAAAGATGGTGGTATAGAAGAGGATTTGTGGGCTCATGATTTGCTGCATCATGTAACACATAAAAAAGCAAGGGCATCACATGGATATAGGTTGAGGAGTACAAGAAACTATAAGAAAATGTTGACTAGCAGCCTGTTGATCATTCTTCTTACTTATGTAGTAGAGAAAATTTCCAACTGAGATTTTGGAGGAGGAGAGCTACAGAGATTTGCCATTATGTCTGGGAAGACTTCTGAGAACAGATAAACAGATTTGAATCTTAGGGGAAGTCACAAAGGCACCTGCTACAACATCCAGCCAAGATTCAGATGGTCAGTAGCTGATGAAAGGAAAAATTAATCAATTAATCTCTTTCCACTAAATAGGCCGTGATAGGCTCCATCACAGGATGGACTGTGAAGAACTGTGCAAAAGGGAAGACAGATTAGCTGTAACAGGGAAGAGAAAGCAAGATGTGTAGAGAAGGCAACCCGATCAGAGCAACCCAGACAAGAAAAAAAGCATATCAAATATTATTGTATAGAATATGTTAGTAAACACTGATACGCATTAGACTTGTTAACCACATTTTTTTTCTTGCATAGCAACAGAGCCTAAACACTTTCAAAAAACAAAACAAAAAAAAACCTAGCAGTATATACTTGCACAAAAATTCCGTGTATTCTTACATAGCATAAAGGTGCCTTCCAGCAATACTTAGTAATTCAGTGCTATGAAGAATAAACTGTTTCTTGCCAAAAGTTAGGTGTACAATATCCTGTCTTTAAATTAACTCCCACTTTCTCTAATACCAAGGAAAATAAGAGAATGTGGTCTAGATAGAAGAGATCCTCTGGACTCCTCCCCTGTAGAAATGCGCAAAAAAGAATGAGCAGTGACCCTAAAGGTATTATGAACTGGTGGATGGTGAGAAAGATTATGCTGTAATTGTCATCACTTAGGAATTATAGAATATTAGTGCCCTTAGTAAAGCCTCTTCTACATTGACAATTTAACTGCAACATTGCATAATAATTATACAGGCAATATGAAATCTTCAGCCGCTTGTCTACTATTCACTCTTATCTGCAATCTATTATACTCCGTAGTCTCATAAATGGATATAAAGAAAATGGTTCTGATTTTTTTAAGGCATCACTAAAAATGCTAATTAAACCTATAATGATGGGCCTGCTGAGGATAGGGCATTAAATGCACAAGCTCAAGGATAAAGTGTCACACTGGGCCAGTGTAAGGCTTGCTTGAATTTAGAGAAGGACCAGCCAGTTCTTGGTTATCGTAGTTTCACACTGCATTTGTGGTGTGTTTTGCATTGATTTATGGTAGAGTGAAGAAAATGTTGTGGAATTCCATTTGCAAGTGGGAAGTTTCAACAGAATGTGTTTTTCTTTAGGGTAGTATTCAGAGTAGAGCAAGAATTAGTATTTATGGCATTTGTCAATCTTTAAGATACGTCTGTGAAAAGAAATTAAACCACCCAACCTCCCTTTTAAAGTAGCTTTTGTATTCCCAGATGTCTTATTTGCTTGATAAAGTGTTTTCATCACTTCATTTGTGTGCATGTTAGCAGTATCCACGCTGCTGGCAGTTTTAACTGCTTGCAGTCTCCAGAGAGAAATACACTTTTGCATTTTTTGCACCTATGATTGCTGTTTTCTTGTCAATCATATAGGCTTGACTGCAGAAGATAGAGAGTTGTTTTACTCGCTCATGCTGCAACAGGTGATGGGCAAACAAGGGATGCACCTACTGTGCCCAGTAAAACATGTCATTGATATTGCATGAGAATGTACTCTCAGGAGGGTTTTACTAGGCCTATAGAAAAAGATCATGTGCGAATGTGTGAAACTCTGGGATCATTTGCTCTTTGTGGATAATTTGAACATTAGATATACAGTAGCAACCACTTAAACGTATACCCTCAGGGTACAGTAAATCTTTTCGGTTTAGTGGCACTTACCTCCACAGGGATTTCTTTCTATACCCTTGTCATAAATTGGTTTGAAGCAGATGTGTTCATTAATTGGGTCTAATAATGATTATAATTTATTCTCTCTCTACTGCCTGGGATTTTATTCACTATAGAGTCGTCATTTTATGAAGTGCTCATGTTGAAGGGTAGGCTTGGTGGGGCTCTGTCTTGCAAATAACTGATACACTGAAGTCTATCCATTTCAGTACAGGAGCACTACTAACATTTGATAGTAAAGATCAGCAGGATTGGGTCCAACATTTTTTAATATTGTTTTGAAGTACAATAAATTTACTGGTTTTTCCATATGGGTTTAAGCAGTCATTAATATGATATACAAGAGCTTTTAGACTGCTGAGTTTTCAACAGCAACAAAAAGCCTGGTTGGCTCAGATAACGTTCTGTGAATAGCATTCATGTAATAGCAACTTGGCACTATGTATATTTGTTTGAAAAGACAATTGATGATATTTTAAGGTTATAACAAAATAGCTCTTCTTAAATATATCCGTTTAGAAAAATTGGCTGTATTTATGATGCTCAGAATCTCACCCTAAAAGCTTTTATTATTGTTAAGTCAAGCTCTTACACAACTAATGATTAGTAGAAATATTTCTGGAACTTTGTTTTTACTTTATTGCCAGTCGTGATATTTGATTTTAAACATAAATATTCCCAGCTTGGTTTCATCCTTGTTCCTTTCCTCCTCCTCTCTGCTGCAGTCTTCGGTGATAGTGTTGATTTCCACTCATTCCCCGAGTCTTTTATCTATATACATTTTCTGCACCCAGATGTTTATGTACTAAAACACATTGTGGTTTTTGCCTTTTCCCTGGGTAACACTATTACATCTGTATTTAGTTTTTTGCTGCTGTTGTTGTTTTCAAGTGTGTGCTGCCATCTATGGGGTAATCATTGAAATAAAGCTGATATTAAAAGATGTTTTATCAAAAGATTATGGAAAACAAGATCTAGCTAGTGGAGGAGGTATCACAGGGCAGCTGGCCAGATCTCCAGAAATCCCATTTCTCTGGAGTCCCAGATCTCACAGCAAGCACAGGTGAAAGTATACCATTTAGATAATCAGCAACTTCTAGGAGTTAAGTTATTCAGTAGATTTATTTATACTGGACAAACTGTCAGGGCAGCCTGAAAGTTAGAATAAGGTTGCTTTGGCCTCTAATCCTGTCAGTCGTTCCTTTTCCTTCCCCGTTACCTTTCACATGTCCTAGTCCTTCAGCAGTTTCCAAGATCTGTTTATTATATCTTTCTCCATTTGTTTTTTAAACGTTAACTTTAATTCCTTATTCTTCCCCCAGCATCTTGTTAACTGGCTTCATGCCTCTCCCCTGTGTCCAGTTTCAACCTGCCAGGTTCCAGGTTTCCCTCCTTCAGGTCCCTTCAGAATCCAGTACTGAAGATCAGTCCCCATTCTCTCTCTCTTTCATAACATTCTGTTGCTTGATATCTATTTAGAGTATACATTTATTGCAATACATTTATTCAAGTTGGTCTGGAAAGCACTTGGAGAAGTAATTTTCTCTGTGCTTTTATGAAGTGCCCGTGGGGTACGCATAGAAACTATCAGCTTTTATCTTGATACTGTTCATACGCTTTTCAGCTAGCAAATTTTTGACTAAAGATTTTAGTGCCTTACAACCTTGGATAGGGTTAGGTATATGAGTTCCTGGCAATCAGATTTCTATTCATTTGAGTTAGGAGATGTGACAGAGAACAACTATGTCTTTAGTTCTTTCCTTGGCAACAACAGTGTTGGAGTGCATACTACTGCATAAATGCTTTCTTGTAACACAAGACATCAGAATCAAAAGGAAAAGTTTAACCTATATGGATGAAGCATTCTTAAAAATATCTTCTGACATTTTCTTCTTATTGCTGAACTTAGAAATTGATCTTATTTCCCAGCATCAGAGACAAAATGAAGAAAAAAAAATCAATGCAGAAGATTGATCAATGTTTTTCAAAACTGACTTAATAAGATAAAAATCAATGCAGCTGTATTCTTTGCCATTATTTTATCACCAGTATCATTCAAACATGGTAATATTTGATTCTTGAGTTAAATGTGAAAATATTTCAGTTACCTCCTACAGAGGCAAAAAAAAAACTTAAGAGGAGGGATTTATTTAGTCAAACTTTGGATTTCTTTTTAATCCTAATTTTGGAACTTTGAGTTCTACAGAAACTGAAAACAGTTTCATATTTTAAGTGCCAGTATGTAATTGTTCCTTTAATCACAGAGATTTGAATAGAACAAATTATTACTTGTATTTGCAAATTACAAGCTCTGATCCTCCCTTCCTCCTGCAAATAGCAGTTCCATCTTGCTTGGTTGAAAGGTCTGTACTCAAAAACTTGAATATAAGTGAGGGCACCTAATTTCCCCTGTGGCAGACTCGCAGTGCTTTGACTTTAGAGCCTTACTGTACAAATGCATTGGCTAATTAATCTTTTTTAGCAAAACTGAGCAGGTCATTTGAGTTTTTTTGTTTGGTTTTTTTTCCCCCCAATGACCATTTCCCTTTTCTATCCCCACTGTCCCCAATAATATTAAGATCCCTTACTGATCTATTTAAAGAAAAGTCTTAAAAACTGTCTTGTGTAATATCAGTGAACCAATCTCTAAGGCATGAGTTTGGCTTAACAGTTGAGAGGTTTTTTAAAAAATAATTTGCATTTTAACATTTCAGTTCCTGTTTACAGGCTGTCTTGGGTTTAGCCCTTTGGGCTACTAGTTTGAAATTTCTCTTAACAACTGAGGGCTAGAAAATGTCCTTTTAGGGAAGAAAATCAAGATTCTCACATAATCACTGGGATGTGTGAACTGAGGTTTTTAGGGAAGTATCAGACAGTGAAAGACTCTGGATAAAATCCTAGATATTGGTGAGCCTCTGGTAATGATGTCTTTTGTTTTAAAGATTTATTTCGTGAGAACAGAAAGACAGATTTCTGCATAAATGTCTTATTGAATTGAATCCCTATCTGTAAGCTGGGCCAGAATGACATAAAATAGGAAATGCAAACCTAATAGTAGGTAGACACAGTTTTTTAGAATACAGGACTTAATCAGGTTCTCTGTCGGGCCAGTTACTTTTACCTCTCTTTTTCATATTCCTTAACTGATTGATAAATGTAGTGAGTTTGCTACTCTCCTCGAGTAGCTCTGAGCAGCAATATGTACATTCGTTGGGAACAGACAGTCCCACCGCTTCATTCTCTCCTTCATCATAAACTTCATTATAGACAATATCTGTGATCACATAACGAGAGAGCTTGTTCTTATACCTCTCCTCTCCCTTTCCTCCTCCCTCCATACTGCGAGAGAGAAGTAGCATGGCATATTGCATAGCTAAAAGGTTATCAAGCCTGAATTTGTTACACCTCTGAATTTGGCAGGCAAGCGTTCACAACCACTATAGAAATACATGGCTCATCACCACATGAAGCTGGACACCCTGAGAAGATAGATGATATTGGATTGGTTTTCTTGTTGCTCTGCAAACAATCAAACAGGCTTAAGCTATGCAATCTGATACTCCCTAATTGACAGCTTTTCCAAGGTTCATTTGTTAACTGAGAGCATGACATGTATTGAAATTGTTTCTTCATAATGCATTTGGCATTAACAGGAGAAGCTGTCAAATGCCTCAGACATCAACATCTCAGCAATAAGATACTTCACCTCCAGTTTTCACTTTCTAACTAGTGACTTTGTATTTGCAAGGGCATTTGGAATGAGCATATGAGAGGACAGGACATCAGAAAAAAGCTTAAATACATCCCCCAAAAGGAAATTTGTGAGAAAGTATTTTTGCTGCTTGGGACATTTACCTGAGTTTTATGGTTCAATTGTTCTTTTTCCTTTTGGTATAAAACCTTGATTTCTTGCTTAACAAAGTACTCGCTGAATACTCATTGGGTTTCAGAGGGTTCTTTTATTTGGTAGATTAATAAATAGGCTTATCTGATTTTATTTATAGTGATGAAGAATTTGTGTGTAAAAGACATGCTCAGGGGTTTAACTTGCCTGTGCATCCACAAAAGAATAAAATAAAACCCCAGAGAAACCTCTGTTTCAAAGAATCCTAACCTTCCCCCAGATGAAGACCATGTTTGTCTGAAAGAATAAATTACCTGTGTAGAAGAGAGCAGAGGATGATTTCTCCACTGATCTTGTCACTGTTTTGTATTTGCTGTTTTCTTGTAGCTAGTTTTCATAAACACTTTCTTAGTTTCTTAGAACACAAATTGTGCCAGAACTCTAACATTCAGGGTTTTTTTTTTTCATTCTGTAAAAGATTTCCACTATCTACTCTTCCTTGCAACTGTTCATATGCTGATACCTGCTAAGATGTTCGTACAGGGTCTACAAGTACTAATTAAGAGCTTGGTCACAAGTCCATCATCATTAAAAGCTGCTGCTTCTCCTGCATCYCATGAACTTGATAGTTACAAGATGAATTTATCTTAGACGTAAAAAAAATGTGTTTTAATTTCACTTTCTTGTTCTTACTTAGTGTAAGCATGTTATTCTAAATATTTAGGTTAATTTCTCTAGCACCTAGTTAAGTTTCTGCACGTATTCTTCCTTCTGGGAAGAGTACATGCCTGGAGAAGTACATGAAATTTTACAGATGTTGTCAAAATAATGAAGGAGTTTTCAGTGGTGCTTTGACTAGCATTGTTTGGGAAGTGAAACACAGCTGTTTAGATGAGGGAAAAAATGAATGAATGGGTCAGGATGCCTTCATTTCACAGGAATAAAGAACCTAGCTTTGACAGAAGTGCCTCTTCAAAAAATGCCAGGGAAGAATGAGCAAAGCCAGATTCTGCTTAGAAAAGGCCAGAAACAAACTTTTTGAAAGCCCTGAGGTCTGGAACCTAAGCACACATCTTTCCTCCCTCTGTAAACATGAATTCCTGCAGCCAAATATTCCTGAGCCTTTGGGGGACATTCTGGACCTGTCTCCATCTAAGTACTTTCTGTTTTATTTGCAAGGTCTGTTGGCAAATGCCGTTTGGGTCCCTGGCGAGCACTGACTCCAGAGGCCCTTCTGTCTTGCAGGGCAAGCACAAGCTGCATGTGGACACGGGACTGGAAGGCGCCTGGTGTGGCCTCATCCCTGTTGGGAACTCCTGCGAGAGTGTGACCACGACGGGCCTCAGGTGGAACCTCAGTAAGTCAGCCGCCTCCGGGACAGTGGGTTTGACGTTATCCTAACCACACATTTACACCAGCCTCACCAGTGCTAAAGGGCTTTATGTGTTGCAAGGTGGAACATGGCATTGAATCCCTGCCAGGCCATTTTTTTCTAGAAATGAAGTTTAAAAAAAAAAAAAAAGATAAATATATTTAAACCTGAGATATCGTAGGCAGAAATGTGTTTTCCATTTGGGAGTCATTGTGCTGTTTAAACAGAACATTTGTTGAGGTCATGATACATTACCATCTTGATGCATTGCCCTCCAGGGAGGGGAAGCTGTGAGTGCCTAAACTCCTGGTTATAGGCCATAAAGTTACAACAGACAAATAATGTGATACAGATTATTAAAGCTACCTCACTTCTCCTAAACTGCTTCGCGTATATTGTCTGTTTATCAACTTTGAATGAATAGATCTTTTTCTTATTTTAAAGTGGGAAAAGGTGCATTTGATCTAGAACAGGGACATTTATCTGTAGAGAAAGGAGGTTTCTTGACCAAAAATAACTGAAACAGTATCTTCATCCTCCTGCCCCCTTGTCTTACACTGAGTCATTCAGGATGTATTTACTCAGGAAAATAATGGGATATTTTAGATAAAGATTCATTAAAACTTAAGGGAAGCAAAGCAATAATTGAGAGGCTCTGGTCTTGCAGTCTGATTTACGTGGCCAGACTTTAGAGCCATCCCATGTAGAAAAGGCACATGGTTCTCACAGTTTGTAGTGCAGTGCCCTCGTTGGCTAATAATTAATCTGAGGTTGACCCACTGTGCCAGCCAGCAGCACGTGTGCTAGTCTAGGGAGTGCCTTGTTCCACTGAAGGTTTGAGCATGTGCATTTAAGGAGGTGGTAGGCATTAGCAGCTCACTAATGGTAAAAGATATAAATATGGCATTAATTTCAAGACTTGCCAGGTGAAGAGCTGTCTGGCTAGTGATGTCTTCATCGTTTTAAACTGGATTGTAAGAGCTGAATGTATTGTATAAGGGACATTCTCTTAATTTGAAAGAGTCAAATATTTTCATTTGTTCTGATAAGTACAGTTGACAAGTAAGGTACTGAATCTTCATCTGCTCATCTCCTGTTGTGCTATGAATTCTGTGGCCTGTTGTACCGAGAGACTACTCATTTCTCCATAAATGTTCTGCCCTCCAGAGTGAGGTGAAAGAAGCTCAAACCAGCGTCACGTTAATGAAGGGAGCATCTCTGAAGCCTGTGTCGCTTTGCAAAAGGCTCCTGTGTGGATCAAAATGTGGTAGATGCTGTAAGGTTGCAGTCCTTTCTTGTAGTTTTGAATTAGTTTAAAAAAAAAGTTATTTTTCAGATACATCAGAATTTTTTTGAGTTTAATGACATAAATTTAATCAGATTTACAAGGTGCTCATTAGAAAGATGGTAATCTTAAAGTTGGTCTGCCTGTTCCCACAAATAACATGGCTTTGTTACTACTAAATTATGATTGCCTGATCTGCTGAAGCTAAGGAGAAAGGGGTTACTAGTCCAGCTGTGCCAGCTGGAGGGGAACCACTGAGAAGTGGAATGGTAACAAATAGTAAGTTTGTATCTAGGATTGGGTTGAGATACCAGTTTCTTTGATGTTTATCATTCTAGTTGTGCTGTAATAAACTTCTTCAGGTTCCTTGGAGGCATAGATAGATATGGACCTACGGGGATTTTTATTACACTTAATTTGGTCTTTTTTTTTCTTTTTCTGGGAGACAAAAAAGTATTTAAGTGACTGTTTCCTACTTGTTTCATGTTAACATGATAACCACCATCTCTGCTTCTCCCAGCCCTTGTTGCTGTCTGTTTCCAAGAGGAAACCTCAGACCTTTACAGTGGTTTCCTTAGTGATGTGTACACTGTACCCCCTTACAGGCTACACTTTCAGTCTCAGTATTCATGTTTCTCGCAGGTCGTAGTTCCTTCATTTATTTCTCTGCATTATCATCACAGATATATAAAAACAAAAATGATCTGGTCTTCCTTGAAGATGTTTAATCTATCTGAGACACCAAGGTCATTACAACCTGAAACTGCTCTTGTGCCCAAGTGACTAGTGCTAACCTTTACTCATCCAAATACAGATTTTGAATCAGGTTATTGTTCAGATACTGATAAAACAAATTAAAGTGTAGTTGCATCCCCCCAAAAGGAAACCAATATCTCAAATACAGCATGTGGTTAGTTGTGACTTGGTTGGATTTTTTCCCTAATAAATAAGCCTTACATTCAGATAACCTAAGTTTGATATTAGCATTCATTGTGTTCATTACTTCTGTGCTGCCTGTAGTTTTGCAGTTACTTTTTAAAATGTTAGTCCTCATGTAAATTGTGATGGAGAAGCAAAGGCTCACCTGGGAAGAAAAGGGAATGAGAAGATAGTGAAATGTGACATGGATGTCAGCATTGCTGCTGATGGCTGGCAGTGGCAGAGCTTTCCCTGTTCGTTTGTTAATGGCACTCTGAGCACACACCTTCATAAACCTCAATGAATAAAATGGTTTGGTTATAAATTCATTTTCATGTGTAAATCATGAAAGAAATGGCAATTTTAAGCCAAACATGACATGAAAGGCCTTTTTCTCCAGTTTGTCATGGAATTAATTGAATATGACCTAACAAGTTTGTTTTTAAAGAGTAGTTTTTGAGTCCTCAAAATACTTGTTTTAAGTGTCTGGGCGATAAACTAATTCCAGAATTTTAGTTCTGTCTGAACAGTCAAAAATGATGCGTTAGGTGAGAGGGGAGCCCTCATTTTTGCAAACAATTAATTTCCAGCAACTCAAAATTCAAATAACACTGCATTACAAGAAAGAGCTGGCTTTGCATCAAGGTTTTTAATGTTTAACACTGATGTCTGTCTGAGCATATCTAGATTACTCTGCTGATTAAAATTTGTAAAACCTTCAAGGGGTAGTCAAATGTTATCTGTGTCTAATCTACAGGTCCTGTCAAGAGACTTCATAGCGTCTGAATAGAAAAAGGCAAGGATAAATAGCTAAGACAGAAGCTGTATTGGGGTTGAGAGTAGGCTGCCAAAGGTCTTATTTCCATGGCTGAATTAGGTAAACCTGAAATCTGTAAACTATTCTGCCAGCAGAGAAACAATGATGTCTTGATTATATTTTTAATATTGCAGAATTCAGTATTTTTTGTGTGTCTGTGTGAAGATGCAACATGTCTGCATGCTTTTATGCATGCTTATCTTATCTTAGTTATTTGCTAGCACTGGGCTCAAACAGAACTTTCATTTATTTTAGTTCTCATCTTATGGGTGAAAGAACTTGGAGAAGAAAGTGGAAAATTGATTAGAGAAAATATTTTTTATCCATACTTGCTATTGTGCAGCACACATTCAGAACACATTATAAACATATTCTTTCCACTCCCAAAGGGATACAGATCTTTTCTCTATTAAAATCTGATTTACAGCACAGGAATCAGATAATGCTTTATCTGATTTGACTCACCTGGCTGCTTGCTGATAACAGCTCCCATGTCTAATAAATAAATAGTGAAAAATCCAATAACGCCAGAATTACCCAGCATTCTTCATTAGGTCCTCAGTGATGCTTTCATGGAAGGCGAATAAGAATGAAGGTAGAAATCAGCTGCACTGTTCATAGAAGAGGTTGGAGGGTAATGGTAGGCTTTTCTAGGAAATTGTTCCTTTTCTAGGAAATTACTGTAGAAAATAATCTTGCCAACTAATTTACTCTTCATCCCTATGGCCTTTGATATGCTGTATGTCATACCTGTACTAAAAATGCTGGCACATATATATAAACAGTGTAGGTATGTGATTGTGCTTTCCAGATAATTTTCATGCAAATTTGCTTCTTTAGGCAGGAAGTTAAATTGCTGTAAAATGCTACCATTCAAAAGAGAGCCACTGTCATTTCACTTCAAAAGGCAATAGCAATAACGACGAGAGCAAGACCTTTCTCTAACTGTAGCAACAGAGCATCCACTGACTACTAACTTCACAGGTAGRTAAACAGGATCCAAAATCTTTTTCATGTTGTTTACCTTTACACTGTTTTTTAGACTGTTCTACTTCATTGGGGTTTTTTTGACGTTGCATTGTGAATGGAACAAAAAGATTACAAAAGCAGTGGGGTTTTATGTCTTAGGAGAAATGCAGAGTCAGAAAGACAAAAGAAAATGAGTAAGTCTCTCCTTAAAAAAAAGTCAGAGGGTGAGGGACTGTTCTGGAAAAGGCTGTAAATTAAGATGGACAGGTATCTGTGTGCTAGTGAAGCTGTTTGTATAAGCACTCTGTAACCTGTTTCATAACTGAAATAGTTTATATGGCACATTTTGCTGCCCCAGTTCATCCTGACTGAGGCAAACTAAGCTGCAGTCCCAGGAGTAGCTCAGTTTTCAGTGGCAGAATAAAAAGCTTCACAGCTGGATTCCCCTCTCCTCTGCTTTCCTCCCCTCCCTTCTCATGTTCTTCACTGGTAGAAGACTCCCAATCTATCAGCTGGGATCTATCTTCAGAGCTTCAGTGATGTATTTTTTCCCTTATTACAGCTCTAAGGCCCTGGGTAGGGTGGGGTGACAGAAATGATGCTGCGGCTCCCAAAGCTTCAGCATTTTTGACCTTTTGTGAGCTATTTGCCTGCAGGAATGCTACTGTCTGCCTTCCAGGGTCACACCATTTATTACAATGTGAGGCCTGCTGAAATACTTTTTCAATAAAACAGATGTTCTGATGGTGGCAGCCTGGCATCCCACTGGTTTACTGCAAGTCAGCAAAAGCAACGAGGGCATTGCTTAGCATTGCATGAAATTATTTCAAACCAAAAAGACCATTTGGCGTACATTACAGGACTGATGAACACAGAGCTCAGTTGTGCTGGGCCCCTAAAGCTGTATTTGCATTTTTTTCCACAACAGCAGCTTGAAAACTCAGTCAAACTTTGTGAAGGGGCTTGAAATGGGGATTTGAGGTCACACGTTCAGTCCATTTCCATATATTTCAATTAATGTTTGGAATTAGTGGGAGGAAGATTTGGTTCCAGCTCTTCTTTAGCAGGGTAGCAGGGTCCTGGCATTCAGTTTGGAAAGGCTGCTTCAAGGTGATAAACAGATACGCTCTTCCAGATCACACTGTTGGGGCAACATTACTGCTGTAGGACTCCACTTACGGAAAGATTCATGTGAGTACCTTAGTTCTGAACTAGCTCAAACCACTTCCAGTGGTAAGTTTAGCCCAGCTGGATGGCCGTCTTTAATGGGACATAGGGAGTGTATACATGATCCTTCTATACAGCAGTAATAGGCAGTAATTGCCAGGAAGGGGTAAAATAAAAAACCTCAGGGAGACTTCTCCAGCGCAGCTGTGCACAGAGTGGATGGCTCTCCACAACCTAATACCATCCTGAAGTAAACGGGAGTCATTTATGTCTAGCTATTTGCTGTGGCACATTGCAGCTATGGAAACTAATTTCATTATTAATATAGAGGTGAGAGGGTTGTCAAGAGAGCAAAATGCTGTTCTTTCCCTTGCATCCCCTCTGTTACTTCAGTCCCTCCTGCTAATGGAAATGTGACCTGGAGGTATGAGGAAATAGGTGCTCTGCTTCAGCCCAGCTTTGGTGCAGATAATCCTCATCTCTCTGGTGGCAGTAGATTTGTGAGAATACTAAAGTCGCATGAAAATCAAAAGCAACCTGCTGCTACTGAAGGACATGAGTTGTAAAGACGAAGCACCTTTCTGGGGAAGAGAGAGATCTGCAGGGAGCCGGAGAGCTACCATTTAGATTGGCGGGGGTCCAAAGTAATTCTGTGGATTTCAGCAGTGGCTCTGAATTTTCATTGGTGGGTGCGGGGGCAGGATTTGTCTAAGAAAGAGATCTTTGAGTTTATACTAAAGACATTTAACCCTAAAGGCACTCTCATCAGTCAGCCTGCCCATATGGATACTAGGAAATCATCTCATTTAGACAATGGCAGAGGTAAAGCTGAAACATAATGGTGCACTTGAATAAAGTCAGTGAAATATTGGCCAGAGTACAAATGCTCGTTTGTCCTATCCCTTGCAAATATACTTTAATTGTTTTCATATTTAAATGCCCAGAATCAGCCATAATAAATGTAAATGTCACACTGCTGAGAGATTTCCAAAAACAAGGAAGCTCTCTGAGGCATGTGGTAAGTTATTGCCAGTTCCCAACATCTCTGCAGAACCACAAAAGGGCAAGGATCGGTAGGAGGACAAATCAATCACGTCTGGCTAGAGTCTCCCACAGTTAAAAAATGAGATGCATTTTTTTGTGGTGACTCAGTTAATGAACAAGTGTGCTATTTAGATTTTTGGGGGGGTTGTTCAAGTAGGTAGGTGTTACCGTTAAGAATTGACTCCTCCTTTCCAATTTGTTTACAGACCTTTTAGTTCTGTTTATTTTTTAGTACATACTGGCATATGTGATTGATCTCTTCTTCCCAAAAACATGACACTGAGGGAAATTATTTCCTCTGCAGTGATCTATTCCAGTACCTTAATGGCAAACAGTTCTGGCTGTTCCCTCTACAGTGTCTCAATTCTTCATTTGCTGCTCCCTTTGTAAACATTTTGCATGTTGTATCTGAGGGGGCCCTGCTCTCTCCCAGTTTTTGCCTCTAGATGTTTGTGGAAAAGAAGAGGTGGATTTTTCCTTGCTGTTATATGAAGTTCTGGAGAGGACAAAAGTCTGGTGGATGTCGTCACTGACTTCTGTTGTATGCTTCTAAAAAGTTATGTTTTGGCTGTAAGATGTTTATGGCATCCTGATATGTAATTAATAAGCTGTTAACAACTGACTGTAGTGAGTGTGCTCTGGAACTATTAATTTTAGACGTACATACTAATTACAGACCACTAAGCAAATCTGCTGTTTTCAGGTGAGTTGGAAAATACAAATTTCTGATAGATGAATACATGTCTTGCTGTAGAAGCAGCTGTGACTTCTTTTGGGCAGTAAATACACATGGGGGAGTCAGAGCAACAGCAGGAAGGGGAAGAAAAAAAAGAGACAGAGTGGCAAAACTGGGATGTGAGGAGATGGCATTTGGGATTAGGAACATGTTTTGGAGAGAAGAAAGGGCAGATAACATCAAAATGTGGGAAGATACGGATACAGAGATTGAGAAAATCAGAACAGAGGTGTTTTAAGTAGACAGTTGACATCTTCCCTTTTGAAGCACTGAATTGAGACCAAAATTTCTCAGTCTTGTTATTTCTCTGCTGTTAGCAATATCTCCCTCGTTTTCCACTGCTGTCCAGGCATAACAACCTACTTCTACTGTCAGTAAACTGGTCAGCTCAAGTGATGCAGGCCTGTCCACAGGATCTGCCTGGGTATTGATCCAACAGCAAAAGATGGCGTTAGACGTTTGATTTGAAAACAAGAAGGAAAACTCTTTACTTGCACTCTTACGGCTACCAATTCAAGACTCTGAAATTAGGGAAAACCAGAAACAGAGAACTAAAATTAAGTAGTGTTTTTGGATGTAATCGTGCTTATAGATTGAGGACATCGGCATCATTCAGTGTCCCAGGTGTATTCTCTGGGAATGAATCTGGAGCCGTAGTTGAAGGTGCAGATGTGTACAACCTCAGCCTCTCCCACTGCAGAAACTGAGATACTTGGGAAGAATAAGGTGAAGTACTGCTGAAACATGGGATTTTCTTGTGGTTCAGGCAGTTGAATCTCTGGAGTTTTTACTCTATGCAAGTACTTCAGCTACTTGCAAGTTAGCCGTTCATTTCTCTTAGCACTCGAGCTGAGCACTCAGCACCCTGTCATTCTTGAGAGCTCTGCCTTGGTCCTGTAAAGCACGGGATACTCCAAAATGAAAGCTGTGGTATCATCTTTAAGATACCCACTTTTGACGTTAATGTGTCTGTGCCTTTGCTCTGGAACAGTTTAACAGGTGCAATGGCATTATCAATTCTGTTGTAATGAGCAACATACAGAAGCCTGTGAGGAATTTAATATGCATGCATTCGATGCAGTTTAAATCTATGCAGTAAATAAGGCATAAAGCCCTATGATGAATCAGGGCTCAAAGCGTGTCAGTTAAGAGAATACTATTTACTGAAGGAGTCTGGTCTGCTTGGTTAAGGTGTCTGTATAATTAAAGGATGAAAGCTAAAGAACCTGAATTAAAATTTTACAGGCAAACTTTAATTCTGGCATCCCATAGCTCTCAAGTCCATGACTTTGCAACCTTAGCATTTCTTAAGAGTCATCTTACATGTGTATTATATCCAATTGACTGTGGTTCCATGTACTATGGTACAGGCAACTGTATGTAGCACGTCACATTGTATCAATACAAGTCTAGATCAGTATGTGGTAGCTGAGTTTCCTGTGTTATCAACATTTTGAAGCTTTTCCTTGTATTATTTAATAAGAAAATATTGATAAAACCAATGAAACCTTTCAAACAAGTCCAAATATTTTTAGTATATTTTAAGTGGGTTGTGATACATGTCATAAAACAAATAGTAAATCCAAATAAATGGGGGTGGAATGGATGTCAAGAGATCTTACAATCCTTATAGCTTTCCTATGGCATCACTCCTGAAAAACCTAAAAAAAGATTCCTCTTTTATAAGCTTTCAGTGTTGGGGGTTCCTTCATAACAGCTTCTTCAGAAAGTCTGCTCCAATTAGAATTTTTTTTTTCCTTTCTGTATTCTGCGGATACAGTATGTGATAAATATATTCTCATGCTGTTAAGCATTAGAACACAGCATTTATAATCTAATTGCCAATAAGAAATCTCAGAATTGTACATTGAGGTTTCCCAAGCGTAGGGCATAACTCTACAATTTACACAGGCACCAGCAATACCACTGTATCACCGCTGATTGGCATGCCACTTAATGATGCTGTTTATAAGACAATTTTCTAATCAGCTGCGTGAACGCTCATCAGGAGCTTGCTTCTTGATTTAAAGCAGAGGAGTTGGAGAGAAAGATAGGGTTTGTTTTGCTTATAAAAACAAACTGGGAAAAAAAGCAAGTTATAAAGAGAAATATCAGCGTTTTTGTTCCATTCTATAAAACATTGGTACAGTAAAAAAAAAAAAAGGGCAAAACACAATTATAGAGAGCTTTGATACCATGAATCTGGGTTATGCATTTAAAAGCTCAATGTAGAATTAAAAGCTGTGGCGTGAATGAGTCAGTATTCTTCATGGTGTTTCCTTCATGTGTTTTGAAATTGGATGATGATAGCTTAAATGTTAACATTCTGTTTTTTAACAGGTGTTATATTTCCAATCATCGTTTAATAATGATTATGTGATTTGATATTGTAGATAGTCTGTCAGGTCTAGTCAGTTGAAGCTGAAGCAGGGTCAGTTTTCCATTCATTTCACATGTCAAATTTTAGTTTTCATCCCAATAAATTTAGCCAACCCTCTCTCCCACTCAAAGAATAACTAATTATTCCTTGCCTTCTTCCTATCTATTTCATTCTTTTGTTCTATAATAGACAGAATAGCTTTAATTTTAAAAATGTTATCTAAAACAACACATGTAAGCTGGGTCAAGTGTGTCCGGCATGGAAACAATTCATTATATGATTTAAGAGGTTTTAACAAGATGAGCTTCAGTTGACCTGCACTATTTGTGAATAGCTTTGGTACACACAAATAAAGTACCTCTTCCAAATTTATCCCCAAGCAATCAGTGTGAAACCCATGTAAACACACCTTGCCATCCTGTGGTCTGTATATCCAATGTATGTTGAAGAACTCACGTTTTATGAAAACATTAGAGCTTAATACCRAGCTTGTGGAATTAATGGGAGAATTGCACACTGACTTTAGTATTAGTATGTTAATCTGGAGGTGCCTCTGTCCCTTCCTTCACTGAACTAGGGTAACTTAAGCCCCTGATTGATCAGAAGATACAGGCATCCATGTATTTTCATACATGTGACTAGTTCCATGGAATATAAAGGGATTATTCAGTAGGTAAAGTTAAACATGTGCAGAAGTACTTACTACACATCAAACTCTGCAGCRGGAGATATAACCTTCAAAAATGCCTGAAATGGCTTTTCTGTATGTAAAATAAGGTGGTAGTGACTTTAATCTCAGTCTCCAGGGTTAGCTGTCAGTCCTGGTTCCTATTCGAATATCTCTTCTCACTCACCAATGCTATAAAGCTCCCTTTTCTAGCTCTGCACATTTTTTATGTATTGCTGGTTGGCTGTAGTAATTTACTTGAATTCCTCCTGATTTTACTGTTGAATGTCTGGTCAAAGTATGAAGACATGGTAAGACAAATGACTTTCAAATATTTCTCGCATCTGGCTTCTTTACCTGTAGTRCAACAGATGTGGTTTCCTACCAATACAGCTGTCAGGTCCATGCATCAAGTAAATTTTTCATATGAGGATTCTGGAAAAAAGGTTTCTGGATACCTACCAGAATTTTTATACAATCATAAAGTTTTCATTAAAATAGCCAAAAGCATTAGAATATGGTACATGTCTGCATAATTGTAAGATAACAAAACACTCTGGATAGAGTGAATCAACCACAGTGGATTTGAATTCTTTTTTTCACAGTGCTAAAAATTTGCCACACTCTTGTGGCTTTGCCATATGTAAAGCAAGATTTTCAATCCACATTAAAACCGTGTATGCAGCCAATGCAAGGCTCTCACTAGGGAATAGGGAAAATTTTCCACATCATGTTATGGGCTGGAACGTATGAAATTCTAAGATCAACATAGATCTTAGTTGTACTGGAATAATTACGTATTGTTGCTTTTTTATTTTAAAATGTGAAGGGTTGCTGTGCTTGCCTTTTAACATTCCAAAAGCCTGCAAACTGTTTTTTGGCAAGTGCAAATCAACAAATGCTGGCAATACTCTGAAAGACAGCTTTCTGTTATGAGCTTATGTAGAGATTTATATTGCTCATTTGCAATGTACAGTAGGAAGGTTGGTTGGTTCTTCAGAGCTTGTGTGTGCCACTTTCTCTTTGCTGCTGCGTTTTGTTACATTGTGTATTTATGTTAGTATAGTTCTGGAACAGACCTGGACCATTTAAGACTTGTCTTGGATTTTTGGGAGCTCTCCTGCTGGTAATTAATTTTACATCCCAAATATCTCAAGCAAACATTGTTGTCAGTGAATCTTTAGATTAACTTTTGTTCCTTTTTAATGCCTCCACAATTACTTTAGTGTCCCAGCTGAAATCACCTCAGAAGAATTTTACTTACTGTTGTGAAATTCACTTCTTCCAGTTTATGCCATTTTCTAACTTCCTGGGGTAATGATTCCCTAGGTGTTGTCAGTCTTGGTTTTGCACCCGTGTCTCCTGAATTTCTCTGCCATTTTTGTGGTCTGCTTCCTCTGATGCCATTGTCAACAAATCCTTCAGAAGTTACTAATAATGAAGGCAGTCTTTAAAAAAAAAAAACCAACACAAACAAAAAAAAAACACCAAAAAACTTAATTGTCATAATGGCACAGCACCACTTGCTGACTCAGTGGGTAGCACACCAGGCTGGGGATCCAGCAGCAGGGCTGGAACACATCATTAGCTCTCATTAGTATACTGTCTCTTCTCCTACTGTCTGTCTTGTTAACTCTTTGGTGCAGGGACTGTCTACTACGCTGGGTCTGTACAGTGCACCCTGTCCTGCCTGGTAGGCACGTACTACAGGGATAAACATAATTAATTGCAATTGGGAGATGACTTCTGGAGTTATAGTTGAAAGTTAATACCATGGAATGATTCCTGATTTTAAATAAATGCATATTCTATATGTGTTAGAGGCTGCATCTGGATTATTATCTTCAGAAACTGTACTGTGGAAAGAGAAGAAAATCATTGTTTAACATACAGTGCCATCTACAGAATAGGTTGTGCAGCCTGCCCTTCATACATTATATGGGTTTTTTTGGTTGGTTTTTTTGTTGGTTTGTTTCTGTTTTGTCACAGCACAGTTGACGTTCATGGCTAGAGAGGTGTTAGAAGTTTTTAGTGGATGCCTGCAGAATTGGAGGATGAGAATGAGAGTTCAAGAGCCCTGGGGCCTGGCTGAGCTCTTGCTGAAGTGCTGAGGTGCAGTTCCTGCTCTCTGAGCTGCTGCTGCTTGGGAGGTTGATTCTGTCACCCAGGATACCCAAATGGGAGGTGGTTTGTGTGCTCACCCACTTCAGCTGTAATCTGCAATGTCTGTAGGCCAGGCTTCATCAACAACTCCCCTTATTAACTTTCTCTTAGAAGCCTAAATTGTTGGGGGTTGTTTTTTTTTTAATACAACTATTTCTAGAAATGCTGCAACTGCAGCTAACTTTCCTAGCAAGTGCATGACCTACTACACCGGTCTGACAGGCACACAGAGGTGGAAAAAGGAGGGAAGGGACCAGAGAGGAAAAAGTCCATCTGGGATCATGTTGTGAACTTTAGGTATAGTAAAGCACCCTGTCAACTGTCCTCTCTGTTAAGTCAGTTTAAATGTGGGGGAGAAGGGGAGGGTGTCCTCCCATGTTGTTTCCTAAGCACATGCTGTAGAGAAAACTGTTCAGTAGCGGTTGTGTGTTTTGCATGGTTCACTGGTTGCAATGACAGTATTGGCATTGCAGGGAGAGTTGGATTTAATCCCCCAAATCTTTAGAGTGCTCTTCAGACAAACGTTAATTTTGGTGCAGAAAGCTGGATATTATAATATTTTTAAAAAAGACAGAAAAGGTGAAAGAACACACAAATATCACTCCTTCCACTCTCAGGAATCCATTATTTATGTAATATAGCAAATTAAGTTATTGTAGTCACTGCAGAACAAACTGTTGTCTGTCCTCTTTTGTCTAACTTCTGAATGTTGGAAGTTTTCTGACCGTTAAGCTGTTACTAGCTCAGGACCCACTGTTTGGCATCTTCAAATTAGTGGGGTTGAAAAAGAGAAACAGGAAGGGAGGGCTGAAAATGAATTCTGACATCCAGGGCAGATAAATAATTTTCTGGCAGGTGATCTTGCAGGGGAGAAGGAGGAGGAAAAAAAAGAGAGGGGTCTTTGGGGTTTTTTTTATAGTTAGATGTGAAATTCAATGTATTTAAAGTAGCAGCAGAGATAGACTAGGAGGCTGAGTGTCTGAGACAGCTGAAGTTGCACGTTAAATAGAGTTTATGAGACTACTCTGCCATTTCTCACCTGCACTGTCACAGTCAGTACATGTGAGTGTGTAGGTGAGTGGGGGTGTATGTAAATAATAATTCCTCTTTATTTAATATACATTAAACCTGAAAGGGGACAGAAATATGAGTTAGCAGAGTGCTACAATATGTGAAGGTAATTATGTAGTAGTTATCCTCAACATTTCCATCTTTAAAGTGGTTTTGAACTGCTTAAGTGCAGCAGTTACTGCAGACTGTGATTAGATAAATGGATGCAAGTGGTAATTGTAACTGATGAATGATTGATGATGGCTGTATATATTTATCATTATATACTGTTGTAAACACTTTCTTTCTCAGCAAGGATGGAGCCTGTAGGCAAAATGATGATGTATCGAATATGAATTCTAACTGTAATATTTTAAAGAGTATACAGGGCCAATATTGTAGGCTGGGATAACCACAGAGCTGTTACCTGAGTAACTGGTGAACTTTGTCATTGATATCAATGGGCTGAGCACCAAACTTCTTCCAGCAGATGTTCAGGTGGAACGTCCCTGTGCAGCTGGGAAGGTGGGTTAGTAGGAGAGAGCTTGAAAGTGCAGATGGGGAAGCTGAGCACTGTTGAATGATGGCTTTGTGTGGGGAAAACTCACTAATCCACTGCTCAAAAGAAGAAGAGGAGACACAGTTTCTCTTCATTATTCTATTGCTTCTTAAGGCTCCTGCCTTTCTTCTCAACTTTCCAGTGTCCTGTCTCCTCAAGTTAAAGTCAACCTTTGTGAATTTCTTCTGCCCTGTAGATCGTTAAGGTCTATGAGACATTTACAATGCAGTATTTGACAGCCACGGGAGTAAGTGTTGTACACCCCCATTGTAAGAGCCATTTGGGACAGAACAAGTATGTTTGGGTAATTGGAAGTTGATGGGAACAAGGAGAGAAACAAGGATGTCCCTAGAAAAGGAGGGTGGGATAAGAGGTTTGCATAATCTGAATGATGCTATGATTCTATTTGATTTGTCACCTGCCATTTGCTAATTATTGATCACAGTAATAACATTTGGTAGTTAGATTAATTTAAAGGGATTTTTATTGCAGCAGCTTGAGTTTAATATCAGTTCTTTGTGTATCATACAATGCAAAAAGTAACCTGTGGTAATTAAATTACAGGCTAAGTCTTCATTCTACATAAATTGTCCTATTCACTGAGGAAAAAATAAGCAGGATATTACCAAAGAAAAGCCCCAGATTATTAGCAGCCTCTGCTCCCTGCTCTGTTCACTTCACTTGCAGTGCTGAAATGTCTGTTGTTTTTCCTATGGCGTTGTAGAACTGACAATGAACTTGCCGGCTTTTCTGTCATGTGCCTGCCCTTGGGCTTGTATAAAAGAAGTGAATTAGGTTCTGTTTTGTTGACCTTTTAGATGTAAGGGAAATGGTAGTCCTGTTTGCTTACACATCAAATGCTGCCAGGCTATTGTCTGCATTAACCTTTGTGGAGCACCCTGATGTGACTGTTACCCTCGCACCAGCAACACAGATGCTAGAGAGAATTGAGAAGGGATAAATTGGAGGTGCCATGCAAAACAGCTCAGCTAAAGACATTTTTCTCCTGCACTGAAGAAAAGGTATTCTGTATGTGTTTAACTACTTAGCTGGTCTGTGAGTCCTGTAATTTGCTTAGCCAAACAGAACTTCAAAACAGATGGTTTCTAAATTTGGGGAAAATAACCGTTTCAGTATTTTTTCCCTGTGCAGTCTGCAGTTATGCTTTAGTACTGAAATTATTTGAAAATTAAACCGGAAAATAAAATTCGGATCTTTACCAACTGAATACTAATTTCAGGAACATACAATTTTTAGTATGTGTTAGGTTTTCATCTGCACATTTAGCCTAAGATTTTTTTATGCTCTGATTTAGTGTTTCTTGCTGCTTACTTGCATAAACACTACCAAATCAGTCAGTCGGAGTCACCAGCGTATTTAGCTCCCAGCTGCATTTGCTAATAAAAGGAAGAATGACAAGTTCCCTCCTTCGCAGAGGAGGAAGTGGAGAAACATAACTTTGCACTTACATAGCACTTGCCATCAGCAATCTATATAGGCGCTTTACCAAGAGTAAGTGCATTACCTGATCTGGAAGACATTTTTGTTGTGAGAAACTGCTTTGTTCCCARTCTCTTCATTGAGGAAACTGAGTCACAGAGCATTTGTCTGGTCTGAGATTGTAAGTGAAACTAATCAAAAGGTAGGAATCCTAGTATCCTGGGCTTTGGGATTGTTTTTTAACCTGGTAGAAGTAAATTAGGACAAAGGAATTCATTGTTTGATATTTAGTATTTTTTTAAGATGTATTTAATATTATCATACATAGTTACTATTTCCAAAGTGTATCTAATAAAATTATATTTAGAAATACTGTCTTTTTCTCAGAACATATGGTCAACTGTTGGTCATTTTGTACATGTCCATGTCCATCCCTGAACGTAAAGAGGTTGTGTAGGTGTGAAAATGGAGTTAAATTCAGTTTCCTAAAAACTCAAGCGTAATATTTGGTCTCCACTTTTAACAACTCTTTAACCATTAGTTGTCAGTGTGAGAGCATCTGTGTATACTCAGGTAACCTTTGAGATAACTCATTGCCCAAGAACTGAAATTATCTTGGGTTGGGGATTACTAGAGGGAATGTTAGGGATATGACTCATTCTATTCAAGTCTTTGCTCCCTCAAGCAAGTGTGCGGTGCAATGCCCGGCCAGACTCCATCAGTGCAAGGCAGAGCTGGGCTGTGGGACTCATTGGCACAGGATACTGTGTGGAGCACAGACACAAATGGATTCAGGAAAAAACTTGACAAATTAAGGAAAAACGATCCAGTAAACACAGTGATACAGTCTCCATCTCAAGAAATCTCTAATMTACAGGTCCTTTGAGGAAGGGTGTGCTGAGGGAAATACCGCTCGGTATCGTCCTGTCTTTAAAGTTCTTTCCTAAATACCCATTATGGACCATTGCCTGAGGCTCCTGTGTCAGTGTCCTACTAAGATAAACCTTGCAAGGACGGCAGTGGCTGCTTTTGTGCTCTTTTGACCCTTAGAGTCTGTAGCTCTTTTTCCTCCTGACAGAGCAGTTATATTCTTCCTTTTGGGCTTCTCTTCCAAGCTGTTTTGTCCTCTGCCCAGATTAGGGACTCATCATTTCAGTTTAAATTTTCCTTTCTTGGACAGAGGACTAGAACTACATGCCTTTCTTCAGAAAGCATTCCCTTGTACAATGTACCACCTGTACCGTGGCAATAATACATGTTTATCTCTATTGAAAACGTCTAACCTGCCACATCTTTTTTAACATCTCTAGGCTCTTTCTGCTAGTGCAGTATTGGACTGCTGTAAAATACAGCCTTCAATTGCTTGCTAAACTGTCAAACTCGGTTGGCAATTGAGAGTCTGCCTCAGCATTTTAATGGGCTTTGGCTGCAAACGTTTCAGAGGAGGACTTTTGCTCCTTTACTTGAAAACCCGCTTTCTAGTTGGGGTTTCTAAAGGTGGCATTGTAGAACTGCAGGTGTCAATGGAAGTGGGTTTTTGGGCCCAAAGYGTGGAGTCTCAAGCAGAGAACGAGTTGACTTCCCTTCTTACTCCTTCCCGAGTTTTCAGAATTTTTAACAGAGAAAACTGTTTGCATTTGTTTGGTTGGGTTTTTTTAACAGAAAATTGGTATGATTGTAGCTTCCCTTCCAGAGGCTGTAAGAGTAGAGGTATATGTAACTGAAAGTAATAGCCATATTATGCCTTAGGAAGTTGATCTTTCATTAAATACTCTTGTTAAGCTGTGTTTGCTGACTACAAGTGCATTCATAGCAGCTCACCTAACAGTTGGAAAGTCTTTACTACTTTCCTTAAGCCCTCTTTGAGAAATAATTAAATTGACTTTGAGTTCTCTTCAAATTCATCCCTTTTGTATCTTCTCTGATGTATCTAATCTCTGCTGGCTCAGAGGGAATGCTTTTGGGCAGGATATAGCCGTGAACAAGGCTTCTGTCTAGCCCATGTTGCTTTTAGAGTTGTAGTTTTTATGTAAATCAGTTTTAGGACTGAAACTGCAGATTAGATGTTCCACGGGTACCTTCTTGGCATGTTGCATCACTGACTTGCAAGGTAAAACTACAGTATAATAGCCACTTGATGGTGCCTTCTAAAGGCTGTAATGTCTCTTTATTTTGCTGCAGATATAGTAGCAGCTGGCAGGAGCATAAGGTTGCAGAATTCTTACTGCAGCCGTTATAACTCTGTGGCTTTTATGCTACTACATAACATTTATATAGAGGGTGATGGGAAAGGAAGGTGAGTGAAACGTATTTGCACATTGTAGTAACAAAAACCAACATTGACAGGTTATATTTTATTCCGGAAGAAACGCCACTTCTGGATTTTCATCTGATGTTATAATTTGCAGCTTGATTGGTCATTCTTGTGATCGTTGGCCTGTTGTGTAATAACCAAAATTTCATGAACCTGTTTGTCTTGAACTGCCTTGTCATGAGTTCACATCTAAATCTGTAAAATATTTCAACTTCAAATTTAGAAAGGTAATTGAATTATGCTGTAGGAAGCAAAATGTGTTATTTTTCACATCTTTCTAAAAGATCCTGGTATTTTAGCACCTTGCCTCCAAGGAACATCAGGTGGATGATATCCTTCACATGCATATATCTAGCCATCACTATGCAAAAGAAAACCTCTCTTCAGTCTGATTTTTCAATCAGATGCTTTGACTAAAGCATTACAGAGCTAATGTAGAAAGTAGTTGCAGTAATATCCAACAAAGGGTTGTGAATTTTTCCCATATGCAAAAGAGAAGTATTATGGATGTTAGTTTTGCACGGTTTTGGGGTTTTTTTGGTTGTTGGTTTTTTTTTTTTTTTTTGTCTCTTGGGTCTGGAGCCTGTGCAGCCTGTTCTCTGTTCTCTACAAGAAAAGACAAAAAGATAAGGGAAAAGAAAAAAAAAAGTCTCCTGTGGATGGAGGCATGTCTGTAAGTGTAGACAAGACATATAGATGTGGGATAGTGGATTCAGATTATCAATCAGAGGCACTTCGTTATATGGTAATCAGAGGAATCTACCTTCAGGGAATTAATGTTAAATTTTGTTTTGAAGTAGCTCATACCTTTTTTTTTTGCTCCCACTGCCTAACTCTGGCAGAAAGCTTATTCCCCAAAACTAAGCTCCTGAGGGTAAATCCCTAATCATTCCAGGTGACCAGTAGAGCAGTGATTGACCTCGAGCAGGTACAGTCTCTAGTCCAAAAGTGGTGCTTCTGATGTAACTTTGCCTTTTTGCAGTGTTATTTTGTGTTGCATGAGTTGCACCATCCGCATCCCATATTTGCCTGTTCTTTATGCTTCTGCAGCCTAAATTACTCTGTCTCCCCACCATTTAGGTATAATCATATATTGGAAGAGAAATAGCCCATGACTTGAAAGTTACAAACATGAATGGTTCTCAGTCTCGTGTCCTGGGCCTTACAGAAAGGTAGGGAAAGAGCGGGTCCTTTGTGGCAAGCAATGGCAGGGCTGTGCCCGGCAGGATAGTGAAAAGTCTTGGATTTCAGGAATCGAGTTGCCCCTGTTGGAAGAGTGATACGTAATGAGTGATGTGAAATAAGTGATTTTCTTCCATGTGATAAACTGAAAAGAAATTGGTGGGAAGAGATGATGCAGAAGCTCCTGCCCCCTAATCAGTGGTTCAGCTAATGTACGGTACTAGCAGGAAATTTCCAAGCTGCTGATTGTATTGCTTCAGAAGAAGAAAAATCATCCCATTGCTTGAAAATGCAGTGTTTTGTCTTGGAAAGAAAAATGCATTAAAATAATGGTATTTAGTATTTTAGACCTTCTGCCTTGTCAGATCAAGGTTCGCTGGAGCTAGTAGAGGCTGATTCAAATATACAGTTTCTGCCATAGCCTGGAGATGACATTTTAGTCTCCACTGTCACTAATCTGGCTGGGAATGACAATCACAGTGATAATTACAGGGGAACTCCAGAGTCTCAGAGGCAAAGCAAAGCAGATTCTTCTCCATAGAGAATTTGCTTCTTGAACAACCAAAAGTGACAAATCAAATGCTCCTGTGTCTAACTGATGCAGGTCGCCTGATACAATCGGATGACATTTTGTATCAAAGCAAAGCTAATTATTAGTAGAATTGTATTGCCTTGCATGTTTTAGTTTTGGAACACATGCATATTCATTATTCTGTCTGCTCTTGAAAGATTTAGCAATTGGTTATTACAGTTAGATAATTACTAAATACATCCTGTTCTTCTGGAACTTGGATGAAATGCAGACTCAGGAGCCAGCAGGGAATACTCAGCAAAACTGAACTGTGCTAAATCAAAAACTGATGAGAAAGTGCTGCTTTCTGCAATGCACAATTTCACTTTGGAGCACATTGGACTGACATGGTGTCAGGTTTTGTTCAGCGCTGGTTGTGTGTGACTATGCTGTGTTCCTTCAAAGTGAGAGCCTGGGCAGCAGCATGTAATCCTACCTGATCGCCTTGTCCTTGGCTGCATGTAATATAATAACATACAACATGCGATGTCCATAACAGATGCAAACCATCACGAATGCTCCTGATGTGATGATGGTGGAAGATCCGAAAGAGTGGATAATTTATTTGAGTAATGGAACAGTCCATAGTTAAAATAGAAGACACACACACACTTTTTGGAACATCTTTTGTGTTTCCATGCATATAGTCAGTCTTTAGGGGTTAGGACAATACTTCCCTGGTGAAATATTCTAGCTATGTCAGAACTGCCTAGATTAGGGGCGGTTTGTTCTTACCTTTGAATTTGGTTGGGAAGTTACCAAAATTACAAACCAGGAAAAAGAGACTTCTGGTGAGATCGGTGTGCCCTTTCCCGTAATTACTCCTAGTTCTCGTTTAAGGCTTGTTTGTCTCACAAAGCATTTGTACAGAATGTTACCAGCTTTTGGTTCGCTGTGTATTTTTAAGCCCTAAATGAGTAAATGCATGTGCAAACATAGGTGCAGTGAAATGTTGCCTATTGAAAACTGAACTCATAAAAACCTGTTCTAAAAGTAATAGACAATCAGCAATCTTCTTTTATAGAGGAAAATAATTTTAAAAAGAAACAACTCTGAATATAATTAAACATCGTAACTCTGGTTTATATGTGTTTAATAGGTATAATAATACTTACCTGCTGTATCTCACAGGAGCCTTTTGAAGTTTAATTAATTAGTGTTTATAAAAGCACACCGAAATCCTAAGATGAGAAGAAACTCCAAGTGCATTGTATTGTTGCTGTTGTTTTATGAGCAATTTTGAGAAAAACCTGGTACTTCCAGAGATCCAGAATGCATTTTAGCGTTCCATCATAATTTTACATTCACATAAAGTTAGTTTCTTGTTGTTTTCCTAAGATTTTCCTCCTCCTATAATCAACGCTTGAGGCTGTTGTTTGCCTAAAACCCAAAATATGTATTTAAAGCAACTTTTAATGTTAGGTAAATACCATTTCTTTCCTAAACCTTTTTTTGCTTTAATTTCCTTTGGAATTGTCAGTCACAAATCAGAAGTGCTTAAATAACTTACAGCCAATCTCAGTGACAGTATTAACATAAACTCAAACTATGCAGTGTAGTGGTATTCAGGGCAATGTCTTAACTAGTGGGAAGACTATTAAAAGTCTTGTGATAGGTCTCAGTAGTTTATATTTCCTCATTACAGCAAATGAGTCTCATCAGCATGTTGTTTTTCAAAAGGAAGTTTTGCAGGAAAAGTAAGCAAATAAACAGCTGCAGAGCCTCAGTCTTCAGTAGGAATGGAGATTTGGGGGACGAGAGGGGTCCCCAGAAAGGATGGCATCACAGCTGATTCAATAGGTGTTTTAAAGATGAACTATTAATCAGTTCTGAAATTAGACCACATCTTTAGTTAACTAGAGAACTTAAAACCTTTCTCTCTGTGTGTAGGGGAGAGGGGCAGAGATGTCAGACAGTCTGGCCTAGAAGTAGACAAGTGTATTTTCACTTGTGTTGGGTAGATGCTCATTTTTCTTTGGGTTCACATTTGTGACAAAATATTTTTAAACCCAGGAAATACTTTTTAAGGTATTGAAATATATATATATATTTTTTACCTCTTTGTAGCTACATTGAAAAAAGGCAGTATCTGGATTAGGTTATATTGAAGGTTATTGTTTCATAAGTTAAATCAGCCCTACCTTTTTTTTTTTTTTTTTTTTTTTAAACTTACATCTCTACATTTTAATCTGGTTTCATTATTATTGACACTACACAGATAGTTTCATGTACACATCTTCAAAGAAATAACTCCCCTAACTAATGATACTGATGAGTAATTTGTGTTGCAGGTCTACAGTCTGAGGCACAAGGGAGGACTTATCGCCAGAATTAGCCAACTGAAGGCTTAGGAGTTGCTGGGTGGCTCTGTCACCTCAGGAAAAGCTCTGATAATTCTTAATATTTATTATGAGTTATGGAGGACCCTTCACTTTTAAGCAACACTCTCTTCAACACTGGGTTTCCCCATGCCTCTCGCAGAGTTATGAAATGAAGGAGGACACAGGCTTCTTTATGTACAAAGTGTTTGGCACTTCTGTGATTTTTGTGATCTGATGTCAACATGAACATCTATTGCCATGAATATCCACTGTCTGTGTTCTGGATAGTTGTTCCAATATTCTGTCTGGATTTGACCTCATGAAAAAAAGATTTTTCTATTATACTCCATTAAAGGAGTTATTTTTGGATTAGAAACATAATAGTCAAGCGGATGGGGAACTGTGCTAGGAATCGTTAGACTCGGGCATTTTCTCAGGTTTTGCTGGGTAACCCAGGGCCACTCCAAGCATACTTCTCTGTGCTTCGTTTTCCCCACTTTAAAAACAAGAGTAATGCCACTGACATCCTTTAAGTGCTGTGAGATCTACTGATGAAAATTTCTGCACAAAAGCAAATGGTGCCGGTGTTATTCCTGACTGGGTCACTGGGTGTGCTGTGTAACTGCGGCAAAAGACTGCACTCTTCGCTGGTTTGCTTCTCTTCCCATCTTCTCACTGTCTTGTTTCCTTTGGTAGTTTTTTCAGGATTTGGACGATCGTGTGGTTGTTTTTTTTTTTTTTTTTTTTTTGTACGGTGCCCAGCACAATGAAGTCTGAAGGCATTGACTGCTATCGCACTGGTAATTAAAACTGAACTTAGTAAGTTGATGGGATGGTTATGTTAATAGCCTGTAAATCCCTCCTGCATGGAACTGGATTGTTCTTAACTTGTTGAATTCTTGTACTTGTGGCATTTTGATCTCGCAGGTTTTCTCACTGTGTAGAATGCAAACTGTTGATTTTTAGGCAACTTGGGATACTTTGAGAGAAAACGCAGTAGTCGTTGGTCAGTTTTTGAAGTATATTGGCTCCGTTGCTTTCACAAAGCTGGTCTTAGGTATTTGTTTCTCTGTTTGCCTTGCTAAATTCACAAGCCTTTTCAAGGGAAACTCTTAAGATCTTGTAACCAAACCACAGAGAGCTAACTTGTTCTTTATTTAATCTACAGTGTTTGCATGGGCTGTACTTCCAATTCTGTATAATTTAAATTCTGTGGGGGAAAAAAAATTGCCATTGAATATTTTAGATTGCAGTTTTGGCTTTAGATGTATAGGAAAGAGTGTTTCTGTTCCCTCTGTTTAAGCAAGTACTTGAACATATAATGTCTTTAAAATGCCTCAGTTCTCATCAGATTTAACAGTAGTGCTGCTGAAAGGCTCTTGCCAGGTCTAGGGATTAGGATTTTAGCAATGCATTTTCAGAAGGGAGAAGATTAAGCCCATGAGATCTGCACGCAGTAAAACTCTGAACAGACCATCAATCTCCACAGCCTAAAAGCTACTCCTCTGGCCTTCGGCCAGCTCTGCACCTATAAGGCAGGCGAAGGAGCCAGCTATGCAGTCCTCACCTGGCCCTGCATACCCAGGGAGTCATGGTGCTCGGGCATTGCCCCAGCCATTTCACTGCAGCAGTGGTCAGTGCTGAGGACAACCTGAGATATTTCAAAGAGGGATCCGAGCAGAGCTGCTGAATGGGTAGAGGGTTTGCCAGTCTCCGGTCTCTGCTACTTTTCCCTGAGTCTTTAAAATTCCTGCGATACCCACAGGTTTTTCTGAGGTGAAATGACCTATAAATATATCAGACTCTCTGAAGATACGTTGTCCTATGCCAATCAAAAGGATAAAGACATACTATCCTTACTACTAAAAATAATTGGAGAGGTGCCAGCGAGGAGCGAATTTAGAGAAATTATTGCAGTGAGACAGATCCCTACATAATTGATATTTGGTATGGACAGATTTATGGAGGTAGCTGTTACAATCCTATTAAATACTTAGCTGAAGCACTTAGCTCTGTCACTTTTACTAGCACAGTTTTGCACACTCTTTTCATGGTGATTTCAGCTGTGTATTTCTTATCCTTTTTGGGACTTCCTGCATTGCAGAAAGACATCTTTAAAACTCCCAGCGTCTTCCTTTATGCTCATGATAGGCAGATTGCATTGACATGGTCCTCACACAGGAGCAAGCACCTTTTTCGTGTCTTGTCTTTGGTGGTACTTCCCCCCTCCATCTGGACAGATCTGTTGGGTTTTTTTCTCACTTCGTGCTGGAAACATACTGCATATCTAATATATTGTGTCCAAAGAAGCCGAATTTGCTTTTTTAATACAAGCTCTTATCTCTTACCAAGCAGAGATCTACAAATACTGTACTATGTCCCCCACAGCTATTCTCTGTTTAGAGATTCTTCATCATGTGTCGGACAGATGGCACAATCAGTGGGTTGTATCAGAGCATTAAAAAAAKAAATTCTTTCTTGCTGCTTCTACCCAGACTGTTTTGAATTCAGTGAGATGCAACAGCTGTAACACAATCTTTCAACGACAACTCTGAACATGGGGGTGGTGGGGCTGTTGTTTCATTTGAAAGTCAAAAAACACGTAGGAAAAATAGCATTAAAAAAAAAAACATAAAGGGCTTTAACAGAGCTATGAAGGTTGCAAGGTTAAGAACCTGACTTCTCGGAGTTGTTTATTCTCTCAGCTGTCTCAGATCACAGGTGGATCTCCATTTGGAGCTGCTGATACAAACAATACAGCATTGTTTTTCCTTCTGTTGAACGCTTCTTAAGACTGCTCCTTCATTTGTTATTAAATAAGGTATCTGGTACTTACAGAAGCCTTGCCAAAGCATCAAAGACGCTTGTGTTCTTAGTAAGCATGATAGAAAAAGCACCATTAATAATATAAGGGTTTGCTGAGGGGACAGCCCTAGGTTTCTGTATTGGGCATCTGTTGTGCCTGACCATTACCAGCTTGCAGGTGTGCAATTTGTTTTTAATATCAAAGAACCTGAAATCTTTGATAACTGTTAAATGATATAAAAAAGAATAGGTCTTGTGTTTTAGTCCTCATCCTACACAAGCCCTAGTAGTCTTTTCTTCATATGCTTTGTTCCCACCCATCCCTGTCACTCCTGCCCCCAAGGGAAGTGGTCCTAGTGCAGCTCCTGTCATGGGTCCCAGCCTCCCACAAGGAAGAAATGCAGTCAGTAAAAGAAGCGGAGATAAGCTGCCAGTATGCATGGGGTAGTGAGTACGGTCTTGACAAAAGGTTGGAAGAAAGATGAGGGTCTCTGCAGAGCTGGCAAGGAGCTAAGCTGGAGATGAGGGTCGTTGGAGGTGGGAGAAGGGAGGCACTGGGGGAGCTCCTGCCTTCTGACTGCCAAGTGAGGGATCCTGGAAGGCCCCCGACTGCTGCTCATCTTCAGCTTACTCCTGGGGAGAAAGCCTGGCCTGAGATTTGTAGCAGCAGCATCCTGTTCTTTTGTATCTCCAGCTGCCTGTTGTATACAATATACCACAGGGAGGAGATACATCATCTCTCTTGCATCGTTATCCACTTTCTGTAGAACATAGCTTCTCACTTCATATTCCTCCAACTTTCATGTTCCCTGGTTATATCACTACAGTCAAACTGCTCCTGTAACACCGCTTTAGGTGCTTTTATTCCTAGAAACTGCAGCTTTTTAAGCTAATCTTATATCCCTGCCCAGGTAAACTTGAGCTATATGAGAAGGTGCTCACGGCTAATACAGGGAACTACACAAGAATAACTGTACCAGTTTAAATTCATATTCTATTTAAATCTGAATAATTTTTTCACATTAGCAAGTCATAAAATAAAGGAAGTTTTTAACTTAATCTTTTAACAGGGGGGAAGACGAGTCTACAGACTAGAAACAGACGTTCTTCCCTTTGTGTTGTTGCAATATTCAATTCTCTACCTGGCACTGTGTGGGAGGCAGTTTGGATTGTGGGACGGGCTTGGTATTTCTGCTAAATGATGAGCAGGTAAATGATTGTGCTGATATTTAATTGTCACCTTTTAGGTTCAATAGTTTAACAAGTCATTGTGACAGATGAGGTGGCTGTTGCTTCTGAAAGCTGTTAAGGTACCATTTGCTTTGTCTCACTCAATGCACTTCTTCAAAGTTGTCTTCATGACTGTGATGACTAGAGAGGGGAGCAAAAGGAAAGGATTGTCCAGCTGTGGGTGCATCCTGGCAAATGCAGAAAGTCCTGCCAGAGGTTCTTGACGCAGGTTTCGACCACAGAAGTACACACCGTCCTGTGTAGTACTGTGATGTTCTGTGAAGATAATGCTGCAGCTTACTGAGAGATGGGACTCCAAATCACTGTGAGAAACACCAGCCAGCAGTTTGACAACTCAATGTTCATTGCACTGTCCTTTTTCTACCCATACTATTATCATTTTCCCAAGTAATTATTATTGCCCTCCTGGACAGTTGGTTAACTCTCTGTAAAATTCTGCTACATCAGAAGCAGGGGAACTTGCCCTTTTCCAACATGTTCAGCAACATTGACACTGTTTTTTATTGGTCTGTGCATTTTATTATACTTCTTTCCCCATGACAACATGAAGCGGTGAACAGCTGGCCAGCTGCAGAAGTGCTTGTGCAACCAGAGAAGGTTGGGAAAGGGAGGGGAGGGAGTCTGGTTGAGAATTGCTTGCCAGCTTTACTGCAGAATTATGATTAAAGTGTTTTGTTGAGAGTTTAATATATGTGCACGTGAGAGTCAGCAAAACAGCTTGGGCTGCCTTCTGTTTCCTTCTCTATTTGTTTCATGTACAATTTCTCAAATGTCACATTTAGTGTAATAACTCTCCTTTCATTTGTATGATATTAATCTGACTTTTAACTCTTCCTCCTGTTACACTTTAAATGAGCTCCCAGTGCAACACCAGAGTTGGGGGTTTGACTTACATCTTCCTTTGCCTAGCACTGATCCCACGCCACTTCTTGTGGACTTGTTCTAGGTAGGCGATGGAGTGCACAAATGGAAATGACAGTTCCACTGGAGAAGCCCGTAATTCCTAGTGCAGCAAAAACCAAAGGGCTCTCTGGGAACTAAGGTCACTGTTTTTATTAAGAGTCCTTCAATATACAGCTCATAAACCATCAGTAGCTCTTTGGATGGATGTAAATCAGCAGCTGTAGTTTATGTTACTCAAAGTATTGCAGGCTGCTTTTGACAATATTTTAGACATTTTCATGATGTGTGTATAATCAGATGGAATACCATTGCATCCTTGCCTTCGCAGCAAGGGATCCAGGGATCCATACATGCACAGATAATCCATTACAGACAGTTTTGATGTAGGTACTTCAGACTTATAACAGTTATTGCATTTCTCTCAAATTATAACTAGGAAAATATGTAGGAAATATAACATTTACAAGGGGAGAAGGGACAAGGGATTAAGGGATAAATTGCCTGTCCACAATAGTGCTGTGAGGAAAATGTAGATACCCATGCCGTGATTCATCTTGCCAAACGTTAGAGGTCCGCAGCTAGCTATTCACAGTTGCTCCTTTTATGCTCAGTATATGAGTGGGCAGTTTGAGAGTATCATTTATTTGATTTACTTCAGATGCTTACCTTAAGATGAGTCACACCCCCTATACAGCTACAGCCTTAGGGCATTGTAGGTGTCTGCATTTACTCAGATGAATCTCACTCCCATTTCCTCTCTTGAGTGAAATATTTTTTCAGAAGGAGAAGTACTTTATGAATTGCCAGCATTCTTATTTCTGTATATTTTTAGAGGATTTTCATTGTGGGTGCAAAAGTGTGCGTTTATAAGTCCATACTTTATTTAGAGATTTTTCCTCTCCAACATACAAGGTCAAAATGCTTCATCCTCGTGTCCTCTGCAGAATTTGAAACCAGCTGTGTGGGGAATGGTTGCCATCTCATACCTCTGATGATCTCTAAAGATGACCATTACTGTGCTGACAAACACTTCCTTAATGTTTTCTTAAGGCAATTGACTTTTTTCAAAAGTGTGTTATTAACAATTGGTGCAACTTGGAAAACTGAAAAATGAGTGCAGTTGTGGCATTTTGATGCTAGCAAAGATACAGCACTTGCTTTTCAATGTTTTTACTGGCTGTAAATCAGAACATTTAATCAAGAGCCTTCATAATGAATTTTAAAGGTCACTTTTGCAAAAGCAAAAAAATACCCAACAAGATAATGTGGACTTTATTCCTCTGATTTTCTAATTTCTTTTTTTCTTTTTTTTTTTTTTTTTTTTTTTTTTTTTTTTTTTTTTTTTTTTTTTTTAGTACAGAAGGCTATTTAATTGCCCAAGCTTAATAGCAGCCCTGCTTGGACTCCCCTCTGTTCTGAAATCAGCACTGTGGTTTGTGGTTTGTTGTTTTGAATAGTTAGTAAAGCTGTCAATCTTCTTGAAATCCATTTCTGAATTCAGAAGACTTGTACGCCCTGAAATCTCTGATAAATGTTGAAAAAATAATTATATAATTTACATGAAAAGTGTGGAGGGGAGTGGTCCTTGTTTTTCCCAACTTCTTTTAACCCCCTTTTCTTCTTTACTATGTGTTGTTGCTCTTTGTTGTAATTTTTCATCTATGTTTGGTAGGTTCTTTTGTTTGTTTTAATCCAGGGCATAACGAGAATGAGCACTAGAACAGGGAATTAAGAATTAACTCAGTAATCTGACTGTTAGCACCTTCCTCGTTTTGAGCTTCGCTGGAAAATAATGAACATCATTTAGTGCCCTGCTCCACCTCCTTGGGGAGGTAAGGAATGGTCCTCAAAGTTAGTTTAAAGTAAAGGAAGTAATTTGTTCTCCTTCCCTGAAACTCAGTCTCTCTTGCAACTTTAGTATTCAAAATGTAAGAGCTGATGTAAGGCATCATATCCTGGATATTAAACAAGCCTCTCTATTTCCTGTCTACCAATAGTCCTGATAGTGTCAGCTCTTCTCCCTCCTGAGAGCAACCTAGTCTCAATCATGTTTTGGAAAGACCACTTCTATTAACTGGAGTATTTTGGAGAGATATTTAAAGGCATGACAGAAAAGTACATGAGTCCTGTTGATTCCATGCCTTGGCACATCCTTAAGGTCTTCAGGAGCCTTGGAAATTTTAGCGTTAGTCATTTGCTTTTCCACTGATTTTTCAGCAAGTGCAATAGTTATGGTTTTGGCTTTCTGAAGTTAACTGGACTGAAAAGAATCCTTACTTTCTTTAGGTGATAGGATGATCGTGATTTCATAGAATCATAGAATAGTTTGGGTTGGAAGGGACCTTTAAAGGTCATCTAGTCCAATCCCCCTGCCATGGGCAGGGACATCTTCAACTAGATCAGGTTGCTCAGAGCCCCGTCCAACCTGACCTTGAATGTTTCCAGGGATGGGGCATCTACCACCTCTCTGGGCAACCTGTTCCAGTGTTTCGCCACCCTCAGCGTAAAAAATGTCTTCCTTATATCTAGTCTAAATCTACCCTCTTTTAGTTTAAAGCCATTCCCCCTTGTCCTGTCGCAACAGGCCCTGCTAAAAAGGTTTGCCCCCATCTTTTTTTATAAGCCCCCTTTAAGTACTGATAGGCTGCAATAAGGTCTCCCCGAAGCCTTCTCTTCTCTAGACTGAACAACCCCAACTCTCTCAGCCTTTCTTCATAGGAGAGGTGTTCAGCCTTTCTTCATAGGAGAGGCGTTCCATCCCCCTGATCATTTTTGTGGCCCTCCTCTGGACCTGCTCCAACAGGTCCATGTCTTTCYTGTRCTGRGGRCYCCAGAGYTGGASGCAGTACTCCAGGTGGGATCTCACCAGAGCAGAGTAGAGGGGCAGAATCACCTCCCTCGGCCTGCTGGCCACGCTTCTTTTGATGCAGCCCAGGATATGGTTGGCCTTCTGGGCTGCGAGCATACATAGTCGGCTCATGTCCAGCTTTTCATCCACCAGTACCCCCAAGTCCTTCTCGGCAGGGCTGCTCTCAATCCCTTCATCCCCCAGCCTGTATTGATACTGGGGGTTGCCCYGACCCAGGTGCAGGACCTTGCCCTTGGCCTTGTTGAAGCTCATGAGGTTCACACGGGCCCACTTCTCAAGCTTGTCCAGGTCCCTCTGGATGGCATTCCGTCCCTCAGGCGTGTCGACGGCACCACTCAGCTTGGTGTCATCTGCAAACTTGCTGAGGGTGCACTCAATCCCACTATGTCATTGATGGAGATATTAAACAGTACTGGTCCCAATATGGACCCCTGCGGGATGCCACTTGTCACCGATCTCCATCTGGACATTGAGCCATTGACCACTACCCTCTGGATGCGACCATCCAACCAATTCCTCACCCACCGGACAGTCCACCCATCAAATCCATTTCTAGTCAGGATTAATAGATGTCATTGTATTCTTCAACACATAATTTTTTTTCTCTGTTCATTACATGATACCTTGGAAGTTTCCCTTTCTTAAATTCCTGCTTGACAAATCTATGTCCTTAAGATTTCAAGATCAACATTTCTAGTTTTAAATAAAAGTTAAATGTTGTGCACTAAACCTGTCTCTTACCTAAATCTAATTTCTTGAGCATGTCCACTTCCATGGAGGCAGTAGAAACAACGCACTGTTTGTTTCTGCATATGGATGGCAGCAAATATGAAAAGAAAGTTTAGAATCTGGAAGTTAATTGCTGATTTCACGTGTAGCAATAATTTGACAGATCCTAACTTGCTGAATCAGCAGGTTTTCCAAATACAGCATTTTGGACAAATTTCTTGTTGACGTGTTTTCCCTTAATACAGAAATTTGGTTTTGAATTCATTTAACCTGCAGGACATCAAACTTCAGCACTTGAAAGTTTCTATTTCTGTTATTATTTTCACTTTCTACATTTTGTCATCATGGTCTTAGGCCACCTAGTTTGGCTGTTCACCCCCATTCTTTGTGTTCTCACTTGTGTGTTTCTCTGATGACTACCAGAGCACTCTATGAATCCACGTACAAGTAAAAGAGTTTTTTTCAAAAAGTATCAATGAACAAGTTTTTCAGTAATAATAATGGCCCATAGTTTAGGAGACAACATGTAATAACACTGATGTTCTGCATGAGCTTCTAGAGTATGTTAAACCTCAGTCAGAGAGCACTGAGATACAAAATTGATGCAAAGCCTAAAAGTCTCAGGGAAGTAGGGCAGCTGTGCTAGCTGGAGAATCGATACCACATGTAGAACAAAACTGGTGTGCCAAGAGTTGCTAATGTGACATACTTCAGTATAAACGTGTTGGATGTGAAATGTGACTTTGAAACATGCCATTTACAAAGTAGGTATTTCCTCAGATAAGGAGGTTGGATAAACTTTCAGTCACACATATTTACAAGGAGTACATAAGCTGTGGGCTAGAGCTTACTGTATTTTGCTTTGCTTTGCTTTAAACTGGTATAAGCCATAAATGACTCAATTAGCCTCAGTATGGTACCTTCTGATTTATGTTGTAACTACTAGAAGCCAGGATGAGCTTGATGTTGATTTTATGCACTATTGAGCAAGAGGTAGTGTTTAAACTGCAACATCTCAAGAGTAGCCATGCTGACTTGTATACCCACATGTGTCTGATATGGGAAGACATACAATGTCCCTGCCCTTCTTCAGATGGAAAGAACTACACTTTCCTGCTTATACATCATGACACGAAGTGGAAACCAACATCTTCCTGTTTATCTCAGAAGTTGCGGCATCTGAACGTGTTACAAGAAAGAAGCTACACAGTATCTCTCCCACCCTCCCTCCTTCTTCCCTGGGATGTACCTTTGCATTATTGGCAGTTTTCTTACTCTCTCATTAGAAGTATAATCCCTGTCAAACTCTAGGCCTATAACAGCTGTTCTTCAAATCTTGGCGTGTAAATATTTAATGGTGCTTATCAATGAGACCCTTCCTCATGCAGTTAACTAAAAAAACTCCCCCTTGTTTACACAAATCAGTGTATCCAACTGTAAGTGCACTACAAAATCAAGGATGGCACTAGGGCACGATACGCTGCTTGGAGATCAGTTGCCTACAGTAGTGCTCAAGGACATGGGAATCTGAAGATTTCTGTCTTGGAGGAGGGACTAGGACTGACTATTCCAGGTTTCATTTAAGGAATCTTAGTTATATCCCTGTCAGTACTGTTGCATGTGAAATAAGGATTTTGCTACTCTTTCACCTGTTCAGTGTAGAATAAAGATAGCTTGACTGGTATTAAAGTGAACTAACTTTTTATAGTTGGAAAGAAGATGCACTGTAAGTTTCCCCATTTACCTTTTTGTGCTGACTTTTGGCCCTACTATATACTTTTGACAGTTCTCAGTACTTGCAATGTTATTTGCACATCATTAACAATTTATTCTGCATGTCAAGTTTTAGATAAGCTAATGACAAGTCAGATAATATATGTGCTCATTTGCACACACATAAAAATATCTTGGATAAAGAAGTACAGCAAACTGCAGAAAAGTTGCCGAATACTTTATGGTTACTTGTGCTTTATTGCTCAATTGACATCTTGAGAATATATTGTCTTATTTTGTAGTAATAAGAAACTTTTCCATATGCATCTGCAAGGTCTTTTCTCATGGGGAAAAAGTTAAAAGCCATGTGGTCTGTATTTTGGGGGTTTTTTTAACAATAAAAAGCACTTGCACAATGTTATGTTCTAGGATCATTTACATTATATAAGTGGATATTTGCATAGATACAAATGCACATTCAGGTATAAACATCTCTAGGTATAGTGTACATATATGTCTTGGTGGCTAAGAAAGTATAAAAATGTGCTGTCGTCATGCTGTCAGGTAGACTTTCAATGAGATGAGACCTGTAGTAATGTCCAAAAAACCTGAGAAAACGATTCAACAACCAATTTCCAAAGCAGTAAATTTGTATGAAAAAGCAGTGACCCACATTTCTCACCTTGAAGAGTATCGTGGTTTAACCCTAGCCGGCAACTAAACACCACGCAGCTGCTTGCTTACCCCCCTGCCTCCGGTAGGATGGGGGAGAGAATCGGCAGGGCACAAGTAGGAAAACTCGCGAGTTGAGATAAAAACAGTTTAATAAGTGAAATAAAAGAAAGTAGAACAGTAATAATAACAGTGATAATAACAACAATAGAATATACAAAGCAGGCGATGCACAATGCAACTGCTCACCACCTGCTGACTGACGCATAGCCTGATACGCGAGAGCCTGTCCTGTGACGCCAGAGCCCCCCCCACCCCCCACACTTAGTTTTACACATGACATCACATGGTATGGAATACCCCATTGGCCAGCTGGGTCAACCACCCCGGCTGTGCTCCCCCCGCCAGCTTCCCATGCACCTGGCAGGGCATGGGAGGCCGAAAAGTGCCCAGTGCAAGCACCACCCAGCAACAACCAAACCATCAATGGGCCATCAACGCTTCTATTATACCAAACCCAAAACACAGCACAACCCCCCAACTACTGGGAAAAAAGTTAACTCTGTCCCAGCAGGAACCAGGACAAAGAGGAAAACTGAAGCATCTCCCCCAGCCTGGAGCAGTTTAAGTGTTTAATGTAAGAGTGTGTTCACCATCTAGTCGACTGGTTTGTTACATTGCTCTCCAAGTTTCCACATGTTTATGCACGTGTGCAGAAGGGCGAAAATCCCTGTCTGCCTCCCCATGCCTACTAGTGGGCACGTGGCCTTGCAAGGCAGGAGGAGTGAGAAATAGCAGCTTTGGTAAGCACTCTCATGATTTGGATGGTCTTGGTGTTACAAGGCAAATTGGTGAGGTTTGACAGGTCGGTAATTCTGTCATAGGTGGCTTTACTTGAAAGAGTTTTATAGCAGGAGTGCACTCYATATTAATAATGTCTAAAGACATAGCTGCCCTTCCGGTGCAGGCAGCATCCCAGGAAAACATTAATCATGTTTTCCTGAAGCAGCCAAATTGATTTTTTGGGAGAAATATTTCTTTGTCTACTCCCCAGCCATTTCTGAACCCATCACCAACTTACAGTGATCTGAGCAGCTAATCAACAAACAATTACTGCCTGTTGATCACCCAGGAGAAAGGGTACAAATATTGCTTTAGGTTCTTAGTGCAAGTAACTTCATTTTCACCAAGGCGTGGTGACCATTTTGCTCTATCACCTTTTTTATGTTTGGGGTTTTTTTCTTCTCGTTTGGATCCTTGGGTTACATGGAGGGTAATGTCATACTTACTATGCTAGGAACAGCTTACATTTATTTACTTTAGGTTTTAATATAATATCTGTTGTAGCACCTATGTAAGCTTTTACAAGCAAAGGAAAGCTGTTCAGTTTTTGTTCACTTTATTTGTATTGGTACAGTTCTCCCCAACATGTAGCTCAATCCTGCACAGAAAGTGAGAAGATGGCTAAAAATGGAGCCCATTAAMCCAAGCAGAGCCAATGCTCAGTCAGCTATTGGTGAGAGGGGGAGAGAAAAGCAGATGGAAAGAGTAAAAGCAGCTAGGATAGACTGATGTGAACCTGAAGAGTTTTGAAAGACCCCTTTATTGTAGGAAATATGCTATTCATTTTGTCAACAAGGACTTTTTTTATCTTTTGAGCTTTATTGCCTAAAATCATCTGTACTCGATTAGTACCATACATACTAGAATTAGTTAAGAGATTCACATGTGTAACTCAGGACCTGTCTATTACACACTTATCTATCGTAAGTGTATGGAGCAGCCTACTGACTTGAGTTGGAGCTTCTTGCTTATATACTTCTGTCCTTCATTGAAAAAGAAAAGGTTTTCACTAAAGGTTATGTACATGCTTTAAGCACTTAAATTAACTGGAGCATGTGCATGGGAATTAAGCCTGGCCTGTTTTACGAAGGCACCAAATGCAAATAAGGAAGGAGTAGTCTTGGGGTTGTCCTATTGTAATGGATTAGCATGGCGGCCCTTAATGTAAATCCTTGCATCTTCCCCTGAGGTCCCTGTGTGGTCCTGATGCAGCCTAATGCAAGAGGTGCATGCATCACTACCTCATCCTCCCCCACCGAACTTCGTTAGTCTGCTGTCAGTGCAGGGCACTTGTACGCTTCCTGATTTGCTTCAGGCCAGGTTAGTTTTAACAGTTTCAGTTGTTGGGCTGAGCTAACCTGGTTAATTTTTGTGTCCAAAGAAAGTAAGGGACAGTCAATGTAAAGACCTGACACGCCAAGCAGGTGAAATGAGCGGTCTGATTTGGAGACATGCCTGTACTTGAAAGGAGATGTCTGCCTGTAGAGCTCAGATCTAAATGTCAGGGTCTGCCACTACTCAAAGCCTGACCAGTTGAATTTTCATTTTGTATTGATTTTTTCAGGTTTTGATCAACACAAAATGTTCACATACCAGTTTGAGTTAGCTTAAGTCATTCCCTATAAAATCACACCATTTATACCAGACTGCTTTGATTGAGCTCCTGTCTACACATAGGAGACATGCCCCAGGTGAGCTGGTTATTACAGTCATGATTCACACCAATCTCATTTAAACTTCACTTGTGTTTTGGCTGTCTCTTGATTTTTCCGCTCCACAGCATCTGCAGGTGAGGTGGCAAGAATGAATATTGGCTGGCATTTCTTACCAAAAGCTATTTAGTGGTCTGCTTCCCCTAGAAATTTGCCCGTGTAGATGACACCAAACTGAACTCTCTTGAACCTGAGGGAGCTGCAATAGAGAAGAAAATATCCCCCTCTTCACTCCTGGCCTCTCCTTCTGGGGAATACAGGTTTCAGGTCTGTTTAAAAGGCCTGCTAGTACTCAATGCATCCAGGGTATGAAAAGAATTACTTCACTTTCAAGGTGGACACTACAATTATTTACACCTCTCTGCATCRCTGCTGTTGAGCCTTCCACTTCCATAGGCTCACAATCCACAATTTCCAAGAAGGTCATGAGCAGTGAATCAGAAGTGGCTTAGAAGTGTCCTCCAGAAACCTCTTTTAGGGGCATCTCCACTACCTATTTTGAATCATTTTATGCTTCTAGTTTAGGTACGATTTAGAGACTCAAAGGCAGGCAACTCAGTTCCTCTGTGGTGAAAGGCAATGGTGGGGTTATTCTGTGCAATTCTGGAGTTATTTTTATTTAGACATCAAATTAGATGTCTGAAGAAAATTTTATGAATACTTACTCTTGCAGCTATTAGAGGAAGTTTCATGATTCAAATGCGTTTGCATTGTGGGGTGATAGCAGGTAATGCAAATAAGACAGAGCTAAAGCAGTATAAAAGAGTTTATCAAAGTTTTAAAAAATATATATTCATCTCTSTCTGTTGACACTGGTTGAAGTCCTGAGGCCCTTATTTTGCTTATCTCCACATCTTCCTTGGGCCACTTAAAAGGAAGCTGAACCATGAGCCTCAGTGTTTGAAAGTAAATAGCCTGTCATGACTGATGCAAACCATCTTTGAAAATAGATTGCTCTATCAATTATATGTCAATTACAGCAGAAGTTGCAAGTGAGTTAATACTGGCCTAATATAATGGCTTTATTTATACAGGTCTGTAAACACACTCTATTTATACAGTTCTGATTCTATGTGAGAGCGCCTTTGTTCCACTATAAATGGCTTTTTTGTTGTTTCTTTTCCATTATAGCTTGAGTCTTAAAGAAAACTTTTTTTCCCTTTAATACTGGCAGCATACCCAATGTGTTATACCGGCATAAATATATTGCCTTAAATTATTTAAGAGGGGGGATCTCTTTTCCATGCATTTTTCTAGCATTTAGTAGGGTGAAAGGGTTAGATTTGTTGTTGATTTTACTTTGCAGGGACGATTTCTTTCTCTTTCTTTATTTATAACATGCATAAGTGTGAGAGGTGCCTTATGGATTTACAAGATAAGTAAACTTGAGGAGTGATACTGTGCAAATTTCCCTCTTCTTCATTTCCACCTCTCCACGTTCACATTGTATAGGATTGATTTCCAAAAGACAAGATAAATACGGAAACCTGACAGCTGAAAACACCATCAACTGGGAACTTGTGTCCTGATTACACTGTGGAGAAAGTGATGTTTGCTTTATTCTGATTTATGAACAGGGCAATGACTGGCCAGGTGCCGGGCCAGCATCAACTATTTACTTTCCTACATAAAGAGTGATGAAAGGCATCAGAAAGCAGAAGGAGCAAAATTTTTTTTGTATGTCTCAGCTAAGTGGATCACAGTGCTACTTGTGAACAGCAATCTATCTTTGCTGTTCTGAAGAACATGTTAACCTTTCTGGAGACCGCATCTCACTGTAGGGTTTTGGCCTGAAATTTCTCTTTCCCAATCAAAATCCCCACCCATAGTGCCTGTTCAGTCAGGAGTGAACAAAAGGCCTGAATACCAAGATCAAGCAAGCTCATGCTGTTTCTCGCCTTGTGAGACTTCAAAGCTTCTCAGACATCAGGGGTGAATTCAGCATCACCACAACTTGAGCTGTGCATTGGATAGAAACCTTTCAGCGCTGCTGGAATAAACACAGTACCGAGTCAGGTTCAGATTATTCCACAGGCAAAACCACTCGCAGATCTTAATTCAAGGGTCTGATTCAAAACCCCTCGGTATCAAAGAGGCAGGAAGCAGGAGAAAAAATAGCTGCTGAGCAACTGCTTAAAATTATATCTTAATGGATGAGTACAAAGGAGGCAAATAATTCTCGTGGTCATTGTCAGAATCACTTGAAAGTGACTAAATGATGCAGTTAACAGTGCTTTTGTAATTGTGGTTTTTTTTGTGAAATACATGCATATATGGTATGTATGAACGCAAAATCCATGTGTATGAGGACTGACATGTAGGAAAAAATACTTCAGCGTTATATTAATGAGCGGCTAATTGTCTCCAACTGATAACATCACATCATTCAAAGCATTATGAGCAAATTCTTTTCCTCCACCATCTTTAATTATTTTATAACCTAGGCCAAAAAACTTTGAAAACTATCAGAAGATATATTGATATATCTCTTCTTTGGCTGCCTGGTGGGTTTTTTTTTGTAGAACAAACAAAAAAGCGTAGTGAAATACTTATCCATTTCAGGTTTGCTTTGTTTTAGAGCTAAAATACGTTAATTACAGGCATAAGGGATTCATTACACAGGAACTGATAATTGCTTCTCAGTGTCTGACAGATTATTTTTCATGTGCATAAGGAAGTTGAAGGAGTTTTGGCTGATGTGGAAAATAATAGCACAGTACAGTTTTAAATTTCAAAAGGTATTAGGTATTTTTCCCCAACTATGCAGTTTCCGTGCTAACGTGACGAAAATGTTTACACCTCAAAATTAAGCTCTGTATTAAGTGGCCTGATTTTTCAGAGATACTTAACAAATTCCCTCTGATAACCATGTTTAAAAACCATTACAGATAAAAATCTCCAGAAGTCTTGGAAATAAAGACTACTACTTTCACCCCTTAATCCATCCTTAGTTTGCTTAGGTGTAGCACAGATTACTGCTAATGGTTTTGGAAGTATTTGGATTCATACTTCTAAAATCAAACTATATACTTAGATATCTATCCGTGTTACATCTCATGGGTTGTATTTCTAAGCTGATGAAATTTCGTTTTTCAGTCATTGTTGTGATGTCTAGAAGCTATAACCAAGGCTTGAAGAAGCAGTGTATGAACATACAGCATATGTACAATCCTTGCCTCAAAAGGCTCTCAATCTTGCAAAAAGACTTACAAAAAGAATTGAATACATTGATGAACAGAGGAAAACAAAGCAAGGAGGATGTTGCAATAGAGTCAAATGGATTTGCATTAATCAGTGGTCACAGCTAGTGACCTATAACCATGCTGTTAGTAAAAGCATTTTCCTTTTTAAAAAAAAAAAAAAGAAAAATTAATTTTAATTTTTTTAATTCATTTTTATTTTTTAACAGTACTGCTGTTTTCTCCATCTGCCAGCTGATACATTTCTTTGAAATGCTGGTAAGACATACTGGTCTGTGATGGCCGTTTTTGACCATTAGCTTCATCTGTATATCTAAAGTATGATTCTTCTTACCTAATTGTTTCTCAAGTATGTTTGTGCACTTAGGGTATATGGCAATATCACCTAATGGTGTCTTCCTGCCTTTTCTCTATTCGGAAAAGAATTTCAATCCATGGCATATAAATATATCTTTCTTCTCTATTGTTTTTATATTTTTCCAGGACACTAAGACTGTTTGAATTGTATCTTTCACACCATATGATCTCTTATGCTCCATCTGTTTGGTGAATTTAATGTAATAATTACTATTAACCTTCATTACGGGGTTTCACTGCTTTTTAAGGTGGATATGCATTTTTCACCAACTTTTACAGTACTGATTACAGAAATTACAACATAAAATACTTGCTACATTTGCTCATCGCTTTTATGGCAGAAATTAATATTTGCTTCCTGATTCTTTTAAGGTTTAACACAGTGTGTAGGAAAAGTTTCATTTCTGTACAAAGAATGAAAAAGGAGAGAAAATTTTGGCTGCTTTCTCAGTTGTGGTGCATTGGATTCCAGGGGTGGACATGGGCTAGGATTTGAGAATAAACTTTGTCTAGTGTTGTGTCCTTACAAAACACTTTTTTGCCAGCTGTGCGTCACAGTAAAAAGGCAGTTGCCAGGAAATTCAAATTTAGAACTGAATATGCAGCTATTCGGTGTCAGAGCCTGATCAAACCTAATTTTTTTGGTTCAGTCATTAGTACCAGCCAGAATAATCTCTTGAGAGTTGATAAAATTGGTTTGCATATCAGTGACTACATTAAGTACAAGGCTGAAGAAGGCCAAGGTGAATCAGAACATGCAATCTTAACTTTCCTTTGTTTCAAATGTGTCCATGAAGTGTGGAGGCAGTAAGTCATTATTTCACTGGTTGTGTATTAGTATAAAACTTGCATTACACTGGGCCCTGTCCTGGTTTTGTCATCTTTTAGACCATTTAATATCATGCTGCTTTGAAGTCTTTGTACGATCTACAGAGCTAACAAGGCATGAGGCAGACCATTGTGGAAGACGTTAGGAATGGCAAATGATTTGGAAAGCTGAAACTCTTTCTAAAACAGGCCTGTCTTCATGTGTTTTGGGCAAACTCCCTTCTCACTTGACAAACTGCAGGTGCTGAGTAGCTTGGAAAACTCAGGTTGTTATTCTGCTAAGGGAGAAGGCACTTCTTGCAAGGGAGCGTGAGAGGGATACATGTAGTAACTGGACAAAGGAGGACCATGCCTGCCCGTGCATGAGGCAAGGGGGAGAAGACCAAAGGCTGGGTTTGAGAGGGAGGAGGAATGGTCAGAGCACCTCAGGGGCACCACAGTGAGGATGCTGGGGAGCACAGCACCGACACAGGGAGGTGAGAGAGAGGGTTAGAGACAGCATGCCCATGAATTGAAATGAAGTAACATGCATTTAAGCATAAACAACATTGGTATTTGCCCTTCAATAAATGGGTGTTGTTGACACACGTTTAGAATGTCCTTCATTTTCTACAAGTGGTATGGTAAAAATAGTGTAAAACCCAGTATCACCCCTCAGGGGTGTTGGGGTGACCTGGCAAACACTGCAGATGCCCCATCAGCCTCAGGTGCTGAGGGGCAGCATGGAGCTTGATGTCCAGCCCTGCCTCTCTTCAGAGATGGGGAATGGCATTAGTCCCCCATTGCTGCTGGGGACCAGGCTGCTGCAGCGGTGAGGTGAAGTTTCACTGTTCCTTTCTTAGCTTTGTCACCTCAAAATTGGTCTGTGTTCTGCTGCATCCTCAGTGGGGCCGCACCTAAGGACACAGCCTGCCTCAGTAGGCATGCTGCTCCGGGCTGGGTGGAAGAAAAACAGTGCATCTCATAAAGGTAAAACATCTCCAGACGTGAACTAACATCACTTCTGTATACATAGAAAGTGTTCAAGATTTTAAAGTCAGATATCTGTGGATCATCCTTGGCTCTACAGAGATGCTTTGCAATCTCTGGTAAGCTTGTAAATTCCCTCTCTCTATTGGTAAAAAGCTTACATTAATACTAACTATACTGGACCATATACCTATCACGGGTCCAGACCTTACCGTTAGATTTTCAAGTCAAGGCACTTGTATAGAAAATCTATTTTAAGTCATTTATAGAGGCTTCTAAAATTTTATTGGTTATAGTCTTTCTCTTTCTCAAATCACTGTATGGTCTCGCTGATGGCAGCTGAAGTACCTGGCTTTACAGACTCAGGCTTGCAAGCCATAGCTTCAATAAAATTTTGTTAAACTTTTTATAAATTGATGCTCCTGCAGCGTGCAGCAAAAACCAGGGAACATAAGTGTGGTGGGAAGGTTTTACTAGCCTTTCTTTAGGATGATCTGCACTATGCTCTTACAGCTTTGGCGTGCATAATTAATGCAGTCAGCCCAAATTCATTGCAAAAATGCCACACCGCTCTCRTATGTGTTTAATATACTGTATATATTTTTGTGTGATAAGTATACATATGGTTGGATGTAATTACAGTGAACCTCTGTGTGTATATGTACACTACTTTTCTTCATGCTCATAACAGAAAAATGAAGGTAATTGATGATTTTTTTTTTTTTTAAATAGTTATCATGGCTTCTAATCCTGTGACCGCTCTACACAAGGACAAAGCAAGGGCGTTTTCTTTGGGCATGTATAAGTTATTCCCACTACCAAACTACAGTATCTGAACGTAAAAGGAAAAGCTTTAATAACACAGTAGATTTACACCCTTATCTGTGCTTGACAAAATTCTAGCCATAATTTGATTTGACCATATATACAATATATGTTTTTATTTAAGTAATAATGACTGAGGCACAGAGCATTTCCTGAAAATKAATGGCTGGCTGAAAAATTTTATAGCCCAAATGCAGCCAAGGGCTGTTAATCCCAACTGGTCAATTCTCCATGAAACGCTTTATGTCAGGGGTCATTTGTTACATTCCTGTCCCTCCCACCCACCAATAAAGAAGTAAAATTAAATGTTACTTTCCTCCTATGRCATCACTGAGCCTTGAAGCAGCTGCCAGAAGCCCCTGCTAGAAAGTGTTGCTGTCACTGCTGTGGCAATGACGGTTTTTAGTGGATGAGAGATGGGGAACCTTTCAAGACTGGTCTTTCACTGTCTATTACTTTACATTTGTTAGTAAATAAAGCTCTTCAGTTTGCTTCTTGGAGCTGACAAGGAGATGAAAAGACTGCTATGTTTCCCTTGCCACTAGAAAGGGTGTGGGGTTAGGAAGGTGGGGGGAGTTTGCATCCCACATGTATGATGAATCTATCTTACCTACCATGGCTGCCATCCTTCTAGGATTTCATATTTATTCTCTTATATTTAGTGACCAGTATTAAATACTTGCATCTCTAGTTTATTTTCCCACAATATTTCATTCATCATTGGTAAAAATTGGTACATTAGAGGCTTCATTGGGACTGAGTGATACTGTTTCAAACTGGAGGGCTAAGGTCTGTACAGTGGTTATTGAAGAGAATAATTAAGAGATTAATGTGATAACAGGAAAATAATTGCAACAAGCTGTCAAGAAGGTCATCGCTAAATGTTCAGGTTAAAAAAAACTACACCAAACCAACCAACCAACCAACCCAAAAAACGCTCCTTGCATTTTTTACATTCTTCAGAATTAGGTGAAAGAACTCTCTTTCCTTCTGCAAATTATAATGAACATCATGTCAGTATATCATTATATGTGGAAAATCTGTCACCAGGATCTCTCTGTCACCCAGCACTTTCCCTCTGTTGCTAGCAAACACATACACCTTACTGAGGAAATAAACTCTAATGGCAAGGAATGTCAACTCGGGGGACAGGGGGACAAAAAGCCCTCCACCTCTTGGGCTGAATGCTTGCGCAGCTATACCTTAAATCATACCTCTGGCAGTCTTTCACTGTCCCTCCCAGTGTATACTGGAGTTGGCAAATTCACCTGCGCACAAAGAGCTTTTGTCGCTGCTTTTCAGGAAGGGGAAAGAAAAGCAGTCAGTCACTGCCCATTCAGCCTGATCAACCTTTGGAGACATACATTTTAGGTTGTAACTATTTATCTGCTTTATTATGAGACAGTTCCTTAGATGGCAGTCTTGGAAGCTAGAGACTTGATTTTAGTTTCAGCCCGCTGCCTCCTTGTGAAAACATTGTGCAGTGAGATTACTCATATGCATGGCTTTGCCTGTGGATGCTGGCATTTGCAGGATCGCTGCCGTTTTCGTTAAAATTATGCTTCATCTTTAAAGCAAATCACTTCTAATGAAATTACACGAGCTTGACAGCAACACCACCACCCAGACTGGATTCGCGATCTCTTTTTTTAATTATGGAATTTAATTATTTTTCTTCTAATATTTACTATTGAATTTAGTTTTGATTTTGTTTTTATCACTTAAACATCCTAAATTTCAGGGATTCACTAAAATGTGTCACATCATTATAACCCTTATTATGAATTATTCACAGTAATTACTGAGTTGTTGCAAACTTCATTATGAAATTTAAAGTACCAGAAAATCTAGTGGTGATACTGTTTTACTCCTTGGATGTTCTTAAAATAAGTCAGAGTCAACAGATTGCAAAAATATGCAATTACAAAGTTATTAAAATGCAGACTTTTGGCAGGAAGCCACTGTAGTCTCCTATGTTCACAGCTGCCTATTTACAGGAAAACTGCCCTGAGCAGCCTGCAGTGGCTTCTTTGAGCTATTACAGCTGATTGGGTCAGTGCAGAGGCCTCTGTAAGGACTAGGTTCAGTAACTTTTTACCTCCCAGGTCATAAACTTCACTTGAAATTATTTTTTTAGGCAGGAGGGATTGACAGTAGACCATCTTTTGTTCCCTGTCATGCTGATGATAAGTCCAGGGTGCCTCTCCTGAGGCTGTGTATGTGCCGTACCTACGTCTACACAGATGGTTCCTCGGATGAGGGTGTGGACCGTTCGGCTCATGGGTGTAGCAACATAAATTTTGAATTACATTTTTGAGGTCAGTGTAACATGCGTTTTCCCCAGTCGGAACTGGCTTTAATCATTGCTGCCTTCGCAGCTCTCTGAGAGCAGGGCATACTGCAGTATTAACAAAGTGGCAGGTGCTTTGCTTTAATGAAGAAGTAAGCACTGTCATCTTACCGTCACCCTATCCCCCGTAATGTCACTGGGTGCCCCGGTTGTTTTTTCTTTCTCTCTGCACAATGACTTGGGAACAAAAATTATGACCTACTTAGTGTAAAAAAAACTGTCAAAGTTGGTGCTTGAAGTGTTGTGTGCAGATACTCAACACCATTGCTGGCAGCCAAAAACTGCTTTGTCTATGGTTTAGTGTCCAGGTAGGACCAATATGTGGTGGCTCTTTCTCAGTGTCTTTTTTTGCAAGGTGCTTCCAGTACAGACTTTTGTCATTCATTTGTGCAGCTTCTCCGAAGAAGCACAGTAAGTTCTTTTCCCTCCATGAAATTGTGAGACTGGCACAAGCCGAGAAAAGGAGGGGGAAGGTTCTGCAAAATAAGGTGTGTAGCATCTAAATGGCAAGAAACAGCACAATGAGCAGGTCATCCCTGCTGTGAAACTGGGGTGATGTTCCCAGAGTGTGGAGAGGCAGAATTTCACATTGTCTATGATAAAGTATAATGGAAGAGCCTCCCCTTCTAAAGCTCTAAATGTCTGATGCTGTTGGGGGGTTGCTGGCTCTGTGAAGCAGATGCCATTAATATCAATGAGGGTCTGTAATAGTCTCCCACAGGACAAATGACATTTAGGGATTCAAGACTGAAATAAATGAGAAATAGGACAGGACCATTAGAGAATATATTAGAATTGGTTAGTATTATAGTGTCCCATTATATATGGGACTACCTGGTAATACTTTAATTTATTCCGCCTATATATACCTTTCTTCTCTCTCAGTCAAGTCCAGTCTGTGTTGTCCCAAAAAATTCAAAGTGCAGCCACTCTCTTGTAGATTTTCCTAACTGATAATGAAGAGCCTAAAACTTTTAAGACATTAAGTCATCATTTAAAAGTTGGKTGCATCCTGAGAAACTTGTATGGGCAATACAGAAAAGCTTACATTGATATCTTGGATGGAGGAAGATGCAGTGAAAATCCCAACAGAACCCTTAACCTCAACATTGCCGGTGCGTACTGTGTTATACGGGAGGAGATGTTTTGAGGTTACCGTGAACAGAGAGAAATACATCTGAAGAGCTTAATTTTGAGGCTCTCCGGCGGTATAAGCACACCAGAGGGCTGCAGAGATGCAAAGCAGTGATGTCATTAAACCACTGAATTGTCCTTCCCTGTGCTGGTGTTCCCGAGCCATCCAGGAGGCAGGCTGGATGCTGGCATACCATGCAGCAGCTTGGGACTACTTTAGTTTATGCCTATAGATATGGCCCCCACAGGCAGTTCAGCTGATGTAGGAGTGGCGAAGCGCAATGTGCTTTTCTTCTACCCTGACAGACGGTCTTCTTGGCTGCAGAATGAAAGACATACGGTGAAAGAGGAGGAACCCAGCGTGGGCACTGCTTTGTTCTTGGTCATTTGCACAGGGGGAACTCCACTGATTTCAGTTCCCAGTCCTGATTTCTGCTCTGTGGGTGGAGAAGTGTGCCCCTAAACACAGTGGTGGGCATTCCCTATGCTGCTGGTAATCACAGTTTTCAGAGTCCACGTGGGAAGAAATACTATAAAAATCAGGACTGGCAAAAGTACTGAAGAACGTGAGGCCACTTCCCTCCGTAAGTCCCTCCAAGGCACTTTCAGGTATGTTTTTCCTCATGTAGTTTTAAAGGTCCTAAACCAAAAGAACATTAAAATGTGGGGCTGAAGGTCTGGGACTGTGCTGAGGCTCATCCAGAGGGATTGAGGAATGAGGGGAGAGAAAGTCTTTTCTATCTGCAGTAATGTAGAGACTGAATCTCCACAGGAGAAAAGACAAAGAGTTAGAGCCTGCCCACTTTCTCCTGTGCCTTTCCAGAAGTGAGTAGATTTTGATTCCCAGAGAAAACAAAAAGATAGAGAAATGCAAAGGAGGTTGGGTAGGGGATTTGAGGAGCTCTCGAGCAGGTGGGTGATGACGCTGGAACCAGTGAAATGGGTTGTCATCAGGGGGAGAAGAGGAGCAGTGCCAGCATGGGTCTTACGGCGTAGGGTGCTTGAGAAGGTGTAGGGGCAGACTGATGTTACTAACACATTGTGCACTCCTTTTGCATTGGTGTTGGTCAATACACAGTTAACAGCAGCTTTGGCCATTAGACACTTTGTAGGATTAAACCAAGAAGGAAGGAGGCAAGCTTTCTTGGTATTAAGTGGGCCCCTGTCTGGGTGCTCTTCCCCATTTTCTCTCGAAGTGATCTATTACCACATCTCCAGAGAAAAATGACCCCAATCTAAAGATTAATAAACCAGTGTGTGGACGTTTCCAGTGATGTGTATGAAACTCAATTTTTTTGTTGCTGTATGCACCGAGGTGTCCTTTATCAGCAGATCTCTAGATCTTAAAAACTAGGCTGATTATTGAAGAGGGCAGCAGGCAATTTAGGGCACACGGTGTTTTCTTATGACAGAAGCTTTGCTGAGAAGTGCAGTAATTTATGTTGATAAATTGCAGCCATCAGAATGTCTAGATCACTTCATAGAATGAATTTCTAAACATACATCTCTAGTTTGGATAGTGGGGGGTGGGAAAGGGGTATTTGTTTGAGAGATTGAGGGGAAGATAACTCCTACATGTACCATTTCTTGAAAAGTAGCGCAGGACTTTCACATGTTCCTGAAATTGGCTCGTTGTCGCTAGGGACAGATTAACCCAATTTTGGCTTAACTTGACAATTAAAAAAACTTCCCTCCTCCATAACCAAGCTGCAACGAAAATGGAAGAGACTACACAGTGTCAACACTGAATAGTTTTGGAACGCTAGATCTTTCTTAGCAAAGGTGTTCCAGTTTTGGAGTTCTGTGTGTGTGCCAAAATGTAAAGCCAGCTTGGCTCAGGCAAGACATATCTAAGTGAAGCAAGCCACCTTCATTTAATCAAGAGACAAGAAAAATTACCATAATCGTTGTAAGAAAAACTGCTTTGGGGAGAAAAGGAAAGTTTTCATACCATGTTATTATTGATGTGTCTTACTATCATTAAGGTTATAAATAAAGAGATTAATTTAAAAGTAGAAGGGCTTTGCTAGGCTAAGTTTTGTCTTGTTTTGCTTGCTTTTTAAATCAAGAATTAAAGGCACTGGTGTGTCTAGATGTTGTTGTGAGAGGTAACAAATTTCTCTGTCCTTTTTCCATCATGTTATATGGTCAGAGGTTTTAAAATGAATCCTTTGGACTTCTATTCAGCACAACACAGGCTGGGTGCTGAGGTTTTTATGATATCAGTGACATGTCTGTGTGGACTTAGCTTAAGCACATGATTTAGTATCTCTCTGAACTGTAGCCTGTAGAAAAGAACAGTGAACTAGACCAACTAGATAAGGTCCAAATTAGGTATGAATTTACCCTAAAGATGAGCGTGCATATGTCTTGGAATTGCAGTTGTCCCTGAAGATAACAGTGAATGTACTCAAATGGCCTGAAGATTTGTATTGTTTGAACCCGATCTCCCTAAGGAATGGTAGTGAGATCTACTAGGTGTTTTCAAAGCCGAAAATACATTCAAAGTTTGACTTGTCATGACCCATCTTGAGTTGCAGATCTTTTGCAAAGATGACCCTGGATTACAGCCTTCTATAAAGTGTGAGGGGTTTGAGTTCCAGGATTTTCAGGGGGGCATGTGCTGAAATTAGTCCCATTAGCAATTAAGGGGTTTGGAGGGGATGGTTTGGTGTTTTAGACCATCATGATTCCATGCAGAACTTGTTAAAATACTGGTGTTAATGCTACATCAAACTGAGCATGCTGTGGCGTATGGTCTGATACTAGTACCTGTAGAAGATCAGAATTTAATAAAAAAAATCCAACATTTGGTTCCTGTTCTGGAAGAAAAGGTTTCTGTATTGACAGACAGACAGCTGCTGTGCATGTCATTTCCTAACCTTGTCTCCTATGACTTTGTTATACAGAGCTGCATGCACATATACAACAGAAGGAAAACTACAGCATAACTTGTTTACTAATGATGGTAGTTCCTTTAGGCTGAATGCAAGCATGGCATATTCTTATAAGACGCTTATAAAACTTTTATTTCCAAATAGCAGCAATGAGTAGTGGTTTCCAGCATGTCTCCTGGAGCTCTGGAAATGTGTATTTTACTCAGCACTAAGAATAAGAGCCAGTTGGGATTTGTTCAAATAAGCTCTTTCCTCCTTGATATATTTTACTATCTCCGGTTTTGCCACAAGTGTCTTCAAGTTGGTATCATTTCCCCTTTTGTTTTTTTTTTCTTTTTTCCAAGACTTCAGCTTTCCAYGCTAGTGGTCCAGAACCTAACAGTCTGCTGAAGATAAACTAAAATGGGATGTCTCTGTTGGGCATGTACAATCTCCTAAAGGAAAAAGTGAGAGACTCCAAATTTTGAGTTCCTCATCTTTCTAGTGGAAGAAGGTTTCTCTGGATGTTACCTTTTGTTTCAATACGAAAAAGGCTGATGGAATCAATTACAGCTTTTTCTTCTGTTTTCAGACCTGAACTAAGAAAGCACAAAAGCAGCAGTGCACTTTTGTCCGGTATATTGCAATGTAATTGCACCATTCAATAAAAATTACAATTGGCTCCGCGGTATAAGGGAGAAGGGAATGAGAAGCTGGCAGGCAAATTCTGGCTCACCTTAAATGTATGCATGAGGAGCGTAGTGTGTATCAATGGAAGTGTAGATAGGACTAGGCCCTGGGGGTTACATTCTCATTACATTACCTGTTCACAAAATGTGAAGGGGGAGTAGACTGGCAGACTCCTAAAGTCATTAGCTATTTTCTATTTGGGGAAGGTTAAGTTTTGAAGAAAAACATCCAGTAATCACTGGGGTACTATTTATATCATCATAAACTTGTGTCAACTTAACTGATTTTAATGATTATTATTATAAAAACCAGCAACTCTTATCTCTGCCACTGCACACGTGCTGTGGTAATGAGGAATTTTCCCGTTTTTTTTCCTTCTCCCTTCTGCTCCTTCACACAATACCCTGACTTAACTCATTTTTCCTCTCCTCCTCCCCCCCAGCTGTCAATCACTGTCACATTACTTTGCATCATATGCATCAAGAAGAGCAGCTCTTTCCATCAAGTAAGCCAATTCTAAAGCTGCCTTCCCAGAGGCTACACAGATTGTGCAAGCTGGAGGAGCTCAGGAAAGAGTAAACTGGACAACAACAAAGGCTCCCAGAGCTGCTTCTGCCTGCCAATCTCTCATGCATGTATTCACACAGCGCTATATATAGGGCATGCCTCCAGGGCCAGAATCACATCTATCAGCTCAGCGAGCAGACCTCCTATCCACACCATTAATCACAGTAGGAGGAGGGAAACGGCTCATTACGCTACATCAATGATATCGTCCATTCCGTCTTCTACAAATTACAGGAGTTGTCTCAGTGTTGTGTTCATCATCCCCTGACTTTTGAAGTCCACGATCCAAGAGAGGGAACAAAACTTCTTAACAGGAGTGTTTACCTGTGGGCAACAGGTGCGTTTAGTGAGTTTAGAGTTTAGTGAGTTTAGACTGCTATAGCAAGGCAAGCTTTCCAAGGGATGTTTTTTCTACCGTTAAATCTTTGGTAGTGTTCCTTCCCTCTCCCAAAATGATAGATTTGAGGGACTTTTTCTGTTCTGCAGCATTGTTTTCAAGCGCCTCAGTCCACTTCCAGTATAGTTTGTGTGTGTGACATCTGTAAGGCCTCCTTATGGCTGACTGACTTCAGGTATATTTGAGTAAGAGCTTCCCGCAGTATTCTGGCCTTCCTTAAAGGTCCTGTGCTTTGCCAGAGAATCCTATGACTATTTATGGGTACCCTTTCAAAGCAGCATGCAGAGATTTGTCCACCTGGCTGCTGCTGCTGTTAGAAGTCATATAACTACATTTTTGCTCACAGCTTTTAGGCTTGATACTTTCTTGCTCTCTTTTCTGCTTATGTACCTGTAAATGAGCCCTGTACTTCAAAATCTGTATCATCTGGGTTTCACTCTTGCACGACATGACATGACAAACCTCTTGCCACATACTGACCTCATTGCTGCAGGGCTCATCTGCATCTGTTCCGGACAGACCTTGCAAGGTTCTCCAGCTCTTCCTGGAAATGTTGGTGTTTTAACTGGTGTTTTCTAAACCCACCCTCCAGTAAGGTTTAAGCTCTTATCAGACTTTCTTCCTGGCTGATTTTGAGGATCACTGAAAAGTGCTTCACTTGGTCTCATGAAGTCTGCATTGTAGTGGGCACGCATGTGATGTTACTTTGATGGTTCTTAAAACAAGCCTGCCTGTTACTAGAAGAGCAGCGCTGCCTATTCCATAACAGATGCACCTTTTGATAGGTGACCATGCCTTAAATTACAAAATAGATATAATTGTTCAGTGATCACCAAGCCTGATGTTGGGTCCAAAGCTTGCATAAGACATCTCTAGGTTTTGAGGGTTACCTCRGAGATACACTGGCCTCTTCCATATCACTGGACATTTTGTAGTGATATGTAGCAATATACTCCTAAAGTTATGATATTAGGAGGAATATGTGCCTATCTCCACATCTTCCAAGAGCTGAAATAGAGTTGTAGGTCTCACTTGCTTTGAGACTTCTACATTTGGTTAATTATGAAAAGTGTCTACTCTGATAGGAATATCCCAGGATTGATCTTTAGACATGTCAATATATTCTTGGGTACTTCTGCTTGCTTTGTAAGCATGTAGACATCAGAGATTTTTTCTTTGGATGTTGTAGAACATCTAGGATAGTAGAGCATAGAACAACTCAAATTAAAGGATTATAGCTATATTAAATTTTTCCTATGAGCATTAGTCATAGATACATCCATCTTTTAATGCACTATGCAGCAGACTTGTTGAAACTATTGGTATGTAAACCCCATATAGCAGTAGTTAAAGGAATGCGTATAATTTGGAAATACTGTGTGCTTTATTATTGATCTGCCTTATTTGAAAGTAGAAATTCATGTTGGGATTTCTTCCATTTTAAGCAAACATACTTAGTTAAAATAAGTTTAGAAACAACATAGGAAATTAACTCTTACACCTATGATTCTTCCCCCAGGATAAAGAGGTACTCACTCATACTCATATCTTTTTTAACTGTACTTATTTCCTTTTCTAACACTTCTGCCACACTTCTAAAAAGTTGCATTAGTCTTGCTGTAGATGGCAGGTTAATCAGAAACCTTTTACAGCGCTATTTTTTCATCCTTCAGATACTTTTAAGAAAGACGTGAACTTAAGAGGAACTTAAGCTGCTATCATTGTTTCTAGAAGTAACAGAAATGTTTTAAAAGTAATTTTTAGCAAAATTTGCTTTTCCTCTGAGATAATTTTGCTTTCAGTAAAATTTTCCCTATTTGCAAAATAAAAAAGTATTTCACATCTGATGGTTTCAAACAATTGGTCAGATAGTTAATGTCTATGAAATTCTGCTAGGTATCATACATTTTGTGAAGTGACTACAAAACAAGAAAGAGTGGAAAATGTTGAGTACACCAAATGGCCAGGATGGGAAAGCAATGTCAAATAAGATCCAATCATATTTAATAAGTTTGATTTTGAGTTCAAAATAAAATTCAGAAAGGTGGCTTCCTTAGCTGTTGATAGGAATGTTTCTGCTATAATACCCCTCAGACACTGATAATTAGTGAGGAATGACAAATGTTTGAAGATTACAGTAATTTCAGGTGAGATAAGGAACATCCCAGGCTATAAATCAGATTTACTTTATGGAAGCTCCCTATAGCCTAAAAAAAGACTGTTTGAGGATGTATTTCCTTACTTGGCAATTGCAGCCGTCATGGTCTTTTAACCCCAAGTGCTAGAAATTGGTTGGTGTTGGCAGAAGTAGACAAGCTGTAATGTAGTTGGCTTAGTCTTTTATTTTACATGTGACTACTGGATTTGTAATTCCTTTTCCTTCCCATTCCTTGCAGTGAGTTAGGGGTGGTTTATTGGTAGGTTAAAAGCCAATGTCAAGTCCTCCATACAGTAAAACGGAGAGCCCACTGACATGCATCACCGTGCCACGGCGTGACTGTTGCAATCCATCTTGACCAATGTGTTTGAAAGTTGAACTACATATAATCAATTGCAGTCTTAAAACTGTAATGTCTTTGACTGCACCATGTAGCACTACATTAATTTAGTGGTGCATTCGGCCCCTGCTTTTGAGGGTCAAGAGCTTACATCACCTGGCCTGGGCAGTGCCTGACATGGCGCTGCATGATTAATGCAGAAGCCTTTAATTCCACTCGGCCCAGGCAGAAAGCATAGTATAGCCCTGCTAAGGCAGTATTCCCTAGAGGAGGAGAAGCAGGAGAAAACATCCCCCAAACCATTGAATCCTTAACAATCACAGGGCCTGGAAGTGCATGACATGTTTCTGAATGTAGAGAATGAATCGCTAGCCAGTTTGCAAAAGGGGAGAGGGAGGGAGGGGGAAAAAAAAGGCTTTTCAAAGGTCAGGAGGAGGAAGCACACCAACACGAAGAGCATTGTTCATATTGGAAATCATTACTCGAAATCAATTGGACTTTCCCAGAGTGCACAACTAACTAAAGGATCCTCAGTAGCTAGTTTTCCGCTTGAATAAAGTCTTTGACAGTCGATGAGACTTAGGACTTGTCTTTAATGATGAATCTTCCTTTTTTAATTTCGAGGACAAACATTATATAGAAGCTGTTTGTATTCAGCAGCATCGACAACAAATCTGAATCTTGCATCCAAAAAAGACTGTAAAAGCAAACAGACAAAAACTTTAAATGAGCCATAGGCACTGACTTACTGCTTCATATACATGGCAGATACCACTCCCATGTCCTTCCTGAAGCAAAGTGCTCTAATGGTGGGTGAAGTGGAAGAAGCGGGTATTACTAGCTAAAATAGGCTTTGCTGTGTTGTAAGTTACATTTTTGTTGGAAATTTAAAAAAAAGAAAAATCTGACTTTATAGCATAGAAAGAAGGAAGATTGCAAAGACACAGTGGGCAACACTAAAAAAAATCCTTTATTTTTTGTAGGACATGGAGAGCCATCTAATCCAATTGAGTGACTCTGAACGAAAAACAGTACGGTTTGCAGTCTCCTGTTGAATTTCATGTTCTGTCTCAGGGGTGGCAGCAGAGAAACTTTGCTGGATTCCTGTGAGTGAGTTTGGAGGAGCTGCAGCTCCATGAATGTCAACAAAAGTTGCAAGTTTACCATGCAAGTTTGAAGATAAATGGAATAGAATTAATAAGCATAAGTAATGGCTTTATAATTGAAATAGTATAGACATTAGAGGTACATAGGGTGTTAGTAATCATATTAATTATTTGTTAACAGAAAGACAAAGTAATAAAATTAAAAATCCAAAAGCTTAGTTGTTCACATCTAGAGGGACATTTTGTAACAGAAATAATTGCTTTTGCTTCATCCTCAGGKTGATACTGTCTGTGTCTAATTGTTTTTCCTGAAGAAAGCAGAGCAATCTAAAATTCTAAGTAATGCACAGCAATTTAGGGGTGAAAATAACCACATTTTAGAAACCTCTTAGAGCATCCCACCCCAACGCAGCGAAAGAAAGCAGTGCTGCTAGGAAGGGTAAAGATAGATGGAATTACTTTTCTATTAGAAGTATAATAGACTTTATTAGTTAGTCACCTGTGCTCAGAATAGATCAGCTGTCGGGGAGAGCAAGTAGATGAACATGTACCTTGTGAGCTGTCAGGAGCAGATCAGTGTGGGTTTTTTAAATAATAATTACCCACTTCCAGAGAAATGTTTTAGACAAAAGCACAGCTGCTTTATTGATGATGCCTTTTGTGCATAAGGATGAATATTCTAGTTTGTTCTTTTCATTTTTCCATGTAAATGTAATATCATATTTCCATAAAACTCTTTTAGGAAATGGTGCCGTTCGCTATTAAAGCTTGCATAATAAAATTATTTGTCAGGGATTTAATTTGATCAAAAAGTGGGTTATTTGTAATAAAGTGCTAGTAGCTAAGAGGGGCTGCTGCTTGCATTCAAGGCTGGGGATGCCCTTGCCCTCTGCAAGCCACTGTGCACCCAGCTGTCCTGGGATTCGGTGTGGCAGGGCACACAGAAGGTACCATCTTTTTTTTGCACCCTGACCAGTGCTCAGAGGTGAAGGCAACTGTTCGCTTCCTTGTGGTCAGAGGAGCTCTTTGAGCACCAGATCCACTATTCTGGCACAGTTTAATAGTTCATCTGGTCTGGCAACTTGATTGACATGAGGTCTGGGAACAAGAAACTCTGAAACTGGTGGTCAAGAGAGCCCGCAGCACATACGTGGCTCCTGGAGGCCACTGAGGAGTCTGAATGGAGCAGCCATGGACTGGGTCAGTTTTGGTGGGGAACTGGACCACCAAGGGGGGTTTAAATCTGCAATATGTTGAACCCTTCCCAGAGTTCAGAAGATCTGCTTTGATCTTCACTATTGTAACATTGCATGTGTACAGCCACCTTTGTTCTGCCACAAATACTGATTCCAGCCCACTACCGTTGGGCTGCTCTGCTTCCTGCCCCTACAAAACGCAGCAGAAGCTGGAGTTAAAGGACTGAGCCTTTACAGAGGTTTGTCAAATTATATTTAATTTAATTTTGGCACTGTAGGCCAGTGACAGAGCAACTTGTGCAGCAGAACAGGACTCTGGATATGGAGCTGAGCTAGTGCTGGTAGCAGTGATAAGGAGGAGAAGCTAGCATGCTTACATTTGTTTTTCAGGGCTGGCTAGGGACTTTAGATCAACTCCTTCAGGAAAATTGCATCCCCACCACAGAGAAAGGAAGCAGAGCAGTGCTAAATTTGATGGCAGACTTGATGTTGGGGGCTCTTCCTACACACTGGTAGGCTGTAGAGGAAGTTGACTGGCTGAGACCATTGTGCAGTGTTTATGGCAGTGCTGCCATTCTCCTCCGTGGAGCAGATGAGCGAGATCCCCATTTAACCCAAGCTGTGTAGGTGTTTACTGAGCAAATATCCGTATACCCGTATTTCAGCTACAGGCCCAGTTTGTATGTTACAGGAATAATCATTGTATCTGCACATTTTTGCAAACGATGGGAACAATGATACCATAGAGAAGCTGGAAGACTTGTATTATGCATGTGTGTTTAAAGTCCTCTTTTACTGCCTCTTCTTGTGAATTTATGAATCTAAATGTGACAGGATTTATCAGGATTCCAAAGAATAGAAGAGAAAAATTAACAACTATGTGTTCTGGTTAACTAATTAAAAACCCATTGAAGGATAGATAGGTTTCTGTGAGAGGGTGGTTTTTTTCATCTTTATATGAAGTGCTGGAAAATGACTGTAGCTGGAGGCAAGATGTTGATCAAGGTCCGTCCTGGATCTGGTTGTGTTGAAAAGCTTTCTGGTGCCAAGTTGTTTGAATCCTGAGTACATGGTCATACTCTACTAGCCCTGAGATTTGGGTMAGGAAAAGATTGCCACTCCTTCCTCTTCCCCCATCTCTCTTCCCTGTCTCCAACAGCCCGATCACGAGGAATGTAGCGGGGATTTCACTCCTTTCTGCAGCACTGCGTGCGGTCATTTGCTAGGATCATTTGGATAGCTTCCTCTAACAAATTCAGTATATTTCACCATTAGATGCATCGTATCAACTTGGCGGTGTAGAAGCTTTCAAAATAGCAAGTATTTTTAGGTTCTTTGCTGTCATGTCAGACTAGAGCTTCAGACCTCAATGCCAAGACAGAACGCCATTGTTTTTAGCTAGTCTTGGGTTTCAGTGTTGTACCAGATTGCATTTCTCAGCTTTGTGTGACTAAGTAACGTCTCTAAAGCATAGCAGCGTAATAGGATGATGGGTGCTATGAGGTGTCTTATGGATAAGTTTAGAACTAAGACAATTCCTTAGCATGACAATGCATCTCAGCATTACTCTTGCCCCTTTTTCTCATGAGAATAGCATTCTTTATCTCACAACACGAAGTAGAGACAGACCAAAATAGCAACAAGTTATTTTGTCTAGATTATATGCAAGATCTCTACAGTAGTGACTGTCAAACTGAAGCTATATTTTATTTCTGCAGCTGTTTCTTCAGTGCTCTAAGACTATTATTAATAGTACCTGTCACTTGTACAGCCCCTCAGAGTTGTAAGTCGTTTGATAAACATTATATAAACTTATTGGAAAGCGTCAAAAACGAAGTAAACACTCTGCTTCTTACTGGCTAAACGAAATTCTTTAAATTACTTCATAGCCTGGCTTTGCTTTAGCTTAGCAAAACAATCTTCCAGACCAGCTAGTTCCCTGACTTTCTTCATACTTAAATTTTTGGCAAATCACTTCCACTATTGTAGTATTGGTACAGCTTTATCGTACCTAGACTGGAAAGGCACTACTGAAAATAGTATATACAGTTTCCGTGTCAGACTTTCTGGGCCACTTTAATTAAGAGGCTAAAGTGATTTTGAACAAACACTGGAGCACATCTTGTTAGTGGTGCTAAAATGCTGCTAATAGCCGTAGAAACTCCCTGCAGTTAATGATTCTTGTTGATTTTGGTGAAGCAGTAGTAGCAGCAGAAACATTAGTGCTCTATTTCTTAGCATCATTTTCATCAGCTTATCGTTTTAAATTGCCACCAAGCAGGTGATGTGACAGGAGGAGTTCGAGCTATTCTTACAGTACCACCGTGATTACAAAGCTGGAAAAATATGTGGAAAAAAAATGTTTGGTGGAAATAAATGTGAAAGCTTCTGACATCATTTGCATTTCTGAAGGCTCACCCAGCATGGGTGGTTTCTATCCAGGGTAGAACACACAGTTCTGTTAACATATTTTTCTCTCTTTTTAAATGAAATTGTTAAGCCTTGACAGCCAGTGCTTTTGTTGTCACCTCCTAAATTCCCACCGATGTGAAGCCAGGCAGCCTGTGCTGGAGGGCCCCTGCCCAGAGTCTTTGCCAGCATCTGAACCGGTGGAATAACCACCTGGCCCTGCCTGCTGGGCCCCCTTCACCCCGTAGCCTCTCAGTGCTTTCGTAAGCCCGCTCGTATGAATCTGTTGAGATTACAAAACCATTTTCTGTGCCACAAAACCAGGTACCAAAAGTTACAACAGTTATAAAAACTGCCCAATGCAATCTCTGCTTATTCAAAACTCCCCTTGGCCCTGAGGGGATCTGTGCCATGACAGGCTAGCCTGTCCCCTCCCAGCAGACTTGGCAAGCCTTTATGGTATTTCTGTGTTGTGTCAGTATTGAAAATAGTTCGTGTTTTATTGTAAATTACTGTTATTTGCAACTTCCAGTTTTGCAGTTCCCACTGCACAGAGATCAAGGACCCCATTTTTCCTTTGTATACATCAGTGTAAATCAAGATTAACTCCAATGAAGCCAGTCTAATCACAAGTGTAAAACTAGGATGAATTAAAGGAAAATCAGGCTAGAAACTCTTTTGTTTTTATTTTTAAATAGCAAAATTAATGCTGCTGTTCTGCAGACACAGGGTGACCTGCAAAGTACTATATCTCATGCGTTACTAATGCATCTCCATTTAAATGCAGATTTTTGCTCCTAACACAGAACTTCAGGGAAATCCTCTCCAGATAGATAAACTGTAATAGGATACCAAATGGTAATTCAATATTTCACTTTAACTTGTGTTTCAGGTTATTGATCTTCATTTTCTATCATTTTGATGCAGCATTTGCCTAAGGGGAAGAGGATTACATTCACTATAATAAGGCTTTTAATTAACAATTAATTATTTTGATATTCCAAACATCCATGCCAGCAGTGGCAATCTGCTTGTATTCCTGTACCTATTTCTATTTTTGGTGGTGGAAGTCAGCAAGATGTGACTTTACATATTGCAGGAAGTAATTGAGAGACATGGTTGAGAAAAGGAAGCATAGTATAGATATCACGGTGTCTATGTGGGACATGCTTATCGTGACGGTGTCTTATTCTTGTCATTTGTGGTCACAGTAGCAAGACCCTGACTTGGTGAAATCCCATGAAGTGGGGACCCTTGTGCTACACTGCTGCATTCAAGGGCTTTCCAAAAGGCTTCCATTTGCCTACACATCTTCAGATAAAGACATGAGGCATGACTGTTTGGCCATTCTCACACCAAAATCACTTCCCTTCACTAAATCTACTTCTGGGAAGGAAGGACTTGCACCTCGTAAACTCCTCTTCCAGCATGACCATTAGATACTGCAGTTAAAAGCCTCTCTCTCAGCTGTCCAGATTTCACTGTGGTTTTGGTAGAGATGTAGGAATAATCAGAGGGCCTGCTTGTTCAATTAAGCCTTTCACATTAGTTACATCATTTGTTTTAGCCATATATGGTATGTTTAAGAAGAAATTTTTTTCTCTGTATATGCCTCCCTCAAGCTCTGCTTAAGTGCTGCTTATACGATGTACATGAGACCTGATAGAAGGTCTCTTCTGCTGGACTGAACTTCAAATTTAAGTATCCTAAATAGTACAATGAAGTAATATAAATACTATTTATAAGTCTACTAGATCATGAATATAGTTATTAAGAGGAGTAACCTGATATTGAGAGTTAGTGTTTTTGCAGCACCTAACATGACAAGACCCAATCTAGTTATAATTAGTCCACACTATTTCTCAGTTTCCAGGCTGAAAGCCTGCAGTGCAATGGTGAACACATTGCAAGCAAGGCTTAGGTCTCATTTTCAGTACCGTCAACTACAAAATAAAACTCCCAACCATGGTAGAGGTATAACTATGATAAGAATTTTTAAAATAGATTTTTAGGTTTGGGCTTTTTTGTTTGATTTTTTTTATATAGCTTGATTACTTATAGGGTGCCTTTTGTTAACATTTCCAAATGTTGTTCTGGCAACCATAAAATTCATCAATTTTCAAAATCTTACATCTGAGATTAACATTTTCCACGTGGCATCCTTAGAATTGTGTCAAAAAAAAAAAAATGTATCAAAAGACAAGTAATAAAATAGTGGAAATGGGCAGTCTTAGGGTTAATGAGACCTCCTTTGTCATATAATTTGGTCAGCAAAAGGGATGTCTAAGAAATAATGATCTTTGTGATAATGGTCCTTTGGGAAACTCACCTACGAGCCCTCAGATTTCTTCTCTAAATTATTTCCAACTTCCTCAAAACCTGACAGATTCAACCACCTGCTATATAAAATAAAAACTGCTAGAAAAACATTCCTCCACTACCACATCAAAATAAGCCCTGCCCATGACCATGGTTAGGTCTGAATTAGTGATATATTCCAATTCATCAGACAGAAATTAGAATCTTTTGTTACTGATAAGAACATAGGGCACACCATAAAAACTTGTAACAGATTTTGTTGTTTGGTTTTTGGTTTGGTTTGGTGTTTTGTTGTGTTGTTTTCTTTTTTCTCCCAAAAGGCAGGAATAGCATTTGCTTTTAGTTCTGAAGTCCAGAGTTGTCAGACTTCAAAACCACACCACAGAACTACTACTTAGTTACCTTCTCGTGTAACTACTTAAGACACCCACTGCTTTCCTTGGAGGCCTGGCCACCTAGGCTCAGTGCCACCGAGACATGCTGACTTTATAGATGGAGAGTAATGAAAAATAGTATAGCTACACTGAAGGAGCTGGGCAGGGTATTTTTCTCATCAACAGTCTATTATCAGTAAACACAGTTCGATTGGAACTAAAGCACTAAGCAAAACTTCAGGGAAAAAAAGGTCTAACACTGCTGGAAGCGGGGGCGTGTTGTTTTCGATGAATCACTTCTGGTTTTATCCAAATCAGCTCTTGAAAGTTCTCATGAAAAACAAAAGACTACTATTTGTCTAAAAGAAAATTTTCAGTGATCCAAAATAAAATTTCTTTTAATTAGAGAATTCTAAAAATCCCAGGGTTTTTGAGATTTAGATCTTTTTTCAAAAAACACAACATAAAATCCTTTATTAAAGTAATTTTTGGTACCCATCAAAACTATAAATACTAAATATTAGAAAATAAAAAGGTTGTTTTCTTTGGAATGCACTTCAGAAAAATAATCTCAATAGCAAGAATGGGGGTTTTTTTTGGTAATAGGTTTTTTCCCAAGGCATAAGCTCTTGCTAGGACTTAACAAATAAGACTGAAAGCCATTTAAAAAAAGGGAATGGATCAGGTATGAACAGCTAAAACTTCCTGCTTCTTTGACCTTGTAAACTTMACATCATAATGCACGACACAGCAGGAAGTTTTCCTAGAAGCAGTAGGTATGTACATCCTCTTATTTCCTTTACTGGCTTAAACCTAGTTTTTCACATTAATGACTTCATTTATTGAATGGGGAGCATGCATTTTTAATTATGTTAGTTGAAATGTTGGCTGGTTGTGAAACCAAGTACTTGGAATTAGTCCATTTGAGCCACGTGAATCAGCAGTACTGTTTTATAGTTTTTTGCATTTTTTCACTTCAGCATTTCAAACTGTGATCCTTGCAGCTAAGAAAATCTGGTAGAGAAAGATAAAAGGCTCCACCTAGTGGGCAAGAACTTTTTATTTAAAGAAAAAAAAAGCAAGATTTTCACTTAATTTTATGCATGAAGAAATACTGCATTAGATGTTGTTTCATTAAGCTGCCATGTTGTTCTTAATTCTTGCCTTCTACAGAGCCTTTATTTCATATGCAAAGCTGAAACATTAGGAATTATTCTGACAGTCTTGAGCAAGAAGCAATGATACTAAATGAGCAGGTTTATACAGAAGAGTAAGAGTTGAGCCACAAAGTTCTTCCTCCCCCTGCTTCAAGCTTCAATATATAGTAACCAAAAATGGATAATTTGTGTGTCAACAAATATTTTAAACTAGTTTAGTTAAGGTTCTTTCCTACTTAAAACTGACTGGAAACATTCATAACTTGATCATAACACTTAACACAGTATTTTGGGAGTATTTTTACACAGGGAACTCTGCCCATGAAGATGAAGATAACATGAAGATGTTACCTCATCTTCATTAAATGACCTGTTTACCTGCAAAGGGTGAAATCTGAGTCCTCTGGCAACTCAGTCCAGTGCATCAGCTTCTGGCAAGGCATGACTCCATCGGCCTCTGCTGTCTCTTCCAAAGGCAAACACCAAAACTCATTTGTCCTGGCACTTGTCTAGGAGCCTACCTACACTGTTGTGTGTCCAAAATCATCCTGATAGAATCTAGCACCTTTAATTTAGGTACATAATTGATTTAGCACAATACTTCACACCCCCCCGCCCGCCCGCCTGCGCTGAGCTTCAGCACTGCATTGCAGTTATGCTTCAACTCCTGAGAGATTAAAATGGCAGGACTCTTCAATTTAAAGCAGTAGTGAAACGCGAGTGTTATTCTCTCGTTCCAACCAAATTCGGCTAGCAGCTGAAACCTTCTCTTCAGTTCATTTCAGGCTAATAACGAGAGTGGGAGCAGGAGCAAGTAGCAGCAAGTGCAGATTGGGCAGAAGAGACGCTGAGCCACATCATTGTATGTCCTGCCTTTTGTCAGACTGTCGCTCATTTTCAAGCCATACAGCCTAGCAAGATCAGTTCCTCCTGTGCAGCTTCCAGCAATGGGTAGATAGTGTAACATGCACTGTAATAATACATTACTACACCCAAGTTTACTATAGCCCACGTTCACATCCACAACTGGAATAGTTGTCTCCTGTGCAAATAACAAAATAGAGCTTAGTGTGTTGTTTTGCACACCTCTTGATCACTTCATTTGCAGTGGGCCACTTGATAGCAAATCCAGAGGATTCCTCCTCCAGTATTAAGGCACGATTTGGCAATTCTGGCAGACCACACAGACTTGCTGATCTGCCTGAACAATTCTACCCAGCTGCAGCTCTCCTTGTATCCTCCATGGAAACGTAACTCTGTGGCACCAGTGAATAAGAGCCATCATTTAGCTTGTTTTACAGACTAAAACAAAGGATAGTCTTAGAGTTCTTACTCCGAACCTTTATATGAGCAAGGACTAATACAGAACTGACTATTCTTACAGTGCCTTTGGGGGAGTTCATATGTTTGCAAAATGCAAGCACTGCTATCTCCAAAAGGGAGGAAATGGAAGATAAAAGTTAAACTGCATTTTTTGGTTTGGGGGCAGCTCGTTATCTTTGGTCTCAGCTTGTAGGAAGTCTATGTAACCCTTAAAACATGTCAGCTAAAACAATACAGAACAGTTGTTTAAAACTTTACAGATATTTCAAAATTATCATTACAGCTGCACTGTTAGCTGTGTTAAACTCTCCTAAAATTGGCATTAGCTATTTGTTAAGAGTAATGCTACTTGGTTTCTAATGCACGTGGACACCTACCTCACTAGGCATGCAATAGAAGATGCAAGTCACTTCAAGGCAAAAGTTGTTAAATAATACCACTTTTAACTGCTGGCCTTTGCTCTAGAACTGTTCACATTTTAAGAGATTACAGGCTTGCTGCTGAGCTAAAGCAAATCCCATGTTTGGAACTACAGTAAGATCCTCTGCCTCGTTTTAGTTTAAATACCTTGTCTAGCACTGGTACTTGAGCTGATGCTAATGAAATACAAATTTCCAGATGTGAAACTCTGGGAAACATTTGACAATCTGCTTTTGTAATAATCTGCTGTAAACTCAAAATGCTAATTTGGGGATTAAGTATTAATTTATTCCCTCTACAGGTCATCGGATAGTCTCATACAAGCCTTCTAATTAATATTTAACATAGCTATTTTAGATGTTGTTTATCTGGGTTAGATTTACTCAGCTGTTTTATTCCTTCTTTGCTGGAGCAGCAAATCTTCACAACAATAAATGCACATCCATGCATTTGTTTCAAGAGTACCACTAAGTCTTTTACTTATTTTTTTTTGTAGCTAACCAGGTGCTGAAGTTTGGAACGCTTGTCAGTACTTCCAATACCTATGACGACTCCGGGATTGTGACCATCGAGACGGACAAGCCTTTGCTGTGGACAATGGCTATCAAAAGATAAGATGAGCTACAGCTGCCTTTTCTGGTCTAAATCAACTCAAATTACTGCAAAATTTCACTGAATTAAGACAGTAAAGCTGTTCCAAAAGATATAAGCAGGCACTGATTTTATGTACTGAATGAAAAACAAGTCTGAAATAAAAGTCACTTGAGAGTAAATCAAGATTAGTAGCAATAATTGAGTACTTCATTCTGGTACCTCACACTACTTAATCAGAAGACACATGAGCTGCCACCCAATACAATCACAAACAGAAGTGAATGTAAAAGAAACTGCTACTGCTTATCTGGTTAGTTCAGACAATTCTTACAAAGTATTTTATTCCAATACTGAACTATTTCTTCCCCTTTTGCCAAAAGGAAATACAGTACACAGTTGCACATAGTATAACTATATTAAAAGGTGATAGCACTAAAAGTTGTTAATCTCATTTTTCTGTCCTGGTTTGTAATGTATGTAGGTGCTGGTGAAGATTTCTCAAGAAGAGTAATAATTGAACTTTTCTACTTATGAAGCAAGTTTGTGTACTGAAGAAGCTTCAGTTTTGCTGTAATAACCAGTATCAGATTTCCCAGTATTAAGTGCTTTTAAAGTCTATAATAGAAGTAGCATTGTAATTTCTGCAAGTGCCAAATGCTTACAATAAGCTTTTTGGAGTGAAATATAAATTTCTTAATCTCAATCTGAGGAGGAAGAGCATTGCCTCTACCAAAGTTTTTGCAGGCTTAGTTTTTAAAATCAAAATATTCAATCATTTAATAATGGAAACTTCCAGGTCAACAAATGCAGAGCCCTTTATAATTCTATGTGCAGTTGCCTTACAGAACCAGTATCCAAAATAGGTATATATCCTATCCAACAGTGTGAGCAAGTTGTTGATTAGCTGAAGGACTGCTTAGTATCTCTGACAACTAAATTAACCTCAAACTGTACATCTTAGTAACCAACAAAGTTCGGCTTTCTTAATTATGCCATCAGAATAAGGATTGGCAATGCAAGTTCTTTATTTGATGGAGTTTTTTTCCAGTCAAGTACATAATATAACCTAACAGGACTTCCAAATGCAGAAAGGAATTAGGGGCAATGATGGTGATTCCAGAAATTAGCGACAAGAATTTCAGTTGATAGACCTTTAAATCACCACTTGAGAGGATACAGTAATGCTGTTTTCTTGCTGCCTAATTTTGCTGGAACAATGCTGTTTACTAAGCAGTAAATTAAACATTGGAACAGCTTCTGAAGAGAGGCTGTACAGTTGTCACCCTTGGAGGTTTTGATACCCGACTGGACAAAGCCCTAAGCAACCTCGTCAGAATGCAACACTGACCCAGCTTTGAGCAAGAGGTTGGACTAGAGACCTCCCAAGGTTTGTTCCTACCTGAATGATTCTATTACAGTTGAAAGAAGTAACAAAACAAAACAAAAAAACCACTCTACTACTACTAAAAAAAGAAGCCTGTAATGTAGACAGGTATGATCACATATACTTCAAAAGAGGAATAAGATGACAACGTTTGAAAACCCAAACTGAGCTTGTTTAATAGCAAACAAGTTACAAAGCTGTGAAATCTTTGCAGCAAGTGTCATAATGTCTTGGTTCTTCATGACGAGTATTCAGCCGCCTCTGTTGAGAGAACAAAGTAATCAGTTTCAACTAATCAAGTGTGATCAAGTGATCCCATCTGAAGTCTAATTTATCCTCCCACCATTGCCTTGTTAGGACAAACATTACTACCGTTACAGCTTATCTCCTATTTCCAAACATTTCTCCTTGCCTAGAGGACCACTCTTACAGGTATAAGCAAGCCACACGTCATGGTCACGGAATGGTATTTAACCTGTTCCAGTGCTAGAAAAGGGATTACATCAGCTCTGGAGAATCTGAGGAGTTTTAATTGGTAGTGTTAATACATCGGTACCATGGCTGCTGGTCAACTTAAGGGTCAAGCTTTTCATGCTGCAGCGTTCATTCCAAAAGGTATTTTACAGAATGTAGTTACACATAAAACAAAGTTTCAAACGTATCTAGCACTCAGTAAATGAAACAAGACCAACTTTGTTTTGTGCCCTGTCATCTTCCAGCACAATCACTCAGTTTTCTCTACCTTACCATCCATGCATTTACTTTGGATACCCAAATTACAAACTGGAAACAGTAAGAGTATGTAAGATACAAATAAGGTAAATGTTCCATGGATAAACACACACTGAGGAACTGGAAATCAAAATATTTGACGTTCAGTTTTGAAGCAGAATACTCGAAAGAAACCTGAAGAACTATGGATCTAATATTTTGCAGCATGCTAAATTAACGATCTACTTCCTGATCAAGTCCTTTCAAACAAGTAATACCTGTCATATTACACTAACATGTGAAATGCACAGATACTAAAGCAACGTGGATCCTGTAGGGCTCGCTAACATCCTCTATTTAAAATTGAACAGGTAAAAATGAGTGTAAAATTTAGTGAAATTGAAGGTCCGTATTTACTTACACAATGATATTGTTGATTGGGATATGGATCAATTTGACAAAGAAACCAATAAATCCCATTATAGCAAAGCCTATTGCTGTTGCCATGGCAATCTTCTGGAACTCTGCAAAAACAAAAAAATTTTACTCTAGGAAACCTCGTGTATGGCATAGAGGAGATGTGCACTACAGTGACCAAAGGAGAGATCTCTCTTTAGAAAATGGTAATGTTAACACAGGAAGCAGTTCAAAAGCAAACTGCATTGACATTGAGAAACAAATCCACTTTTTCAGAAGACAGATGAGATTTTAAGAGAGAAGATGCTGCTTTCCACAAAGCATGGCCGATCTCAACAATTTTAAATAGCAAGCAGAATTGGAAGTACCCACAGTCCGTAACAATTCATGGAACATTTATTCCATTATCTTTCCTTTATACCTCTTAAAAGCCCTGAAAATAATTCTCAATACAGTATCAAAAAATGGAAAAGCTGCATTTATGTTTGTCACAGGAAGATGGCATCTTAAGTCCCCACAAAAATCGAATACTTCAGTGATATTCTCAATTATTTTAAGACAGGTAACATGAAATGGACTAAGAAGGCCAACAGCCCCTCACGATCCTGCCAGTCTGACAATGAATGAAGTTCCTTACTGATCTCAAAAGATGTCAGTAAACTTCATCCTGAGCATGTGAATAAAGCATCGTAACTACTACCATTAAGGACAACCAGTTACATTCTGGTTATAGTTATAGCTTCTCCCTATTGCCTTTGAGAAAGTCCAAAAATCTTCTCTTCTATACTTCCAGCAACGAAGTTCTTCCTGTGCCAATCAGGCAGTCACTGACAACGGTGAAGTACTGGATGGGCACTGCAAAAAGCAATCCTAGCTCGTTTCGAGTCTCCTAAAACAAAGTGTTTCCTCCAAGGTCATGTAACAAGCAGTTTCCTCCAGAATCTCCCCCAGGTTGACTGCAACCAGACAAACTTGACTGCTACGTTTGTCTTTTCAAAGTGCACGGAAGTTCTTCTCACATCAGTTTACCTAATACATGAAAATTATTACATGAATGTCTCAAAATGGCTAATTTCAGCTACTTAGCCTATTTCATAAGGTGAGTTTTAGTACCACTCTCACACACGTGACTGAGTACATACCAGAAAAGGACACATTCAAGTTTATTATATCCAGAACCATAAACCCATTAACAACTGGACAACTGCTCAAGTTTAAATCTCATATCAGAAGCTAAGAAACATTCATGACAAATAAATCAAGTCACAAATGGAAAGATACATGGTAAAATACAAGATGAAATAAGGACTGTGTTCTGTTTTAGTGTGTGCTTTACCTTTCCTGTCAGGCTTGGTGCATCTTTTAACAAGTCGTATGGAGTCTTTTACAAACTGACGGCTGGGTTCCACGAATTGCATTACCTGATCCATGATTACCTGCAAAGATGAATGGATTTAGTATTGGTGGTGCCACGTATATTCTGAAAGAGATGATTTTTTTTGATTACGGAAGTAGAAGGAGCACTACAAAATTTGTAAATACTTAAGATAACTTAAAATGTCATATTCCAACCTAACTGGACTTTAAAAGATACTTCTACTTTGCAGAAAATAAAGACACTGTGTCAATACGTAAACATGATGACCTACCACTACCTAGAAAAAATACGAAAAATTATGCTTTTCAGCATAGAAAACAGCAGCTCCATCACAGCTTGCTTTCAGCTTATGTCCTGTTATGTTTCTGAGAAAACTACTGAAGACTTCCAAACAGACAAAAGCCACCCGTTTCGAGAAATCCCCAAGACAAAAGCTGGTGGAGGGTTGGTGAGCACTGACAGAAATACCACGGCCTAACATCATTCTCAAAACAAGCATCYGCCAGCGTTGCCACCCCAAGCAGGACACCAGGCTAAAGGGATCTGCGGCCATGAATCAGTACGCACCCTCTGATGCGAGGGCCCCTCACATCAGACTCTCTCATGTCTCCCTGCTGAAGTGCCCCTGAGCCTCCCCTTCTTATCGCTGCGGCCGGGGCCGGGCCGCCCTGCCTGCCCCAACTCCCCCACCCCGCCTCGGGACACGCAGCACGGGCCGGCGGCCTCGCTCCAAAGGGAGCCTCGGCCCGCCGAACCCCTCCCCCCCGGGGGAGGCCGGCCCAGCGAGCCTGGGAGCCGGGCCCGGCGCTCCCCAGCCCCTCGGCCCCCGTCTACCTCAGGCGAGGGGGCGCCCCGAGCAGGACGGGGAGAGCCCGGGGGTCCCCGCGCCGCCCTTACCACTTGCGCAGCCGGGCGAAGGCCACGTCGCACTGTGGCGGAGGGCGGTGACGTCACCGCGCCGTGCGCGCGGCCCCGCCCCTCCCCGGCGGGGCGGGGCGGGCTTGTTTTAAGAAGAAAATGGAGGATTTTGAGGGTGGGGGTTTGTTTGTGTTTTTTCTTTTCGGTTTCTGGGGTCCTTCCTCGCTGCTTCCCTCCGCCGCCCCGCCTCACCAGCGGGACGGCCGCGCGGCGTCAGGGCCCGCCGGGGCCGGGGCCTGCTGTGTGGGCAGAGGAGCCCCCGGCCGGCAGCAGCCGCCGCCCCGGCCTCTCCTGCCTCTCCCGCCGGCGGAGCGCCCCGGCAGCCCCCTGAGGGGAGGCCTCAGCGCCCCAGGGCGGGCAGCCAGCGCTCAGCGCGGGGGGAGGCTGTCGGTGGGGCCCGGCGGGGGATGCGGCCCGGGGGGGATGCGGCCCGGGGGCGCGGGGAGCGGTGCTGGTTGCTCCGCCTGTAGGTTACCCAGGCGGCGCTTCTGTGGACGTTTGACAGTGAATTTGCTGTTCCGTGCGGTTGCAGCCGTAGGATCCAAGAGCCTTGTAGCCGGACATAAAGGGAAGATGGTGCCAATATACCGGTAACAAGTGCTGTTCGATGAAGGGAGGGGAAGAAAAAACAACATGGAAAAACTTGTCCAGACTGTGATTGCCCGTGAGCCAGACATCTATTGATTTGTAGGAGTGCTGAAGCCATTGCGCACTACAGGAGTTCATTACTTTTGAAAACATCGACTCCTGTGGCTTTTTTGTATAGAGGAGTGTGCAGCACAGTGCTTAAAAATGGGAAAGCTTTTTACGTTTCAGCGCCACAGGTGTAACGTAGAACACTTCCATGCATGAGGGGGTAAAAGAGGCTGTCAGTGCCTAAAGTGAGCCCTTTCTTGCTGTTTTTGAAAGGAAAATCAGGTCATGTAACAGGTAAGGGAAGAACAAAGATAACATTTAGTGATTTTTATCCTTAATTTGCTTTTGATATTACTAATTTTGGTCTAGAACTCTGTTCCTGGTTGGCTGCCACTTTGAGTGCATCTTGAGTACTCAAAGCTTATTAATTATTCATCAGTCAGGCTACGGGGCTTCTGCAGCCAGATTAGGCAAATGCTTTGCTGATCTCGACTCACTATTGGATTTAAGTGTGCACAAAATATTTTCTGGGCTTAACTTTTTGCTGACAGCCTTCATGACAGGTAAAGTACCATCACATCACAGCAGGGGATTGTTGGATAGTCCATGGATTTTTTTGACAGCCACCTCGCTTGTCTTTGCACACAGGGCAGGTCGCTCAATATTACTGGTCTTCGAATATGAGCTTTGGCTTTGGAGGGTTATTGCCTTGGGCTCCCCTACAAGTTTTCTCCAAAGGCCTGGCTTTGCGTTGGATTTTTGCTTTGAATCAGACCTCATCTAGCACTATGCCTCAGATGGGGACGTAATTTTGGTGGCCAAGTTCTGCTGGACCTTTTCCATTGGCACACCAGCATGGAAAGATCACAGAGTCAGTTAGGCTTCCCACAACAGATATGCATATCATTTGTCTCTCGTTTTTGAGGCCAGTTTGCAATCTGCAAGGATGAGCAGTCTCACCACTTGGGGAGAGGAAGATCTGTAAGGAAAACAGCTGATGGCCTGATAGCCATAGTGCATGCCTGGTCGGGCAGAGCAGGTTGCTGGTGCTCTGCATGAGAAGTCAGTACGTGGAGGCTGCTGGTGGTGTTTTTTTGGTTGGTTTGTTTGTTTTTTCCCTTCAGTGTCACAGGTAAATGCTAGAGACGTTACCAACAGAAGAAACTCACATTTCCAGCTGTGCTGCCTGATGAGCCTTGCTGTGAACCATCGCTGCAGAGGAATGGTTTCCACAGCACTAGGTTCCTATAACCAAATGGCAATGATTGGAAAAAAAAAATTTAACCTGAAACAAGAAGACACACATGTATGAAACAATGCATGACGTAGGCTTCTGGTTGSATTAGATTTTGATTTTAAAAAGCATTCACTGAAATAAAGTTTTGTTCCCCCCCCCCGAATTCCCTATTTTAGGTTGTTTTTCCCGGGGAGAAACATTCTGGAGAATCATAGCGCATCCTGCCTGGCTTAACAAYGTGGCTTTGTCATGGGTTCATTACCATGGGTTCTCTGTGATGGGGTAGAAGGTGTTGATTGTCCTCTGTCTCAGCTGTCCCTCACTCTCCAACGATGAGCTCTCTTCTTTCCCTGCCAGACTGTGAGTTTGGACTTCAGCAGCTTGGGGGAGAGGCAGAGTCCTGTTTTGTGCACAGAGAGCATTTGCTGTTCTTTCTCAAACTCTTGTCCAACGTTTTTTTTTTTTTAATTGTCCTTGAACTAATACATTGTTACTTAGACTTGGTCTTCAGGGCAACTATGCTACTTTTCTGTATATATTTACAGAGAGTCATCTGCATTTACAGAAGATATGAAAAAGTTTACATTTCCCAGGCATGTGTATTTTTTTCATTGAAAACTAGACTATTGCTAGGGTGTTTTGTTTCTACTTCTTYATGTTTTTTGCAAGGTTGGGGAAGACAGTGGTGTGCTTGCACATGTAAATTTTCATGAAAGTTTTACAAGTCTGCATTTATGACTATCTAAGCAGTAAATAATCATTCTCTCAACAGAAAAAGACAGTTGTTATCCTATATTGTAGTGTGCTAACGCTGATTTGCTTCTGGATATTAATTTTGCATAAACTGGAGCAATGTCTCTTTTTTTTTTTCTTTCTTCCTCCTTCCCATCCTATTGTATGCACCAAGGATGAGAGAATTCTTTTGATGATAGTTTTACTTTGCTTATTTACACATTTTGATTTGTAGCTTGTTTCTTGTCCTTTGGTGGACATGAAGGATAAATATTTGCTTTTAACTATTGGCACATTAAGGATCTGGATGCTTATACCCATGCTTAGAAGGGGGAGCGAAATAAATCTGTGCTTCAGCCTCTCCCATTCCACGCTGCTGGCCTGYCTCATGGTAGATCCCGCTGCAGCCTGCAGAGCATGGCAGGGTGACTGGGAGCCAGAAAGCTGCCAGCAGTTGCAGCAAACGTAGTGTGGTATCAGCTGGAGAGGGGAAAAGACACAATCTTCAATACGAGAGGAAGCTCAGCCTCTGCACGCTGACATGGCACGTGTGCAATCCCCAAGTGGCRCAGGGAGGACAGAGCAGTAGCTCTGTCTGAACGGGCCTCCAAGTTTTTCTGCTTCCCTGTGGGAGGTAACCCCGCTTTCCCTACTCTGCCTCTGCTCCATCCCCAGGCAAATGGGAAGAGCAAAGTGCCTGCTCCTGCTCAGGCTTTTGTAAGGCTGGTGCTGCCTGGTCTCAGCAGCAGTTTGATAGTAGGGGAAGTGCTCTTCTCTCTGCATGCCAGAGGGGAGAGACCTGGCAGTGTGGTTTTCTTGTTTTAAGGAGTACTGCCCATGTCCTAGAAGAAAATGCTTGGGTGTAGTGATTCTGGCAGATCTCCTGTGGCTGCACAAAAAGTGATACATTTGGGATATGGGGTCTTGCTGAGCTATCTCCTGCCCACCCCAACCCATCCCATGACGGGCAGCAGGAATCGAGCTGCTCCCCAGTAGGAAGGGCCAGAGGGGTGAGCAGGTGGGCAGGAGGCACAGCCAACACTGTGCCCAGGGTCTCCAAATGCCTTCCTTGTGGCAGGGCACGAGGCAGCATTTGAACTGGAAGGAGGCAAGGCAAAAGACCGGTCGCTTCCCCAGGCGAGTTTTTGGGAGGGACGGATTGTTTGAGCAGAGGAGCCTTTGGGGACAGAATCTGACTTGCCTTCACGAATTTGAGGGGAAAGTGGTTATCCTGTGAGGCAGCAAAGGCAAAGAAAAAGACTAAGAAAACTGGGAAGGTGGCAGCTTGTGGACTTACATATACAAGGAAGACAGGCCACTGGGAACAGTGGGCATCTGGGTATGCTCTGGGACAGAAAACAGACATAGCAGAGAACAAAGACTGCACAGCAGYGCGAGATTTACAGCCCAAACAAGGGAAGAGTGCAGAGAAGGAAGAGCGAGGGGAGAAAGCAAGCTGATGGCGTGGGAAAGGGGTTAAGGGACTTCCCTGGACAGAGCAGCCTGTTGAACAGTGCTGCGGGTCAGTGCCTCCTCAGATTTTCAAAGGCAGCAGCACAGTAGCCCCATTGACTGAAGTCGTGCTAATGATCCATCACTTGACAGTTGGTGTTGTTGGATGACTAAATGACTATAAAATTTAGTCTTTAGAAATTGCTAAGATATATGGGACCTTTTATTTCTTAATTTTACATTATCGTAAATATGTTTGATTAAATTATATCTTCAGAAACCTTTGGAATATCTATGTGCTTCTAACATTTAAAAATTATTTTTAGCTTTTCATTCTCCTAAATGATCCTGAGTCTCTGTTTGGACTTGATAAGCACATCTGCATGATTTACGATGGGGAGAAAGATGATTTCCCTCCTCAGTAGCTGTACAGATGCAGGGGAAGAACATAAATGAGGAATTAATGTTAGGAAGGAAATGATAGCTCAGATTCAGGGTTCAGAAGGAAATGATGAAGTGTTTGTGGTCCATGTCTTTGGGTTAGCCTCATTAATTACAGAAATGCCACTAGATCAGGCTTTAATGCCATGGTTATGAAAGGGAATGTCGCTTGTCTGAAGCAGTCAACAAGCCCCATCCTTTGATTTGTGCTGCTTAATATTCAATGGAGATGAAATGTGGGGATGAGGGAGGAGTGCTATTAAAATAGATTTTTACCAGTGTTAGATTTATTGTGTATAATTTTAAAGATGACCTTTTAAACAAAGTCCATGTTCAATTTAATTTGAAAGACCTGAAGAGTGAGAGCACTTCGAAGATTTGTATCTGTATAATGATAGATGCAATATGAGAGAAACAAGGGCAGTATACTAAAATGGCATCACTAAATGATACCTCAGACTAAAAAGGTCTGAAGATAAGGTTTCTAGATAGCGAAAGCAATATAGGGAAATTAACAGAGGAATAGGTGTGCCTCCATCAGCTGTTCAGGTCTGAGAGGTAAAGAAAAACCAAATACTTGCTAGTTCCTCTGATTCAATGCTTGTAATATTGTTTTGTTTTAGCACAGCTGCCACTGATGGCTGTGATTTCTCTTATTTTTAGCCACTTCTCAATTCTTTCTTTGAGGTGTGCCACTTTTTAAGTTCACGGTTTGTTTTTTGTGCCAGTTAATACCATTCTCCCATCATTTCTGGGCTCATCCAACAAAAATAAAGTAATAAGAAAAGTGACTTTGATAAACAATGGGCCAGAAAATGCGTCCTTTAAATCTTGCCCTGGTAAATGGCAACTGATGATACAGGCCTTATTCCCACCTTTGGAGTTTCCACCTGAACATTTTTGTGTATGATAAGAAACAAATTACTTAGTTCTTCATAACAACAACACTACTATGACAGTAAATACTAATTACCACTTCAGATTAAAAAAAAAAAAAAAAGGCCAAATTAAAATTGGAAGTACTCTTAACCTTAAGATGTTTTGGTTTTTTTTCCCCCCTGAGGACAAAGGTTGATTAAAAATTAAGTGATAGCTTTCTTTTTGTAGCAGAAGAGTATTTTATGTCAGCAGAAACATTTTTTCAGGTGCTTTGTGTGTATTCAGACATTAAAAAATGGCTTTCAAAAATATGCAATGGTTGCATGTGTTATACTTAAGAATCATATAGCGGATACAGAAGTAGCAACAAGAAGTGCAAGCAAAGCATCTTTTCAAGTATATTGAACATGGCCCCTGTCTGCTTCAAGCCGAGATGATAGAGCAACCAATGTGTTCAGTTACAATGAACAAGCAGTTCATTGTTGCATAGCTATAGTGTCAAAACATTAATTTAAAGTCCCACTTTTAGGATGAGATCTTGCTTTACCACAACAGGTCTCCTGAATTTTGCCAAGTGCCTGTGCCAAAGCAGACATGTCACTGATTTGCGCAGGAGCTGTGTGCTTCAGGCACGCTAGCAGCATGTGCTTTCACAAAGGGCACCTTGGAAACATACTCTAAATATATAATAACTTGGGCATAAAAGAATCCAGAGGAGTTTGGGTATGTCAGAACTGAAAATCAGCTTTGGAAGGTTTTATGGGGATGGGGATCGTTCTTGAACTTCAGGAAACTAGAATTGCAAAGTTTCTTTTTTTAATGTACCTTTTTCCTACTCTCTTCACAAATCTTCACTCCATGTGTTACCTAAAAAGAAATTTGAATGGATCTGGGATTTTTGACTATTTCAGTTTCTAGGTGCTCAGTCTGAGAAACCTTGATGGGACCAGCTGTTCATGGAGCAGAGATGGAGTTCTCTGAACTGTAGATCCTTTAAAGATGTCTTGAGAACGACCTGAAAATGTTGGTCATTAGAGAAGCAGTTTTGTTCGGTCACTAATTGAGCACATAGTCTTCCTCACATGCAGGTGGGAGCGCTGAGGGAGAAGCTGCTTTTCACAGCATGAAGAAGCTGTAGACCTTTATCACAGTTGTCCAAATCTGCAGCAGTCTTGGTGAGTTTTATTTGATCCTGCACAGGGAATAATAAGGTTTGGTGGATTACTCTGCTTATTTATCTCACTAGTAATGCTCCAAATCTTTATTGGTGAAAAGGATTTGGGGAATCTTCTGTTCAACTGGTACAAATGTATCCAGCAGTTTTTCAACACAAAATTGCCGGTAGTTCCTTAGCCCCATCAGTAATGGTTGCAATTGGAGCAGGCAATGAAATATTTGTAAATCTCATTTCTCTCACTTCCTTTCCCAGTAAGATAAAAATACTTGCATCATTGGAGAAAAAAACAGAAGCCTGCAAGATGGTGTTGGTTTAAAAAATAAATACCTGACAATCTAGCACTTTCTGATGCCTTTATTACCCAGATATCACTTCCTCTTAATCATGGAGTTAGTGTTGTGAAACTGCTAAACTGTAAAACTGTCCAAAATGTTGGAGTAATCAGATTTGGGAAGTTTCAAAAGTGAGTTTTACTAACACTATGGTAAGTTTGTGTCTGTTCTCCAGCTCCTGAACCAGTCCAAATGCTTTCTTTAATAATTAGATGGAAACATTTCAATGGCAGCATCTCTGCAATTTTGGCAGCAAGTGACAGCCCCAGGCATTTTTTAATTGGCACCTTTTTGAAATTGTTAGCTAAATTAGTCAAGTATGAAATAATCTTGCCCAAATGATTATCTGCAAATTGCACTTTGAACCTTGCATCTGTCTTAATGTGTGGACACAGTGCTATCCCAATAATGCTATTAACTGGATTGCGTATCTCGCTTCTAGCTAATTCATGGTGCATAATCTGAATGAAATCTGGTGTACCTTTATAAAATTCATTTTAAAAGCACCTGGCAGCTGTTTGGCACTGACATTTATAATATTACAGTTTTCAAGTGTAGTCAACACACTTTTTGTTATTACCTGCAACAGAGAACTTGATCTCATATGTATTTCATAAGTATAAATCATTAATTTTCATTGTTCTGGGTTTATGCAGCTGGAGTAAAGATACCTGTGCTGGGCCTGTAAGAGCTGTAATCCTGATTAGAACTTAATGCTGAGCCAAGCTGTGAAACTGGTATCACAAGGCGTTATTATCTCCCCAGGTTATTTAGATAGCTTGGCTGAAGGAAGTGGTGGATCTTCAGGAGTGTAGTCTACCTTGGGTGCAGGATAAAGATGCCTGGTAGTTAGTATCCCAGCTTTGACTTCGGTATCTATGGTGGCTGGTCTGTACATTTGCAGAAGTTCTCATTATTCCTTTGGGGTTGCAGTGTAGATAGACCAGTATTTAGACTCCTACAAATCGTTTATAGACATGAACCTGACAAACATATTGGCCACCGAACATGATGTAATTAATTGTGAGTTAATCATTAAGCTATTAAAATGATATTAAATGCTGGGAAATCTAAGGCTTCTGTCTGCTGTATAGATTTAAGGCTTTTAAGTGCTGACAAATCTTTATCGTCAGTTCAGCATTATTGATACCCTTGGCCTTTAAAATCTGCAGCTTCAATTACATAAATTAGGGTCTTTTATTACATCAACAGCTTTTTAATTCTAATCTTACTGGCAGTCTGTAGCTTGTCATGGATTGAGAGAGGCGGTGCTAATAAGAGTTCCGATTTTTAAAATAATTGCAAAATATGGTACAGAGAAAATATCCAAGATGCCTTTTTCTGTTCTTTTACCCTAGAGCCGTGAATGCCTCACTTGCCAGGGTTGCAGCCTGAAAGGGGGCCAGTGGATATGAAACATAAAATAAATAATCTCTGTGAAGCTTTTCAAGATGGACAAGACTTGAGTAGGTCCTGAGGGCTTGAGAAGAGTTGAGTAATACGGGATCTCCTATAGCAGTCTTAGGCTCCATGTCCTCCCTTGCAGGAGGGATAAGGAACCACAGCTGGAGTCACTTGCAGATTTCACGTGGGTAGCGATCTACTGTGGAAATAAATGGCAAACACCAGTTTGTTCCAGTCTTACAACTGTTAAGAAGCAACCACTGATAAATTGTAATACGAGTTGGGCTGGTCTTCCTTTTGGACTGTAAAAGGTTTTATACGTTAACTCTCACTTTTTCTGTGAGGTGAGTCTCCTTTATGTCATTTTAAAACATTCATAATTCTACTCCAAGTGCTTTGTCTAAATGTACTGTTGCACTATAGGGGTACCTATGTACAAGCACTGAAGCCAGGTAATCTTTTGTTGGCTTTACTAACGAGGTCAGTCCTTTAGGTCTGAAATGTGCACCCACCCACCATGCAGCTGAAATGGAGGGGGACAGTGTTGCACTTCTCTGTCAGTTCCTCTTTGTTTCTTGGAACATTTTTGCTTTCTTTTCTTGGAGCTCCCAGGACTCCACCTTATTCCTAGGCATTAGATCTTGGCTCAGTCTCTTGTCTGCAGTTAATTAGTCATTGGCTTTGGCCTGCCTTACTAATAGTCCTCACGTGCTGCATTGTGTATCTGTAGATTTTGCTTATCAGATAGCTATTGTTAAATCATTTATAGCGTTGTCTGCATTGGTTTCAAACTCTCTGCCRACCCTTGAATGTAGCACTGAATGCAGAGCTTCTTCAGTCTTCTCTGGCTCTTAATTACCTCTGCARGTTGTTTTGCAGGATGATCTTTACTTGTCCATCCTTAGACTCCTGAGCTTTCTTGGAGCTGTTTGAAATGTTGGCACCCTCATTAAACATCCCCCTCAAGTCCTTGGAACAGTCCATGGAGTGGAAGGTATTTTATTCCATTCCTTAATCCCAAACCTTATTTATAAATGCTACCCTGCTAGACACAGCTAGTGCTGTTTGACAAAATCCACCTTCTGGCTATCTTCAGTGAGAGTTGTTTGGCACAGTACTGTCCCAGCCAGCTTCGGGAGCTAGAACCTGGGAAGGGGACATACAGTCCCAGAGCATCTGACAGCTCCAAGGTCTGTGAACACATAGGCTATCTAGAGGTTAATTTATCAGCTCCTGGGCGCTTTCAAATTGTGCTTCTACAAATGGGTCCTCAGGGTAGTAAGCCATCTGTAGCTATCTTTCTCTCAGGATTTTTCTCTGAAAATTTAGAGTTTACAAGACATTACTTTTTAAAGGTCATCTAGCAATGGTGACGTCCTTAATTCTGCTGATAGGTTGCCTGTGCCAAACTGAAACTGTGGTGCTGGGAAAGTTTTGTAATTGCAGTCTTTTGGCATCTCCAAATATCAGTGGAGGAGGGTCTGTTTCAGAGTAGAAAGTTAACTAGCATTCATATTCTGTGAAAAGCTCCCCAACTACCCTCCACTTGGGAGTTTTTTCCATCTGCCAGAGGTGGAGAAAACCTTCTCATTGATCTTATTTAGTACTAGCAAGATCTCRATGACATTTGGCACTATCTTAGAATCATAGAATAGTTTGGGTTGGAAGGGACCTTTAAAGGTCATCTAGTCCAACCCCCCTGCTGTGGGCAGGGACATCTTCAACTAGATCAGGTTGCTCAGAGCCCCATCCAACCTGACCTTGAATGTTTCCAGGGATGGGACATCTACCACCTCTCTGGGCAACCTGTTCCAGTGTTTCGCCACCCTCAGCGTAAAAAATGTCTTCCTTATATCTAGTCTAAATCTACCCTCTTTTAGTTTAAAGCCATTCCCCCTTGTCCTGTTGCAACAGGCCCAGCTAAAAAGTTTGTCCCCATCTTTCTTATAAGCCCCCTTTAAGTAYTGAWAGGCTGCAATAAGGTCTCCCCGAAGCCTTCTCTTCTCCAGGCTGAACAACCCCAACTCTCTCAGCCTTTCTTCATAGGAGACGTGTTCCATCCCTCCGATCATTTTTGTGGCCCTCCTCTGGACCTGCTCCAACAGGTCCATGTCTTTCCTGTACTGAGGGCTCCAGAGTTGGAGGCAGTACTCCAGGTGGGATCTCACCAGAGCAGAGTAGAGGGGCAGAATCACCTCCCTCGGCCTGCTGGCCACGCTGCTTTTGATGCAGCCCAGGATATGGTTGGCTTTCTGGGCTGCAAGTACATATTGTTGACTCATGTCCAGCTTTTCATCCACCAGTACCCCCAAGTCCTTCTCGGCAGGGCTGCTCTCAATCCCTTCATCCCCCAGCCTGTATTGACACCGGGGGTTGCCCTGACCCAGGTGCAGGACCTTGCACTTGGCCTTGTTGAACCTCATGAGGTTCACACGGGCCCACTTCTCGAGCTTGTCCAGGTCCCTCTGGATGGCATTCCGTCCCTCAGGCGTGTCGACGGCACCACTCAGCTTGGTGTCATCTGCAAACTTGCTGAGGGTGCAAGGATCTTCATCCTATACAACTCGGTGTTCACTGGACTCCAGGGAGAACAGGGCTATTCTGATGGCTACTGACCTCTGGACCCTGGATTTTCTGGCACCAGCCCATGCCTTTGGGGTATGCAGATAGAGCTGCACATTTGGAAAAAGTTCTCATCATTGCCTATCCCAGTAAAGTTTACTTCTAGGAGACTGGCTGTCAGTATGCCCCAATGAACGGACATAGTGGCCCAAGGTTTGACCATCCAGTCTTTGGCCTTCCAATGCTTTCTCCAGTGTCCCTTTCTGATTTTTTTCCAGGGACTCCTTTCAGAAAAGCCCAAGAAGTGAAGATCTTACTGGAATTTAGGAGACCAGGACAGGTTCTTTTGCTCTAGGTGAGCCATGTTAGAGGAGTTACTTCTTGGCACTGAAGGAAACAAAAGATGGGGAGTGGAGATCCATTGCAGACTGTAAGACTGTGTATTTGGAAGTAGACATTTGGGTTAGCATCCCTTGTGGCAGTAATTACATTTCTCAAAGTGTTTCACAAGATGTTTCTAAATTTTAGGTGTTTGCATTGCAAGAACTGATGCTTTTTCACTGATCAAAGCTATTTCCAGATGCTGGAAAGAACAGTTGGAGTCACTTGGCTGCCCCAAGGCAAGCATGTATGTTCCTCTTGCCAGCCAGGTCAGGGTGGCTGCTAGCCTGAGTGCTATGTGACATGAGCCTGCACCGGAGGTGCCTGCAGGTCTGGCTTGGTGTCCCAGGACATCCCTTTCTGGATGTGACTGTCAGTGTGCCTGTGGCAGTTCTGAAGTAACAGAGGTGACCAATCCTAAGGCACTATGTGAAGGGGCGCCTGTCTTTCTGTGAATATTAAATGTGAGGACCAGGAATGCCAACATGACATAGAAACAGGTGAAAAATACAAACAACACTTGAAAATCTTGGATTTATTCAGACAGACACATAAGAATTACATTTGGAAAACTGAAGTTTTCTGTTATTGTATGCATCTCATCCTATAAAAATTCAACTGATTGATACCCTTTTAGATTTTAAAATACTTAGGGTTATTTCAGCTTTATTGCCTTTTATGCCATTGTTTGGAAACAATTTTTGTTTGTTTACATCTGAGCTTAAAATCGCATTGCAGTACTGCATTTAGCTATGGTAGCAGATGTTGGTGACATTTTACAGAGCATAAATAACAGCTGTGAGTTGTGAAGTCATAATTCTGTCAGGGGATCCTTCTTACAGTTTGTCAAACTAAAAGAGCAAATCTTGAGTGACAAATATATATGTATTTGCCAGAAGTTTATTTCAGGCATTGCTGGGTACCCACTGCTTTCATGGAGCTAAGTGTCATGGGGTGTAGATTTGCAACAATGAACTTGAAGGTGTCCTAACACCCAGAGCAATTAATTCATACATCTGAGAAGATGCATCAGCCCTTGCGTGGGAAGAGTCAAGTGTCCAAATGAGCTTCACAGACCTGCCGTGATGAACAGGGTATTGCTGTCTCAGGGAAAAACTGGTCAACTCACATGTTTTTATCAGGCTTATAGGAGCCTATTGATTTATTAATGACAAGTGACCGGCAATCAGTGAACTAAACTTTTGGGATCAGCATAAGCAATGCAATAGATAAACCGCCAATACCAGACACAAGACGTTAATAAATGCCTATGGATTTCTAAGCACTTTTCTGCAGCTCATCCCAAACACATACATGAACACATATTTGCGGTTACATGCACCCCCATGGCAGTGCGGGTTACAGGTTCACACCTTGCATCCCCTGTGGGATGGCTGCAGGAGGCGGGATGGTCACAGTGCTGTGGGGGCAGCTCGCAGAGGTGGCGGTGCCCATGCGGGACAGCTTCTGGCTGTGGCAACCCCCCCGACCGCTGCCCCGATCCCACTTCTCTCAGCTGCCAAACGGCCAGGCTTCTTTTATGCTTCTTTTCAAGCTGACACCTTTTTTCAAAAGTCTCCCAGTTACTTTTTAATCCACCCAATGATTGTCTCAGGCAAGTTTTGGCACTGCTAACTTGCTCTTAGCGTTACCGGGTTTCTCCCAGAACAGTTACAGGCATTTTATTCCCCCACATGGTTTATGTTCACATTGCTGCCTTATCACTGTTGTTACCTGGGCCATGTTGCCCGGAGGGATGCGTGCAGGCTCCCCCAGAGCTGAGGAGGGAGGTGAGCCTCGAGCCCTGTTTCTCTGCCACTGGGGTCAGACGTAGAGTCTCAGCACATCTTTACCTCTCATGTTTGCATGCCTCCTCTGCGAGTACCCCACTTACTGTCATTTTGAATTTTTTTAACCTAATGTAAGCATAAGCTCACCAATCTGAGCTTTTGGAGCAGATTGGGTCTCAAAAGTGAAAAAAGCAAAGGAACACACCTGTGTTGTAACTGTACTGGCCTTAGGTGTTAGCAAGGTGCCAACACCTCTCCTCCTTGCGCTGACTGTGGTATTTCTTGTGCTATGAGATGCAGCAGTGCAAAGGGGTTATATAAAAGAGAAGCATCTGACTTATTTGAGGTCTTTACAGATATTTAAGGCATCTCTACCTCCATACTTCTTGCAGACATAAGCTCTTCTTTTGCCTGGACGTTTTTGTCTGCGTGGAAGTTGGGGACTTTCAACCTTGGTCTAAGATTTCTTTGGATGTGTTAGCTCAAGAATGTTTGCCTGCATACATAAATGTGTATTTCATATTTTTGTAGATTTCTCAGTGCATGATCGTAACATATGGATTAAAAAAAAGTATTTAACAGGCATACAGAGTGTCTGCCAGTCTTTCTTCGAGTCAACAAAACAACAGAAACAAAATCAACTTTGAAACCTGTTTTATCTGATCGTCATTGTAATCCGTTGTCAAATAGCTTTTTAAAGGCAAACCAGTGAAAAATTAGGTGTTTATTGAAAAATATTCCATAACAAAAAAATCTATTTACATTAAATTTTTTAGTATATATGTATAATAGGCAAGTCCGGAAGAGATAATAAAATCTTCCCATACAAATGAATATTCAAGTGTTGCTGAAAAAACTGTTAACATCTTGCTTTAAAAAAAAAGGTGGCCTCATGAGAAGACATTTTATTTCCTGTAGTGCACTTTTCATGCAACCATTTCAATAGATAAATCTCAAATGTTCTGTATTGTACCTGTAAGAGAATGTAAATAGGACATCGAACCTTTTCTCACACTAGATGGCATTATTATCCTCAAAACAGTGACAGCTGCAGGCTGCTTTTTTCAGTGAGAGAGATGTACAAAAGAGTAGATTTAGTTTATTTAGGTTAACTGTGTTTTGTTTGGGTTCTGCAGATGTGGCAGGTTAAACAAATTTCTGTTGCATCAGTGTTAATTCTTGAGCCTATCTGGACTGTTCATTTTTGCCCTGGGTTTGCTGGTTTTTGCTATCCATACACTGATCAATATTGCAGAGATTGTGCAAACATAATTCTAAGTTGACTTGTTAGCAAAATTAGAAAGGGTGATTCAAGGACTGAAATACACAAAAGCAATGTAGCCTCAAGTCCATGTGTTTTTTTCAAGTCCGTAAGATATATGGACTTAATATATAAGCCAGTGGTGTGTGAAGAAAAACATGGGTTAAGAAATAGGATTCCAGAACTTGGTGTTTCAGAAAAGGGAAGAAGCACATCAAGAAGATCAGAAGCAAGGGTGAAAGGAAAGAAACAATGACTGAGACCTGGGTGTTCATAGCACAGACAAGATAATAAGCTACTGAAATTGATAGAAGTAAACAGATGGTTTTTGGGAACAATGGAAAAAAAAAAAAAAAGAACATTTTTGTCTGAAAATAAGCATTAAAAAACTTTGTGAGCCATATGAGAGCAGAGTAGTTGCCTGCCTTTAGCACCATACAGTGCCAGCCCAGCCTGATAGAACCTGTTGGATGCCTTGGAGCCAAATCCACTCTAAGAACAAACAKTAGCCAGGGGCTCCAGCTGAAAAGGAGACTCATCAGCCCCAAGTTAGTATGAAAGTTAAGTAAGGATGTTCAAGGACTCAGCTTGAGAACCTTTTCAGTAAGTGTAAGATTTTTCTGTGTGTCAAGAAGATTTCTTCGCTCTTCTGGATGCAGCGAAATTGTCCCTCCAATGACCTTTGGAGCTATAAAGATGTTCCTGAGAAGCAAATGTATAAACTTTAGAAAAAGTTAGTTTTACAAAATTTTGGGAAATGTCCTAACAAAGGATACCCCATGCAACTGTGCTGCACAGTTTTTTTGGTCTTCATATTCCCCATAGGCATGTGTTATTGTCAGGACAAGCTGTTTAGTTTTCATTTTTYATTTGTAAGGGAAAATACTTAACCAAAGCATGTCTAAACACAAAATTCTTATCCAGCTGTTATTGCCTTCATGTTGGTTGTGGCTCATAAAAGATGTTTTTGTTTAAATTTGAAAACAAATAAATAGACTACTCTCCAGTCCTGTGTCTGCTCTTTGTAACAGGCATGCACACACAGATGCACACATGTGTAGCTGTGATGCATAAAATGTGCAATAAACTGAAGAAGAAGAAAGATTACAGGGACCCCTTCCTGTGTGATACAACTTTAAGAAGCCATCTCAGGATTCCAATGATGACACAATATATGAAGTGACAAATTCTATTCTAGTTCTTGAAGTCATTGGGACCCTGCAGCTAGCCTTAACCCCTTAATTAGGTCCAGCAGCAAGACAGCAAAAGGAAGAAGAACAGGGAAGCTTGCCATGTATACTTGGCACTAACTTAATAGTCAGAGCTCTCAGGTAAGCCATTTTTCTTCTTATCTTTCTTTGTCTGCTTTCAGTGACAACAAATTCTGTGTAATATCATCCTTCTGGGATTTGAGCATCATGCCTTCAAGGAAAATATTGGCAAAATCAGACCCATCTTTTCTAAATTCTGAGGATCATCGCTTTCTTTGGAAATCCACAGAAAGTACAGAAAATTACTTATCATCTGTTTCAAGCAAAACAGATGCAAAGGAGCTAGTTACAGCAGCAGGAAAGTTTCAAGAAGATGAGGGTGAGCATGGTTTGGAAAATGCTAAAGAGAAGACAGCTGATCCACAAACAGATAATCCACAAAAAAAAGAGGGACAAATTTACGGCTCTCAGAGGAGGTGATGAAGCAGATTATTGAAAAAACAAGAGAGGCCTTTGATTTCCTAGCTAAAGGTGAAAATCAGAAAGCAGTTGATATGCTGTCCAGTGTCATCAAGCTGAATCCACAGCTTGCCAGCTCACACATTAACAGAGCCAGTGTCTTTTTGCAGCTGCAAGAGCCAACTATGGCCATTAGTGACTGTGACAGAGCTATTAAACTCAATCCCAGTTCAGCACAGGCCTATAAATACTGAGGAAAAGCCCTCCAGTTTTTGGGGCATTTAAAAGAGGCTGCCTGTAACATTTCCTTGGCTTGTAAATTAGATTCTGAGGCTCAGGCAAAGTTTGAGAGGGAGGAAGAGTCCAGTGAAGAGCTGGCAAGGGATGACAGTGAGTTGGAGATAGACAATGAAGGGGAGATTGAGCCAGAAGAGGATGAACCCCCAGAGATGGGAGATGAGAATTTGGAGGTAACCAGCGATATGATGAAGTAGGCTGATGAAAAGAAAAAGGTGGCTTTTGATGCAATGGGAAGAGGTGAATTTCAAAATGCTGTTCAGCTCTTCAGTGATGCCATCAAACTGAACCCACGGCTTAGTAACTTTGTATGTCAACCGAGCCAGTGTCTTTGTACAGTTGCAAAAGCCAAATGCTGCCATCAGAGACTGTGACGAAGCCATAAAAATCAACCTGAATTCTGCACAGCCGTACAAATGGAGAGGGAAAGCATTTTGGCTCCTGGGTCAGTGGCAGCAGGCTGCCAAGGACCTTGCACTGGCCTGCCAGCTGGATTATGATGAAGATACCAATAACATGTCGAACGAGGTTCCCAGAAGAGTCCAGAAAATTGCCAGGCACCAAAAAAACTATGAGGAGAAACAAAACACAAAGCAATCATTGGATGCATTGCCAAGGGTGGGGAAATCCGTGGCAGAAGAGGAGAGGGATCAGCTTCCTACTTCTCAAGAAAAGGAAAAAGCACAGCTTCAGAATGCCCAGGAGCATGAACAGGTTCACCTTTGGACCTCCCAGGAAGCTGATAATGACTGTTGTAGGGAATCTGAAGAGCAAAAGCAATATCCAGTAGAAGAGAATAAGTTTTACATGGAAGTTCCATGTAGAGCTGAGGGGGAGGAAAAGCCCAGTGGAGAATCAAAGACTGAGGATCAGTGAACTCAATACTGAAAATGAAGGATTGGCTGAAGAGGCTGAAGAAGATCTTCAGAAAATAGGAGACGACAAACTGAAGATAGCTAACAAGATGATGAAACAGGCCATTGAAAAGGAAAGGGAAGCCTTTCATGCACTGAGAGCAGGTGAATTTCACTTAACTGTTGAGTTGTTCACTGATGCCGTCAGGTTCAACCCACAACTCGCGGTCTTACATGTAAGCCGAGCCAGTGTCTACCTGAGGTTGCTGAAACCAATAGCTGCCATTAGGGACTGTGACAAAGCAATAAAAATTGACCCTGGTTCTCCACAGCCCTACCACTGGTGAGGGAAGGCATTCCAGCTCCTGGGTCGCTGGCACAAGGCTGCCAGAGACCTTGAAMGGGCCTGCCAACTGGGTTATAATGAAGACACCAATTCCATGCTAACTGAAGTTCAGAGAAGAGTACAGGAAAGAAAGCAAAGGGAAGATGACTTTGTGGATGTAGCAGAGAGGATGAAGAAGGAACCAAAGGAGGCAGGATTAAGAACTGACAAAGCCCCCAAAGTTACGGAAAGAGTTAAGAAAGCAGCCCTGGAGGAACAAGACAGCTCTCAGGAGAAGGACAAATCTTCGGAAGAGGCCATGAAGAAAGAACAGGTACAAGTTAAGCAGAAGATGTTAGCTGAGCAGGAGAACACACCACAGGAGATGACAAAGCAACAGGAGAGTCTGGAACAAAAAGCATTGCAGGAGGCAGTGTGGTACCTGGAGCTAGAGCAACAGTTGATTGCTTTGCAGATGGAGTTGGAAGAGCAGTTTAAAACTCAACAGGTGGGGCTTGAGGAAGAGGAGAAAGTCCCATGGAAAGTTCTGGAGCAACAGGAGAATGCACAGAAGAAGTTGTTGGAAGAAGAAGAGAGAAACCAGTTGAAGACCCTGCAGAAACTGGAGAAAGCTCAACAGCAGGCTTTGGTAGGACTGATAAAAAAACAGAAGGAAGCCAAGGAAGAATGTGAGAGAGCTCAGAAGAAACCCCTGGAAGAAAAAGGAGTTGAAAAAGCCCTAGAGAAACTAGCAAGAGCTCAGAAAAAGGCCCTGGAAGAATTGGAGGTGGCTCAGAAAAATGCTCTGGAGGAACTGGAGAAAGCTCATAGAAAGGCCCTACGAGAGCAAGAAAGAGCTSAGAGGGCTGCATTAGAAGAACAGAAGAGAGCTCAGAAGGCTCTAGAGGAACTGCAGCTATCACAAAGAAAAGCTGTGGAGGAGCAGGAGAGAGCTCAAATAAGGGCTGTCAGAGAACAAGAGAGAGCACAGAAAATCCTGAAAGAACTTGCAAAAACAGCAACAAGCCTTAGAGGAGCAGGAGAGGGCTAAGAATGAACAAAACAAAGCTAATAAAGTCTTGGAAGAACTGGAGAAAGCAAAAAAAAGGGCCCTAGAACAACTCGAGAGAGCTCAGAAAGAGCTCCTGCGTGAGCAAGAGAAAGCTCGGAAGAAAGCCCTGGAGGAACAGGAGAGGACTCAGAAAGACCTGGAGAGATCCCAGGAGCAGTGTGTTGGAAAGCGAGGGAACTTTAAGGGGAAAGTCCTTGTGCAATGGGAAAGAGCCCAAAAAAACCTTCCTGAAGAAGAGGTGCAATTTCAGAAGAATACTGAAGAGTCTGGGCCAGTCTGCAAAATATTCTCTGGAGAACTGGAAACAGCTCAGAGGAATGACCTGAAAGAACAAGCAACGTCTTCCTTGCAATGGGGGAGAGACTGGGAGAAAGAAGCAGAAGATCAGAGTCAGTCCGAAAGCTGTTCTGGAGGAAGGGCTAAGCCCTGGGGGAAGTACAGACCAACCAGAAAGTTTACTGAGGCCACCCACAAAGCCCATTTGGGACTCGTCTGAATTGGAGTGGTTCTCAGAGGTGTCATTTGTTGTCTGACCCAATGACAAACCAAGGGGGCAATGTTTGCTGAAGAGCTGAGCTCAATTTGGAGTCATCTGCGAGTGCTCTTTCCTTTAAAGTAAAATTTCAAAAGCAGATACACAGAATTGGTACTTCTTTTAAACTATTTAAACTAAATATTTTTTTAAAGCAAATATTTGAAGCATTTCCCATACCGTGTTTTGACCCACATACAAGCTCACATGACCTTCCAAAAAGAGTCCCAGTTGTCGAGGTTCAATTCTCATGCAGGTTCAGTTTCTTTCTATCTGTGTACATATTTGACACTCCTAATGGCTCCTTATCCAGGAGAATGAGGGACTTAGGGGTTAAACAAATGGTGGGAATCATTGCTGAAGGGAAAGAGTGGGCATTTAACGGGGAGTTAAAAATGGCAGAGTGAATTTGTGGCATGGAGACAAAGTTAAATGGTGTATTGCTTCTGACATACGGTAGCTTGATGGGATCAACTTCTGAATTGCTTGAGATCTTGAAAGGAATCCTGCTTGTCCAAGCTGCTCTCTGCAGGGGGGGACATCCTGATGTCAGCAAGTCCCTTTACAAGCGCTGGCTTTCAGCCACCTGGGGTACGCGTATTGTGTCAGAGGCTTGCCACTCAAACACTAGATTTGCTTCTTAAAATGCCTATTGCATAATCAGTTGTTGAGGCCTGCAGCTATTAAAAAAATAAATGTCAGGATCTGAGCCTTTAGAGTAAAATAAAACAAAATCATGGGATAGTTGTAAAATAATTAAATTTAAAGTGCTTTGAACTTTTTGGCTGTCTGTCTTTATTTAAATTCTGAGCTTTTAGTCGAAATGGCTCTTATTTTCAAACTTTGCAACTGTGAGTGCTAGGAGCATCTAACTTAATTTATTTTGAGGATTTTTTTTTTTTAATCACTTGATTCAAGGGATTAGAAGTATATGATAAACTCCAAGTATTGTAAAAGTTGGCTGAAAATATTTTGGGCTGCATTATATATGCAGCACCCAAAGTAAAAACAAGGGAATATTCAGGCCTACAAATCGACATAGCAGAAGCCCTGGTGTAATTGCTGCAGTTGCTGCTTAATTGTGGCCAGAGGCTCATTCAGGTGATGCTTATTAGCAGGAGGGGGATTTGAAGAGAGAGGAGCTGCTGGGCTGTTTTCAAGTGGAGAGAGGAATTAGAGGTGCTTGGGTTTGATACAAGTTTCTGAAGCTCTTTGTCTGCTGAAAGAGTGGATAGGAGCTGCTGGAATAACTGGGTAAAGTACTACTGTCAGTTTTATTCAGGGGCACTGTTGGAGGAAATCTTAGAGGGCTACTCCTATCTTTTTATGCCTCAGTAAGAAAGGGGGTGGAGGGCTTCCTAAAAATATGGAGAGAGAGAAAATGCTGTTCTGGTTTCAGCTGGGATAGAGTTAATTTTTTTTTCCTAGTAGTTGGTATAGTGCTATGTTTTGGATTTAGTATGAGAAGAATGTTGATAACACACTGATGTTTTTAGTTGTTGCTAAGTAGTCTACTAGTCAAGGACTTTTCAGCTTCCCATGCTCTGCCAGATGTACAAGAAGCTGGGAGGGAGCATAGCCAGGACAGCTRACCCAACTGGCCAACGGGGTATTCCATACCATAGGACGTCAAGCTCAGCATATAAAGCTGGGGGAAGAAGAAAGAAGGGGGGACATTCGGAGTGATGGCATTTGTCTTCCCAAGTAACCGTTACGTGTGATGGAGCCCTGCTTTCCTGAGATGGCCGAACACCTGCCTGCTGATGGGAAGTAGTGAAGGAATTCCTTGTTTTGCTTTGCTTGCGTGCGCAGCTTTTGCTTTACCTATTAAACTGTCTTTATCTCAACCCACGAGTTTTCTCACTTTTACCCTTCCGATTCTCTCCCCCATCCCACCGTGGGGGGAGTGAGCGAGCATCTGTGTGTTGCTTAGTTGCTGGCTGGGGTTAAACCACGACAAATGCATAAGAGTCATGCTAGGCAGGCTTGCTTCTGTCTCACCCTTGTGCCTGATAAATGACCCCTAGGAGTTCCTGAGCGTGGTCTGCTTTTGTGTTTGAGTGTGGAAGTTGTTTAGTGTTATGATGGCACTTCAAAAACAGCACTGAGGAAAACAGCGTTAGGAAATGAGTGTTGTTGGGTACTGTCTCTGCCCTGCCCAATGTGTGTCCATTATAATGGTAGAGCTTAGAGCTGGTCCTTGTTCAGAGGTGGGGAGAAGATCTGGCACTTCCTGGGCAGAAGCAAAAGCCAATTTAGAATAAAGGGTAGGGTTTAAAAGAAATAATAACTGTAATGTGGGTTGGCTGTAACTGTTGTTGCCTTTGTGGCCTCATCTTTTCAAAACAGGGGTTGATCTCCTTTTACAGAGTAGCTCAGGGCTATTCACAATGAGGAAGGACCTGTTCCAGGGTGCCCGCTCTGGCCGTGGGAGCTTATGTCATGCTGGGAGACCCGTGGCAATCGGGAAGTGGGATAGGCACTGACTGGACTGCTTGTCTAGGGAATGAAAGTCTGGGAGAAGAGCTGCCTCCCTTCAGGGGATGGATTTATAGCATACAGCCCCTGGGGACATCTTAGTGTCGGCCCATTGTATAAGTGTGCTTTCTCCTCTCTTTTTTATGAGGTCAGGTGATGTCAAGAAAGGAATAAGGATATGGTCAGGAGAAGAAAATGGAAATGGGAGTTTGTCTTGGCACAGGGGGCATATACCCAAAAATCTGTGCACATATGTGTGAGAGAGAGGGGAAGAAAGGGAAAGAGGGAGACAGAAAATATCCCAAGCACTGACGTATTTTATAAAACTTGGGCACAGCTCTCTAGATACTGTTTTGAATAAGAAGACAAAAGAGGATCCTCCAAACATGCTGGAAGTAGTTGATTTTGGTGACAAAAACTGCCAGGAGTTCTGGTACCTACTCTCAGAAGAGGACATCTTTCCCATATCCCACCTCCAAGACTTCTGATGTACTCTGTTCTCTGCATTCTCCATTACTGTTAAATGTGCCAGCACCTTGTAAGGCAGTATAAATTTCCAAAGCGCCTCTTAGCTGAGGGTACTGGTTTTTGGGCCATGGATGGGATGCCTAAGAAGTCCTGTATTGTGTTGGGCCTGGGCACTTTAGTGGAAAGGAAGACGAGCAAGTTTGGTGCTCAGGGCCAGAGAGTAACCCCCGTGTTTGGCTTTCCTGGACAATCATTTCAAGGCAATGAGTCACCATCACTAGCAGCCTGTGGTCTATAATCAGTCTAGTATGTAGCAGAAGCCATTTATTTTTTTCCTCGCGTTTAGTAATAGATGCAGGCTGACATTTATCTTATAATTTAAAAAGGACTGGAGAAGGCAGATACCTGGGCAAGGACACAGATTCTCCTTGTTCTTATGTATCGTGAAGGAGAGGTAGCTTCCTCGCTGCCTACTCCTTCTGTGGGGGTTAACATTTTACATACCAAAGCTTAGATGCTCRCTCAGTGGGATGAGGGAGAGCTGCAGAAGCAGCTTTGCGTGTGGCCAGGGCAAGGGCACGTACGTGCCTGTGAGTGGCAGCGGAGGCCAGGGCAGTGCACGTGGTGTGCCCCTCTGGAGTGATGCCGCCGGGTGTCACTGCAGCACAGCCATGTGCCGCTGCCATGCTTGCCCCAAGGTGGCTGTAAGGAAAATATATCATAGAGTTGCTCCAAAAAATACTGTGAATGCCTTTATGTTACTCATTGTTAGTCATGATGCCAAATTCAGTGATGTGGCTATGTGGGACATGCAGATGGAGTTAGCCACAATGAAAGACCACCTTCAGAGAGAAAAATTCAAAAGTGCTTTTGGCATTAGGTAGAAATCTGTATTTCTGACATCCTGTCATGAAACCTGTTGTGGTCTGACTTAAAAGAAGAGTGTGTAATATTCACTGCCAAATCATCCTTATTAACATTGTAAGGCACCACTTTTGACTTTGCTTTTGGTAGTTCTGGTGCTATGCCTCTCTCAGGAGAGGAAATGAAGAGGGCTGGAGCAGTGCTGAGGTAAACGTTTTGTATGGAAGGAAAGGAAAAAGCAAGATAGCTATAGGAGTAATACTGCAGTAGTAGCTGTTGCGTAGAGGACAGTAATTTAGAATTATTAATAATATTATTAGAATTATTTAGAATAATAATAATAGAATAATTATGATGGTCACAGGAACTTGTCAGACTGTATGAGGTCCTTTGGCTTCAATCTGAGTTCCTATTAGACCAGAAGGAGGGATGATGAGTATGGTCTCTGTGTCCCCTCCTTCCTGTAGGGGGAAAAAACCCCCAATTGTCTTGGAGATACACATCTTGAGAGGCTGCAGGGTGTTTGTTTTCTCAAGTGGCCTGTAGGATCCCACCACACCCTGCAAGATCAGTGAACCAGAATGCCCCTGCCTAACTAAGGGCAAAATTTGAGGAACAAGTTAGCCAGAGCACATTTTAAAGACCACTGTTACTTTCATAGACCTGGTAACACTGATCATACTCTTGGATAGCTTACACTCAAGGCTTACTAAGAAAGTCTCTCCTTTCTTCCCCCTGCTCCCCTTTCTGCTTCCATCAATGAGCTCTAACTCCTGCCGTTGCTAACAGCTCATCTTGGGGAAAACCCCTCGTTGATAAGGACTGCAGCTTTCCACGTGTGGATTTGCAGTGAACTGAATGGGATTTATTTCTTCAGCCTTTCAGAGTCAAATGAAACGGCCSCAGCCAATCCTACCAATGGAGTAGAGGTTTTGCAAGCTCGGGGGCTGTTAAGCTGACTGCCAGGAAGGTGATCTGGCTGGATATAAACTGCCCCTTTTTAGGTTATGTCTTTGGTTTGGGGGTTGTTATCATTTCTGATACGTGCTTTCTCCAGTCTCGCAGGCTGCGTGATGCAGGCAGTTGGTAATCCAGCATCTTAGACTGACAGTTATGTGTCTGTGGTGGAAAAATGAACTGTGACCCCTAAGGAAAAGGATTATCCCCTAATCCTGCTAAGGTGGTGGAGGGCCTCTGTTAAACCAGCTGTGTTCCTTGGCAGGGCTGACTTTTTCTGCAGGGTCTGCAGGATGCCTGGCCAGCATCTCTCCTGTGGCACTGCGAAGCCTGGAGCTCAGTACAGATACTGCTGTGAGAACAGAGACCACACTGCTGAACTTCTAACCATTTTGGCTGACTCTGCTGTTTAGTAGTTATAAAATCACAGTTCCAGCTGTGATGTGTAATCTCAGATGTGGGTGGGAGTTATCATGGAAACAATTCAATTTTGGCTGCCTTGCTGGATAATAGCTCATATCATGAGTGAGAAAGTTGCATCAGAAACCAACGTTAGCTGACCACTGGAAAATATAAACTAATACTGTCAATATAGGAAGTAGGACATCACCAAGAACTCATGACTTCTACACGCTGTTGAAGTAGATCTAAATTATTGACTGTGTATGTCAACACCCTCAGCAGTTGAAATACTGAATGTAAATAATCTTTCCTTACCACAAGAGAGGGGAAATAACTTTTGGATTCTGTAGTATCGTTTCTTCTGATGTTCTTGTCTGTGTGATTTGATGTCTTCTATCTCCTTTCTGTACCAAGACCATGAAAACTTGGGTAGATTAAAATATAAATGATACTGAATTTTAATTCTGCTCAGTTTAGAACTAATCTAGAATACTTCTGCCTTTTTGACTTGGACAAGAATGAATTATTGAGCCAGTCTGTCCAGCCACAGATATGTGAGTTATTTACTCACACGAGGGTGAGAGGCTGGGAGCGAGAGCGTGCCAGGCAGGCTTTTCTCCCATGAGGTATCTCGGATTTTACACAGGAACTCTCTGCATGCCAAATGCTTGTCGTCCCCTCCTAGTACCTATTCCATGTGCTGTAAATAAGAAAATGATTTTAAGTGGGGAATCTATGAAAGACTGAGTAGAAGGAGAGACCTTTCATGCTCCTTTGCAGGATCCTCAGACAGCAGTTTGGTGCCACCTCTTGGAGAAACTTGTTTTTCCCTTCCTCAATTCCTGGGCTTTCAGCCCACTCCCCATCCATTTGTACCAGGGAGGATGGAGGACTGGAGCACCACGTTAAAGGAGAATTGAGTAGAGCCCTTGTCTAACTTGTGGGTTCCTCTAGATAATGAAAAAGGAAATTTTTGTTAAATCTAAAGGATTTTCATGCTAAGAAAAATTAACCGATTTTTAATTCAGACCATGTAATTCTTTGGAAGTTTCTGTGTTAAGGTAGGCAGATCATGGCATGTGTTTCCCAGCTAGCAAAGTGTTGTTCTGCAGATTTTTTTTTTTCCCTAATTTTTTTTCTCCGCCTCCCCCCCGACAGTGATAACTGTAATGTATGATAGATTTCAGGGCACTCTGTTCTCTTCATGCTGAGTTATTTATACTGCCCTCTTTAACTTTAGAAGGCAGCATCTCTGTATCAAGCAACACAATATAATTCTGCGTCGCAGCCTAGGACAATAACGCTGTATTCTCTTGAAAGCAGAAGGGAACGTTAGGTAGGTAGGACATCCTAATCTCTAAACTGTAACTGCAGTAGGACAAAGGAATTGGTGTTCCTGCTACAATAGCGGTGGGRTTTTTAATCATTGTAGTGGCCAGAGTGAGACAGACTTTGGATTAAACAGTAAGGGGAAAAAATGCCTAATAATAAGAGAAATTGATCCTGAGCAGTGTGGCCAACATACTATCAGTAGAGATATTAAACAGGTTAGATGAAATGTCAGGTGTAATGATGCACTGAGTATGATGTAATCTGATGGGGTGACCCAAGCACTCTCTCTTCATGGTCTCATTATCCAGGGTCCTATTATGGACCAGTGCTTTTACCACATCAGCTGGTTTCTTCATTTTGCACAAGGTTTTGTCATTACCATCTGTTATTTGGCGGTTTGGGTATAGTAAAAATGTCACGGGCAGGGACAATCTGTTATGCAAAATGTGTGTGCATCGTCTTGCGTGGCCCTCACAGCAGCAAACCTTTACAACCCTCAGGGTGAGATACCAGTTACCCTGGTACGCAGCATCCCTTGGCGAGCTGAAGGGAAGGATCACCTGGGAGAGGCCCACAGGCAAGTGGCAGGGGTTCCCCAGGGATCCTGCCCTGCTACTGGGGACAAGGGGCTGTGGGGTTACACTGGTGCCTTCCCTCCTATAGCTGGGGGTGCAGGAACTCCAGCACCTCCTGTGCTAGCATGGCCAGCTAGTGATATGGGACCTCCAGGGTGGGAACTGCGCTTGAGGCACTGGTAGCTTCGGAGGAAACCAACCATGACCGGCAGTGGCTTTGTTGCAAACCCCTCAAAGGGAACGCTGGTTGTACCACAGCAGCACTTGAGATATTCTTTTAATTGGAGATAAATGAATGTTAAGGTAGATCCTGAGCATCTACTAAGCTTTCTACATCAAGTATAATTTTGCTGGAAATGCAGAAGTCCATGACAAAATCCCGATGAAAGAGGTGGGTGTCATGGTACAAAGGAACATCCAGAAGGGTGGAAGATGAGACGATCCTGCTTGAGGAGAGGTAGCAGCAGGTAGTTTCAGTGGTGTGGAGTGTGTAGGCCAATGCCAGCAAAAGATTTCTGCATGGTCTTTGAAAAGAGAAGATGAACAAAGGAACATAAAATTACTGGCTTCAGTTCTGGTTCTACACAAAGAAATTCTCTGGTTTGGGTGTTTATTCTGCCCTGGTTCACCTTTACCTAATATTTGAATCTTTGGTAAGAGTATATAAATTAAATCCTTACTGGATGCATGAACACCCCAACATTGGCACCATGTCAGGTTCGGTGGGACCGCTGTCTGCAAATCCAGCTCCCAGTAACCAGTCACAAGTCACAGGATTTTGACTTCACTGCAGGAACTGGCAGAAAACAAAAGGGAGGTGGAAATTAAGAAAATATCTCATCATGCAGATAGGCAGTTGAGAAAATAACCCCACTGCCATAAACGGAAGCACGCCTTTGCTAGGGCTTGGGAGGTTTGCATCGGCAACTAGTAGGAACTTGCTAGCTTGAGCGGAGTTACCTCGGTATTAAGGTAAAGAACATATCTAGCAAATCAACTGATAGGAAAAAATATCCTTCTGCCACACACATACCATTTCATACAACATTTTCCACACTTGTATTATGTTTTTGTCAATCGAACTCAGTTTTCCTAGGGGCTGCTGGGCTTGGAGTTTTTCTCCTTTTATTTGTCCAAAGAAGAGATGCATCTTGACAGTAAAAATACAGACTTCTCTACACTGTCCTAACATTGTTGTTTTTTTTTTTTAACCGTTTTCTGGACAGACCATGTTTTTATTTCTGTAATGCATTAGTCTTCGTTTTATGTGCAGAGTTTCCAGCTGATGGGTCAATACTGGTCAGAGCAGTGGCTTTAGTGATGTGGACGTTTGCCCATGGGGAATTGCAATCCATAGTTCATTTAACAGTGGTCACTGAACTTACTTGCATGAAAAGTATAAACTGCTGAAACAAGAGGTGGTGACAGGGAAACCTGAGAGATGAGCTCTCTCTGAAGACACATTCTTAAAATATCTGAATACATTCAAATAACCACAAGAAAGAGTGTTGCAAAATTTCTACAGACACTTCCTTGCTCTTTATGGGAAACTTGTTCATTTTAAAACCTGTGAAAAAGATGCATATTTGCTGTGGTCAGCATAATTTCATACTTCTACATKCGGGAAGAAAGCTAGAGGATTAAATAATTTTGCTGGAGGCACTTAAAACAAAGGAGAGAAACTATCACAAACCCCAAATAAGGAGAAAAATCCTTAAAGTTCCACTGAAGCCATCCAGAGAGTTGGAGAAAGAAATCCCTATAAACCATGAAATCTGCTTTTGTCCCTGTAGTTTACAGTGATGCTAGGTTCGTAACACTTAAGGTAGTGCAATGCTTGGGCTATTCTGCATGGCAGTTGCCTTGGTGAATGCTGAGAGATGATGGATGCTATTCCTGCGCTATCATTAATTCTCTCTCCAACCTCTTGATCTTGAAATATGGAAGATGCACACTTTCTCTCTCTGGAAAACGGACAGCTTACGGGAAGACTGTCCTCTAGGTGCTTACTACCGGGGGGGTAGTCACAGCAGATGGGAGATAACAGCAATGAGCTGGCTGGGGGCAGAGCATTGTTCAGGAGTAGACAACCCGCTCTCAGTTTCAACACAGCTCTGAGCTGCTTCTGCTCCGCTTTGCCCTGAATTCTTTAGCAACCCTTGGGCTAGCCATTTGTTTGTCTTGAGAAACATGGGGGATTATTTCTTTAATTTTTTGGCCGCTCCGATGCCTTGTAACTTCCCAGAAAGGGCACTTATAGGTTTATTTGAATTTTGACCACATTTGACTTGAACTGTAATCAATTATTGCATTAGCAATGAAACTAGCCCAAGTTTAAAAAAAAAAAAAACAAAAAAACACAAACCACCTTGTAAGCTTTTATTAAACAGTCATTGTCTGCATCCGACGTTCCCACATTGAGTGTGACCACGCTGGCAGGAAATCTGCCTGTGAGGCTGCTCCTGCCGCGGCTGAGAAATAAACCCAGCGCCTGAACGAGGAGGGAGGCAGAGCCCCATCTGCAGCAGAGGGGGCAAACATCACACGTCGGCTCTCTAAAGGGATTGTGCCCTTCTGTGGGCTCTTTCTACTGAATGCCAAAAAAAGTCGTAGCAAAGCTGACTGGCCTTTTCTTGGGAACAGGGGATTTCTTTTTTATTTACGGAACTACACAGTGCTGCAGGCATTAAAAAATAAATTCAACAATTTCTTTGATTTCCTGGTGTCCTGTGTGTTTATTCCACCTCATCTAGCAGCTCCAATTTGCAGGTTCTGTAGGATGCTGCTAATCCTGAATAATTCACTCCTGGTGGCTGTAATATTTTTACATTCATTTTTGCAACAGTGCTGCGAAGTACTGAAGACCCAGGCTCTGTAAAAGACCATCATCCCTTTTTTTTTTTTTTTTGTGGTTTTTCCTTTTCAACGTTAGTGAAACTCTGCTTTTGTGTTTCCTACCTTTTTTCCAGCTTTGAACTCTGCTGTGCATCCAAAGGGTTATGCCTTTAAATAGACTTTGAGAATGATCTTGCTTTCTGTGGAAAGTCTGCCTACCCGGTTATGCTTTTGAATTAATTTCTGCATCAAACCTGTACCAGGATGGTTTTCGTAACTGTTACCCACTCCAGCTAAGCCTGGGATTTGCTGGTCAATATGCTTTGTTTCTGGCTTAGGGCAGTGCAAGTCATACATTTGGAGCTAATTTTCTGAAGTCTAGCAGACTATTTCATAGTTGTATTGGTTCAGCCCAGCTTTTATGAGCTACAATGAATAAACATAATAGAATAGCCAGTCACGTTGCTTATTTATGTACATGAATCAGAAGTGTTATGTGAAAAGGGTGCCACATTTCCAGTCTGTCTTCCGCACGCAAGCAGCATGGGACTCTCTGGATGGGCCAGTGTCCTATTCCCTCTGCTAGGCAATGCAAACCGGAGCTGCTTCTGTAGGCGTTAAAAGATTAAATGCTATTTCCATATTACAAGTGAGAAAATGCAAACATGCATTAAGAGATTCAGTGTCAGAGCTTCATAATAGAAGTTCTTGGTGGTTTGCTTTGTCATCTTACATRCCCTTTAGATAAAGGGTAAGGGCTGTAAAAATCAACGTAACCCTTTCCTCCTCCCATCTAGATCTAGATCTGTGCCTATTTAGGGAGTGTGCGTGTGCCTGGAATGAAAACAGTTTGCTTCTGGAAGAGCATGTTGTTAAAACTGTGGTGCTAGAGAGGCTCTAAGAAATCTCAGGCTTGAATCGAATCTGCAGTTTCTCAGGATCCACCAAACTCGTAGCTCACCAGTAAAACGCAGCAGCTTATGTAAATATGAAAATGTCCCATTGGCAGGTGTTTCAGCTCGCAAGTGGATATATATAATCTCTGCTCTTGTCTTGACAGACCCCGTGAGTCAAATGGGCCCCAAATCTTTAGAACTGTGTTGGTGTCTAATCCTCATGTAGTTGTATAGGAGTTTTTTTGTCTGAATATTTTTTTCACGAGCTGAACTGTAGACTGCCTTGCCCTCAGTTCCCCAGCTGGACCGCAGGAACAGAAGTACTTGCCTGCTTCACAAAAAGGTTGCCGATACCGGTACTCTAAGCACCTCACAGTCTCTATGCATATATGCCAAGGTGGGGGTCTACAACCACTAATGGTGGCTGCAGAGTAGCATCTAATCTTTCCTCACATATAGTTAGTATGAAATGGGATTCAGTCCACCGACATGATTGCCTTGAAGCTTCCCTCTGATATCCACTGCAGTTTGGTACCCCATCCTTCCCCTACCGCACCAGACTGAGGAATTTAAGTCAATCTGGTTTCCCTCTGAAGTAGCACATGCCTGAGGCCAGACTCAGACCTTCAGTTACAGATATATTTTACGCACACGGCATGCTTTGCTTTTGTTATGCTCTAATCAGATTGGCAGCATCTCCTAAATAAGAAGTGATGAGCAGCAGCAGGCATGGGTAAGGAGGTTACATCTAGATGGCAGCATTACTTCAGAAGAACATTAAAAGTCATCCCAGTTCTGCACGGATTGAGCCTGATTGACCTTACTTAGCAGGAGGAGAACATGCCAAGAACTTATCTTGTACAACCCGTTAGTAAGCTTCAAGGTTTCTTGAACCTTAGAACAGTCATTTTATGTCTTTTTACAAACCTGTTCCACCTGTCTGCAGCTTGTCAATATTTATCCTGTGGTTTATTAAATTCCCAGGCCTCATAAAAGGCATTGATCTGTTTTGCTTAACCATTTCTCTGACTTTGTCTCCTAGTGTAAATCACRATGTGATATTAAATTATATTGAAGTCCAAACCCTAGGCTCACAGTAATGCATTCATAATGTATGTGTAGTATTTTCATGCTAATATCTAAATAGACGATTTTGTAAACGACAAACATTACTTCTGTTTAATTTTTACCTCTCTCTAAAGTCTGTGCMCCAATGATAACTATTTCTTGTTCTGAGAGCATGTGAGTCCCTGCCAAATATTGTCTTACTTCTGTTTTATGTTTTTTAAAGAGCAAGTCTCATATTAGCAACCGGAAAAGTCCCTGTGGTCACAGCTGTGTCATGCCATTGATACTCTGCTCAAGCACTGCAGAGCCCTTCAAAGTATTTCAGCGATGTCCTATGTTATTCTAAACCTCTGCAAATTTGGTGCGTACCTAGATTCAGATATGTGGATCTGCCTTTGGGTTTTGAGCCCAGAATATGCCCACTCATGCTTTTAGGATGTGTATGTTGGCTTTATTTTTGGTCCCATTTTCCATCTAAAGCCAAAGCCACCTAACCTTTGTGGTCAGGCTGCTGTTGTTCCACACCYACCTGCTCCATGTCTTCTTTCAGGTGACGAGATGAGACAAGCAGATCTCTACACCAAACTATGAAATCCCATTTTTGTGGTACCTAGCCTCAGCATGAATTTCCCAAAAAAGGTCGAATGAAGATACGTGTCTGGCAGAGTAAAAGCTATGATAACACAGGCTGTTGTTCAGAGTCGTAAAGATCAGGTAGAGCAGGTTCAGAGACTGTGTGTCTGAGTTGAGGTGCATGTATAATACAAGGTTGTCCTTGGCTACAGTGAGTGTTTTATTGCTGTATTGTTCTTCCCTGGAAGAGGTGCTCTTTATAAAAAGTTTTAAAACCAGCAGTCCTTRCTGTGTTGTCCATTCTTGTCTGTGCAGTCAGGAGTTCCCCTCAAACCTGTTATATCTCACATTTGGTCACTTCTTAGGTCTTAATTCCGTCCCGTCCCCCCACCCCCCCCTCCCTTTTTCTGCCCAAACAGGATTCTTCTCATGGATCATTATTTACTGAGTTTCATAGTTTTTGTTGGTTGTTTTCACTCCCCTATGGAAATTGGACTTCAGGCTCCTCTTATCTCAGTGGAAAATTTGTCCATGCCAAGCCTACTGCTAGTATTTCAAAAACAGAAATCCTGCTCAGTTGCCTTCTAAAAAGGAAAAATCAAACCCTCGGCAAACTACTTCTTTCTTTAATCTCAGTTTTATGTAACCGGTGTTAACTACAAAAATATCTACAGATATTTACAGAGATTTATCGAAATCCTGTGTGTCCTGTAGCTGTTTGGCATTCTCTGAAACAATGAAGTTATTTATCAGATGCTGTAAGAAAATATCTTTATATATACATGAATGTGTGTGGTTTTGCTATGTCTTATGTCAAATTCTAATATGTACTAACGTGTATATTATCTCTGAGTGCAGATGAAGTTTTGTTGATCAGTGACGTTTCTCTTTGCAAACCTTGCTAAGATCAGGTAATTAAGAGTGACTCCAATGTAAATAGCACTGAAAGTTAGCAGAGCTGTGTTCCCAAGGGCCTCATTAGGTTCTTTAGCATGAGGACACAACCGTTTCCTCCTGATCCTTAAAGATGAAGATGTCATACCCCTAGTATGACAACAAAAGAGTTGGGGGTTTTACGTAACACTTTCCCCTTCCATTGACCCTGTGAAGATTATTAAAATGAAACTTGGAAATGGGAAGTCACATATAATGAAAAGAATAACTAATATTCGGGAAGTTTAATTTTCCTTTAAGCATTTACCAGAGTTTGAAATTTTATTTTATTTTTTTTTTCCTTCTCAAAACATCTGTTGTGCCTTCTGAAACAATTTTGAATAGACCCAGGAAGGCTTCCCAATTATTTTATATTTTCCCCCCTCCCCGCGCCGGTACTGCAGTTTGCTATCAGCACTTGCCAACTATCAGTAAGAAGGCTCCTAACTTTCTGGAAACACTAAAAAAAAAAAAAAATACAAGCTGAAATGGGGAATGGACCCTGAGTTCACCAGTTGAACAAAACTAGGGATTTTTCTGGAAATGCTACTATTATCTGTGTGTCCAAAGTTGGAAAACGTGGCCTGCTAGTTTTCACATAGTTTTGAATAAAAATAAGTGTTTTACTGGTCATGATAATAGGCCACAGTCATAGAAGCCTTTCCTAACGGTGTCTTTTCCAGCATTCACTCATGAGCTTTAGGCAAACCAGGAACTAGCTACACCCATCAGTTCCYGGTGACACAGGCATTTGCCTTTAGGTGTTACTGGAGTGGCTGCCCAGGCTGTACACACGACTGCACTCTCCCTGCGCAGCCCCAGGCATTTGGAAAAGCTCAGCCCAGCGCGAGACCTACAGATCAAATTGCAAGTTGTGAAATTCCCCGTGCAAAGTTGTATATTTTTTTAATGTATGTATATATACACACAGAGACATGATTTTTTTTTTAATATATATATATGTATATATATATGGCACATAGCCTGAAGGTACTGCAGTGCTAATGCTATATATATATTTAATTTTTAGATATAATTTAATATATTCTATTAATATATTAATTATATTAATAGTTTTGTTGCATTATTAATATTTATATATTATATATTTTCTATATATAACATAGTAGTGCTAATGCTTCCACAGCTGAGAGCTGTTTTGGTGCCTAGACTGAGGTTCTGTCAAAGGTTAATGTGTTGAGGGAGGGAGGGAGATGGGGAGGTGTTAGTCTGGGTTTTTCGGGGGTTTTTTTGTTGGGTGGTTTGTTGTGGNTTTTTTTTTTTTTTTTTTTCCTTCCTTCACTTCAAAGAGTGACTGAGCAGTGCTGATTCATGCTGCTGGATACAGTTATAAAAATTTTAAAGATCGAGTCTTCAGTCAAACTAGGTTTCTGTGTTTTCATCCCTGTCTCAAGAGAGCGAGCTACTAATTCTCAATATAAAAAAATCAAGAGACTGTGGTCTGGTAAAGAAGCTTAACTGATTTTTACTGACAAAGTGAACAAATCATCCAGGAATTCCTGATTAATGCAACAAATACCTTTCCATCTGCCTCAGCAGATAACATAAAACATAACGTGGCTTTCTGCACGAGGTTTTGAGATTTGTCCTGTTGGCACACTAAATCCCCACTTTCTTTGCTACCGGGACAGATCTTGCCACTCCTTCTCTCGTGCGTGTTGGGTCGCAGCTGCAGGTGCCAAGGAAAAGGCTGACACAGTCACCTCCATCCATCCGCAGGGCAATATCATTTGAAGCGATTCAGCAGTCGCCCTCTGCTTATACCCTGAAGCGATGATCTTCAAGCAGTCTTAAGTGCTCATCCGCTTGCCTCTGAGAGGATTGCTGCCCTTCTCACAGCGCCTGTAATTACACCAGCAGCAAAACACCTACCGTTGCAATCAGCATATCCCAAAAGTGAGCAGGGGGGTGAAGGGGAAGTGTGATCTTCAAAACACCAGCTTGAATGAGAGCGTGTGAGCAGAGTCAAACCCAGCCATAGCTACCAAAACTTAGCTCCGCGTTAGCTGCCCGTGGATGGTGTTGGGAAAACAAATCCTTACTCTGCTCAGAGGCTGGAAAGGATTTCTAACTCTGTTTTACTACTGTACTGTGGATGTTAGCTTTGATTCATGTCCCCCTTGAACGTCTTACCTCCGCTAATGACCAGATGAAAAGGATTTATTTGAGCATGATTCATGACGCTAGATAAGGGACTCTCTGAGTTTAGTACCACCAGCTATGTCTGCATCTTTCTGGGTAATGCTGACAGAGGATCTGCCCCTGGAGATGATGGCAGACAAGTCCTGCGGTAATTTCTGTGAGCTGTGACTACAGATCCTATGTCAGCCTGCAGGACAGTAAGTGTCCAAAGTCTGCAAACTTTCTTTCTTTTTGAAACGCTAATAAAAACCAGCTTGTGTGTCTTTGTCCCCTCTTTGATAACAATGACTTTTTACTATGCTCATGTTAGGCAAGTGAGCAGTTCACAAATTAAGGTGTTTTAGCACATTTCTTTACTCCAGTACAAGACACCCCATGCTAAGGGTCCTGCACAAAATGTACAGGCTGTTCTAGGCTTGCTTTGCTTTGAGAAGTCTGTTATGGTGCCTTTGTTTGACAGTGCGTTCGTTGTATGTGATTTGCAGTTTCCTCAACCGTACTCATTCATCTTGTTTATAGCCCTTTTATTAAGGGTCATTTACCAAACAAATAAAAAATAATTTAGACTTGCTAAACTGTAGAGAACTGCCAGGATGAGACTATTACCTGAACCCTGAAGGAAGAAAAAGTGAGCAGCAATGCACATTTGAAGGTCTTAACAATCCCAGGAATAGCTCTTTTCTTATGTACAGAACAGTGATTTTTAATATGTGATGCCCGGATCCTACCAGGGCAACTGGCATATTGTGTCCCATCCTTCTAATGGCACTAAACTTCTGGGTAACATCCCTCCCTGCTTTCTCCACCATTCCTGTGGTTTTGTGCCCATCTAGATGCACAGAGTTTCCTCAAGTCCAGCTCATTGCTGTGTGTGGATTTCTCTGGCAGGGCAGCAGTCGTATGGTTGGCTGCACATCATTTTCTATTTATCATCAAAGCAAAGGATGCGGGCACAGCTCAAGCTTCATTTTCGTTATCTCACAGAACTGAAATTCTTGTGAGGAGCACCATGTTGGCAGGATCTGAGGTGGCTTTCTCTGCCATATATGTACTACAAAACCACTTTGATATCAAAATAACAAGCTGAAGATGGCCACCTCAATACACAGTCTCAGCAGAGGTAAATCCCAGCCCATTTTTGCTGTAGTGCAGCTTTGGAGAACTCCCCTGCTGAAGATGTACAGCTAGAGGCATCTACCTTCACTGAGGTAGAAATGAACTGTGGTTTGTCTGCACTAAACTCTTCCAGAGAGCTATTTTGATTTGAGAAATACATCTTTTGGTAAAAGAATACCATTGGAAAGGCGTTCTAAAACACTGTTTGGGAACAGCCTGGTTTCGTAGGAATTCGAAAGCCATCTCGTCCCCTGAGTTGCACAAGTAGCTCTGAGTGTGGTTTGCAAGACCCTGCGTGATATACTGCTGTACTGATGCAGGATAAACCTTTTTTTGATGTACAAGCATAATTTAGGGAGAAGAAATTCCGGCTCCGAAAAATGTTAGATAACACCCTTGTTGATCTGTTTGTTTCTCCTCGTTGTTGAGGGTTTTGTTAATTTTTAATGGCAGCCTTGACAAATTTGGAATATTAAAGGCAAATCTGGAAATAACAGGATGTGATGATCTATGTAATAAAGGTACAGACAATATCTGCCACAATGTTTGGGCATGTATAGGTACCTGTAGTTGCTAAATTATATATGACAAGATATGTCATGAAACCATCAGATTTGAGTAGGACATGAGAGGAGTTGCATGTTTTAAGAAGAAAAAAAAAAGTCCAATTACAATTTTTTTTCTATCAGTTTGTTAATGAAAAGCACACTCAACCTCCTTAAAATATTTTTTTAAAACATACAGATGCACCTTTTACCAGTAATCCAAAGAAAAGAGGTACTACTACTTAATTAGGTGTTACTGGATGCAACACACCTGAAAATGTCTCTTTTTTCAATATTAGGAAAGGTAGAAGGAAACCCATCTTTTCATGACAGCTGTGTATATTGGATCTACCCTGGCTTGTAGGAAAAGGGAGAGAAATATTTTAGGCATTCATGAGTGGGGAAGCCTGGGAAAACCAGATGAGGTGTCCATATAAACAGAACAGCTTTCTTCCCCACTGCAAACCTGCAGAGTGTGCCAGCATGCCCTTTTTCATGTCTGGGTGCACCAGTGGTTGATGGTGTTTTCCTAGTTTCTGTGACACTTGGACATAGGTACCTATCTGTGAAACACCTGACAAGGAGCTTTGACCAGTTAATCCACGCCTTTACAGAGAGACTTATCAGGCATGAAAGTGTGAAGGGCAACGTAGGTGCCGGACAGTAAAAGGGCAGATAAAATTAGTGAAAACGGGGATAAAAAAAGTAGAAGACTTCTGGTGAGGCAGGAAGTGAACCTAGAAAGGCAAGTGAGATTAATTTCTTTTTGGCCCAGAATTTCTTTTTGTGCTTTTCCCCTTTCCCGTACATCTCCTGGGAAGCGTACCTTTTCCTGTGCCAAAATGTTCGCACCCTTTTTGACTGAGTGTCAGAGTAACACATTGTCAGAGTAACACCCACCCTCATTTACTCTTCAGCAAACCGCCACTATTTATCAAAACACCCCTTTATGTGCGTATTTCCTGCTTGGTTTCTTTTTTTGCTTTCTAGCTATTATAAGATTTTTTTTCAATCAGTATTCATGACACAACTTTCAAAAGGTGTAAGAACAAATAAGAGATATGGAAAGCTAACAGTATCTTACAATAGAAGAAGACATCAATAGTAGTATCTTGCCTTGAGCAATAGAGTAGCTTTTTTTTTTAATCTGAAGAAAAACAATTGAAAGAGTAATTACTTATTATCATTTGTTTGTTTATTAATAAACAGTAATAAAATAAGTGCATGGTTATGCTATAATGATGAGGCAGCTGATACTTTCCCCTCAGAGTATTTATTTTTGCTACTTTTTTTCCACTTGCTCTGCTGTCCTGGGACTTGTGCTCCAACTAAGTCCGAACAGGAATTTCATCTTTACAATACCTGGCAGCCTCCATGAAACAAAAGCCACTTGTGCTGAGAGGCAGCTCTGTCCAGATGGACAGAGGTTCCCGTTAAGGGAGTTCATCCAGTGGGTGGGATTTTTTTTTTTTTTTTTTTAATAACGCTGCATTGGTGATAGGGACACAACAGTGGCTTCATTCCAGAACATCCTGCTGGAGGAAGCATTTCTGGTGGGGATAAAAGGTTAACGTCTTCCCCGCCTTGTCTGTATGTTGTTGACTGTCCTTTCATTGCGGTGGATGGTAACTGAAAACACTGCTAAAGCATCACCTTTGGTGATCTGCTCCCCTACGTGCCACGTTTAAATGTTTTATTTGAATCCAGTAAGTGAGTAAAAAGAGCCATTCAAGTGTGTTGTAACTGTGTCAAGATGCAGGATTTCTGTCCGAAAGGGAGCAGGTCATGGTTGCTGACTGATTTGTTTGTACTTTGTGGAAGGGGGAGAATATGGTTGAAAGTCATGAAACAAACTAAAGGTTTTGGGTTTTTTGAAGCTATGACTAAGAAAGAAACTTAAGCATAGAGGACGGCTCATTACAGCTGGTGTTTAAGTCATCAAAGGAGGCAAAGGCAGTGTGAGGAAAGAATATTAATTATGGAGAACAGTGAGGGCTACTATTTAATTTGGTCTGTGTCAGTGTAACCATAGGAGACATTCCTGCTCCTGGGTGCAGAAGAAAGGGCAGATCTCTGCTGCTGGAAAGGGAGATCTCGTCGTCGTTTCAGATACGCTCGTTGTACTGCACTCAACTGCCTGTTTTCCCTGTAACGGCAGGTCTAAAAGAGGTTAGCCTCAGAGGTCTGCAGTGCCCTTTTGTAACGATGCCATGCAACCGGCATGCGTAACCCTTAGCATGCCACTTGCAACTGGGGGAGAAGGCTCTGCTTCATTTTGAAATGAGCCTTCTCGTAAAGATATCGTGGGAAGCTTGTTCAAGGGAGGTTGGCAAAACTATCATCGTTGGGCAGACCGTGAAACTGAAGCACAGCGCGGCTGAATAATTTGCCACCCAGTGTAGTAGATGAGGCCAGTGACAGAACTGAAAGTATAATTCATCCTAGATCAGAACCTTGTTGCAAAAGAATTAGGTCTGGTTCCCATTTGTTAGGAAGCACGGGATAAGCGCTAGGGGATGAAACAGGTCAGATTCCCATAAAGTTTTGCCTGAGGTAAAATTTGAAGAATGTGATTTGTGTTTTACTTCACTTTTTTTTTTTTCTTTTCTTTTCTTCCTTCTGACTCACCCATGAGGCTACTTTAGAAGGTGTAGCCAGGCTGCCACGTTACTACGGCAGGTTAAATAACAGGAAATTCTCCTGTTCCAACATTTATTTATATTCTGATACAAAGTATACACGCCTTTCATTTGGTTTTTGAAATGCTTTTACTCAAAGTTAGTCTGCATCTACCTGGATGGCCGTGCCCTTTCCCAGAAGCTGCGGTCCTGGTGCTGATTATGCTGCATCAAAGGATGCGGCGTTCCTGCTGCGGGTCCCGCGGGGCACCATGGCAGGCACAGGCGAGTATCGGTCGGATGGGAAATGAAATATTCCTTTTGGATGCTAGAGATTAAGCTTAAAAAAAAAAAAAAAAAAAAAGGGGGGCTGTTTACAAATCCCTGTTCCATTGTCCCACGCAGCCTTGCTGGGAATGTACCTCCTGCCCCGTGGGTCGCGGCAAGGAGGCTGGACTGGTTGTCAGTCACGTAGAGCCTGTGGTTTTCTACTGGTGTGGCCATTTTTCCCTCGCGGAGAAGCAGCAGGGGTATGTGCAGTCGAGGAGCGGAAACACAGGGGAGGAGGCGTACAAATGCAGCCAGGACAGGTAGACACGGGAAAGCCCACTGCTCTGCTCCCCGGAGCTGAGGAGGGCAGAGAGCTCGAAGGCAGGTAAATGACAGCGGAGGAAGAGGAGGGTGTTCACTTGTTTCTCGGTTATTCAAGCCGAGGAATGCCTTTTAATTTGTGTGAGGTGCAAAGCTGATGCTGATCCTGTTTGGGACTTTGAGGTGTTGCTGAAATGCGTGAGGCAGACAGCAAAACTCATGTGCAAGACAGAGGCTTTGGAGAAGGACCGGTCCAGCCTCAGGGCACCCAACCGCTGTTTCTGAGCCCCGGGGGAGAACGACTGAGCTCTAGAAAACACAGGAGATAAATGTACGTGATAAATAACAAATCGTCTTTATCCACAAAGGCTCACTCTGTTCACATTGTTTATCAGTTGTTAGTCAGATATGYGCGAACATGCCATTCACACCGCAGCGAGCGTAAACCAGTAAGCGCAGGACCAATTTTAATAGGATACCTAGAGGCACAAGCTGTGAGATGCTGAGTATCATTTAGTAGAGTCTGGCTCCAGATGTTTCAGGGAAGTGTGACAAAGGAAATATGTGCCTCATAATAACCTTAATTTTCAGATGGAAAATGAGAGAAATGGGTACATTTACTAGCATGCGCTAACAAGACTGCTGTTGCCTTTCTGCCCTGTGTAATACACTATTTTTTTATTGTCCCCCTCCGCCCTCCCTCAGGTGACTAGTTTGATCTTGCTTACAAGTTTTAGGTTTGCTTCCAAGTTCTCAGACAGTCTTCTCTAGCTCACGGGTTAATAATTACACCTCCTCTTTAACAGTATCTTTTATGTTGAAGAATTGCTAAGTATTTCGCAGCCCTGTGCCAACATCTGCTCTTTTACCAGGGAGAACGCAGGGTAACTTAAACCCGCAGAGAATCAAGTGAATGGAGAAGTTGGCTCCGTGTGTAAAGAGGTCTCTTCACCTATAGCCAAAAGCGAGAGCATGGTGGGTGCTGTGCTCTGCCAAGTCAGCTGCCAGTCTCTGTTGGCAGAAGGAAGACAAAGCCTGTTTCTAATGGAAAGCATTTTAATGCTGAGGACTGGGAGGACGAAAGCTGGAAAATGTGCCAGGGCAGCTGCGTTAATACCTTTGTCTTGACAAAAGTACCGTATAGTTCTTGATTGTAGCTGGCATTGCTGTAATTTTATGTCATCAGTGTTTATCGCTCCCAGACGTAAAAAAACCTGAGGAGTCAGGCTTACATTTGGGATTAGACCTTTTTGCCCTACTGATTTTGAACCTTAGTCATTCTTCTCCCCCCCCTCCCCTCTCATTTTTTCTCTGTATAGCTATGAGACTGGAAACTCTTTTCTGTCATTTCAAATGAGGACTGAACTTCTCACGTAATCACTCACCTCCTGGAGCTGAGGCTTTAAGAGAAACATTGACAGTCCATGCACTCCTGGAGAAAAAAAAAAACCTGCAAAAAATGACAATATTTTCATATCCAAAAGACTGAACTCCTTGTGGTGTGTTTCAAAAAGATTGATACAGACACCAGGTAGAGGTGTCCCACTTCCACTTCCAAGGCTGGAGACAGATGTGCCTTCTATACCACTTCCATCGTCCGTATGCTAGGGTTTCCCTTTAGTGTTTATTTTCTTTCTAGGACTGCTTTGCCCTTAGCAGAGAGATTGTCTTATGAACCCAGCTCCTTCCAGTATCAGTGGAGTTGTTCCAGGAGATGTGATTAGAAGTCCCACATCTTTAATTAGCAAGCTATATTTGTAACAATAACCTTTGCACATCACTGTAGCCGACGTGTTCCTAGCTGTAACCTTTCTGTAGGAAGGAAATTACTCCACTCACTCCACACTTTTCACTCCATGTTTTAATAACAGGATATGGGAAAGGAATTAGCACTGCAAATGCAGAGCTAAGCAGTTAGTGCTGCTACATCTAGCAAAGCATTGCTCAGCTCCTCACTTTGATGGTGGTATAGTTCACTCATCCGAGGAAGGCCTTGCGGCTATGAAGTATCTGAAGTGTTATCATGAGGATATGCAGGTGGGATATTTAGGGTAGGGAGAGGGCATATAACTAGATAATGCAAGGATAAAGATGATCCAAGTATATATAAATGGTTAAAAGAATTGGAAATCTGAGAAGGCTGGACCCCATACTCCTTAAATAAAAACCCAATTAACTAGCAGACCTGGTTAGAGAGTGTCCTGGAGCGCACTTCTGCACTGCTCTCTAACGTTTTTGAAAGTTGATTTTCTGTGGTCATTACTCAAGCTTTAGATTTCTCCCAAGTGCCATAAAGCTTTGTTTATTTTAAGGTGGGAGAGAAGTAAATAAATCCATTCTCTTTGAATTAAAAGACGAGATTGAGATGCTAAAAAACCAGACTTCAATCAAGCTCAGGCCTGCATGGTTTTTACTGGCATGTTTCCTCCAGGAGTTTAATATCGTACCCAGCACCAAACTTTCGCAAAGGACGAGAGTCCCCTTTGCCCAGTTCCCACACTCTCCCCAGGCAGCATCCAGCCTTTTGGACAGAGCAGGCTGGTTTCCATACTTCTGCGCAAAATGCAAAGAACATAATCATTTGCTTGCAGGCTCATTTGTGGGAATCAAACCAGTCCACATCAGAGAGGAAAAGCCTGGACATGTAACAGAAAGATGATCCCAGTTAATAACTGCAGGCAGGCTGTGCAATGCTTTGGCAGTGGGGGAAGGGTTCTTGTAAAACTCTGTGCTCTGGAGTGGAAAGGCAAATATGTTTTATAATGTTACATAATGGTGTAAGATCATTCGGGGCTGGACAGATTTATCCTACACCTGCCAGTTGACAGCCCTGTCCMCGGGACAAGATTTCAAAATCTACTTCAGACTGTGCTGCTCTTCTTTTAAATACAGAAAAGCAAATCCTAATCCCAGCGAGCTCAGTCGCATTGCGGATTTCAGCTGGATCAGGACTTTTTTCTTGCGGCGGCTTCTGAATATCCAGTGAGCAATGCACCTCACCAGCGTGTGAAAGGCTGAAGGGTTTCTCTGCAATACTGATTACCGGTTCTCTTTCCTTCTCTACCCTCAACGTATCTTACAGGTTTACATGACTACAGCTGCCACACTGATCCAAAGAATATGTCTTTGTAACACCTCTGTCAACTAGACACATTATCATCATGACACATTGAAGGAAAATGGAGAGATTCAGTGGTTTGCTTAAAACCCAGAGTGAATCCATCGCAAAGTGGGCACCCTGTGAGTCTTGAGTCTCAGGCAGCATCCTAACCACTGACTCATCCTCTTCTGCTCGATCAGCCTACAAAGAATAAATATTAGGAAATACTTCTAAATGTATAAATTATTAAATTGGAAAAGCAGTGGCTCCATTGTGGGAAAGGTAAAGAAAGTGTAGTTCCAGAAAGTCACCCTCTCCAAATAAATGCTGAGTATTTGAGAAGTGCTTTGTGATCCTTAAGAGCCCTCCTTAGTAATCCCTCAGATAACTTTTGTTATTTGATTGACTTGTCACATCAAGGGTCTTGTTTTTATGAGCCATATTCTGACTCTGGTTCTTCTTAAGTTACAGATACAGTGTAAACAGACCCTGGAGAATATAACGAAACTTTTCAACACTCAGCAAAACTGAGCGTGTAGTTACAGTAAGAGATGTGGTCATGCAGCATCATCCCTGCATTTTGGCAGGTGCAATGTCTGGTGTTGTGCCCGAATGCAGGTATTATCTTTCAGCGTACGCAGAGGCTCGGCGTTGCCTCAACATGGCCACAACATGCCCGTCCCATATAAAATCTCCCTCGTAGGGCACAAGCGTGTTACAGGTGAAGTGCAATGTGGAGCTAAGCTGAACAGTGGGAGCCCTGAGCCTGAAGCAAAGGAAAGACTGTAGTGGGAATCAAAAGAAGATTGGGTCTTCATGTGGATAATGAGAGTACCTATCATTTTATTCCTTATTTATAGAAAGGGTATAAGCTCTCATTCCTTGTGGCACAAGGCAGCTGACAGCACTTGGAGATTAAAAGGAACTGGGTTTGTTTTTTTTTCAAATGTGGATGTTCCCATAAGAATATGAAAAGAGATTTTTGTTGTGTCTTTCTCTGAATGATGTGGCATTGGCCACTTTGTGCCAGGAGGCTACATCAGAAGACCCTCTCCTGTTTTGCAGTTCTCCTGTGATTTCTATGACTTAATCTGAGTCGCAAGGAAGTTACGTGTTAGTTTATTGAAAAGTCTGGCAAAGATCTTGGGCATTTTTGTTGCCTCATGTAATTGCCCACTCAGTTCAGTCTGGGAGGCAGGTCCCTTCATTTCAGCCCCTCTCCATCTTTCTTTTAATCTCGTTGTCCACACCGTTACTCATCCTGAATGTTTAGTGGCTACTCACAAGCTGGCAGTGCTTCGCCTGTGACTCACACCTCAGTCACTTGTCCAGAACTGAGGCTGTCCCAGGGGCTGTGGAAAGGACAGACAGCCCTGGGAGGATGAGTAAACCCCCTCAGCTGAACTTTCTCCCTCGCGACTGGAGTGATGTGTACTCACGGGCTGGCTTTATGGAAGCCACAGGTGCAAGGGGAAAAAAAAAAAAAGAAAAAAAAGCTCATGAAAGTGCCTATGAATCAAAGTTGCTGAGGTCTGAGCTGTTTTTCTTACCTTAAGCCTGAGCCCACAGACRCAGATCTGCCAGTTTAACCTGAGAGGAATTGCAGTCCTCCTCCATGCGTTGCTCAGGGCACTGAGACCTGACTGCAATGATCGTCATGTTGCAGAACGGCACATGCTCTCACGACTCGTGGGCAAATTCCTGTGCGGTCCAGTGCACCGCAGCAGAGCGGGGAAAGCTTGCTGTCAGTAAAACCCAGAAACAGCGGAAGAGCCGTGAGGGATGTTTCCTGAAAGTGTTCGGAGAAGTTTTGTCACTTAAGAGTTGCTCAGTCAAGGTATCTTTCTTTAAAATAAGCAGTATCATGGTGTACATCGTGGCAGTTTACTGGCCTGTCACTGAGGATTTGAGCTATCACGTTTTCTATATCTGTTCTTCTAAATATCTGCGAATGCTGTCTGGCTGCAGGGATAACCAACGTAGTTTTTACAGTGTTTGTAGTGACTAGAAAGGAGATCTATGAAGTGCTGTCATAGAAACATAATTTCTCATAGAGACTGTATATTAGTCTTGTTTTCCTAATTAATTAAAAAAAAAAAAAAAGAAAACGTGCTTGCTTGCTTTTTGAGTATGGAGAATGTTTGGCAGAATTTGAATGGAAATGTAGGGGTAAAGGTCAAAGTTATATAAACCATTTAACTTATTGCATTACTAAAGGAAAACAAGTGAAAATAATTAATAGACATAGTGAAAATAAGCAACCCTCAATAGATATACAGAGAATTAAAAGTAGGTCTCATCTTAATAATTTAGGGTTCTTTACTCCAAAGTAAATTATTGAAGATATGAACCTGGTGTAGTATGAGACCAGTACTCTTAGGAGTAGATGTTGTTACAGATTAATAATTGACTAAAGACTGGAAATTCCTCCGCTTGGTTCTTTCCTCCACCGGCGAATGCTTCTGTGATATTGAACAGGCACTTAGATCCAGATCCTCAAGGGTATTTAAATGTCTCTATGTGGACGCAGCCCAAATACAGAGCAAGAGGCAACCCTCACTCTGAAGAACTTACGGTCTGCCTGCTTAGCACCTTACATAGCACAACGGCAGTTCAGAAATGAGTCAGAGAGGGGTCTGGTCTAACGCTGAAGTCTCTGAATACACTTAATGTGTTTGCAGGCAGAAAGTAATTGAGAACAAAGCCCAGCAACCACGGCTGCTTGCCTACAAAACAAACTGGGAGCGCTATTTGCTTTGTTTTGTATAATTGTCTAATAGTTTGAGCATTTACCTAAGAATGGAGCTATATGCATCACTTCCTGTCTCAGGGCAAAGGGATTTAGTCCTGCATCCCACGGATCCTAAAAGAGCGCCCCAACCTCCAGGTTGCTTTTGGCCAATGTACAGCGAGGGATGTAAACAGCGGGCTGGAAGGAGAGGGAAATAAACAAAGACCATAGGCGCAAAGCCATGTGGCGCTTGCTGCCTGGAACCATTCTCCTTCAATGTTGGACCATCTAGGATAAAACACATATAACTGTATGAGGAATAGCAGCTCAGACCAGACTCCCTAGGACTTTGCTCCAGCTAAGAGCTCTCACTGCCAGGCTAGCATCAGTCTCCCTTTTAGGTCAGCCTCCTTTGCCCCACAGCTCCTGCCAGCTACGCAACAGCCTCATTTCATCCCACAGCCTAAACAGGGTTTGTTCAGTGGGTAGGCGGATGAATGCACATGCCTAGGAAATGGGAGAGTGGTTTGAATCTGCAGCAGAAGGAGATGAATCTGGGTCCCCTGTTGGGTACTCTAACCACTAGGATCTTATAAGTAACGCTGAGTGGCTGTTTTGTTGCTCAGCTGGACGTTTACCAAGATGGACTTCGTGCTCTGGATCAGGGTGATACGGAGGATCCTGCATGCCAGAGAGATGACAATCCTGACCTAGCTTCACAGACTTCTAGTAACCAGCTCCCAGGACATAGTGTGAGCTTCCTGGACCACCAACAATCTTCTCTGACTCTGTACTGTCTCTGCGTTGAATTTAATGGCACTGATTGGGGCAGGAATGTAGCTGCATGTTGGGGGTAACTATGCTGCTAGCCTTGCTGCCAGCCTTTGCTTTCTCTGCAGTGACTCAGTAACAGCCTGGCTTTATGAAATTCCCTTCCTTCATTTAATACTCCACAAATAAATCTTTCAACTTTGTATTTCAAATGGCTTGGCAAGTCCAATTTCTTCTGGAAATGTGGTAAAAAGGTTTATTTTTTTAATCCCTATTTCATGGTGCCAGGACAACGAATGTGCACGTAGATTCATGTCCTTCAATCAGCATAAGAAAAATGCATTTCCTACTGATGTAAACCTTTGCTGGGTTTCACAAGCCCATACATGCAAGCAATCATTAATTCTCTTTGTCAAGGTTGCAGTTTTCACAGGTTATTATAGTTCTAGCATGGCCAGCATAGAATTAACTTCCATAGCCTCTGGCTTTAATTCAGACATAAAAGGGATTAATATGAAGGAAAAATCTACCAGATATATCACTGCGTTTTCTTTCCCAGCTACTGCTGCATCTGTAAGAAGTAATTAATAATAAACCAGACTGGAGCTGATGAGACCAGGTATCATATAGAGGATTGTACTGCTTTATGTGAAAGGATGTGCTGTCCAGTTCAGGAAGCTTTTTTAAATAAGATTCTCATGGGCTTATGATTTCAGATCAATATTTCATATTACTTACACTTTAATTTGCTGGAAAATTATTTCCTTCATATCTCTCTGCTCTCAACCTCTTTTCAGTGGGCTAATACAATATTTTAGGAAGAAATTCTACCAGTGTTAACTTGGAGATTCTTGCGTGTAGTTACACTAAAAAATTCAGTTGTACCTACAAGAGTGCCAGAAATTCAAATTGTGCAAATACTGCTGCTAACCAGCAAGCACCTTCTTTCCCCTTTTCATGCTACATATTCCAAAGTCCCCACAGTATTGTAAATGACTATATGTATTCTACATGTATTCTATTGAAATAGCTGTATTTTCTTGGGAAACAGGTCTTGTCTTTTCCCAACTGTTGCTCTCAAAAACCAAAGCACAGCCTCTGCATGCATCTACACTAAAGCCACCAATGATTTGTTTCTTGCTACAGACAGGGGGCAGGCATTAGGTGAACACACACGGCAGATTCAGCTCTTACTTAAGAGCTAAGCACATTTGAGTGTTTTTAAATGTAGGGGTGACACCCACCTCAAGACTTGAGCAGGCTGCATAAATCCGAATTACCCTCCAGGCTATAGAGTTGCATAGTATATAGTAAAGATAGTACTTGAACTCTGAAGGGGTGAAAATAATTTTGCTCAGAACTGTTAGAAAGGATCTAAGGGATGTCCCTTGATTTGTGTCTTCTTGTATCCATTCACACTCAATTTTTGCTCTTCAAATACTTTGTTCATTTTGTGTTGTGATATCAATGTAAGACTTCTGTGCAGTCACAGATTAGATAGGATAATAGGAATGCATCCTACATAAATAAATAGATAGATGGATAAATAAATAAATAAACCCCAAGTGTTCTATCCCAGGCAGGAGATCATGCTGTCCCCATGAAGCCCAACGATCAATAGCAGCCTTTCCCATCTTTCCTTCCCTCTCGCGCAGGATAAATATCAGATTATTTCATGACAGGACATGTCAAGTTTATTTCATGCAAGAACTGCTTTGACATGAAGAAACAATATGACAGATGTAGCCAGTGATAAATTGTTTCTACCTATGGATTTTGGCGCAGAAAAATTGAGGGGAGGCAAGGGAACTAATGTGTTGTACCCTTTGAGGGTACAACAGAGATTCATACAATGTAAGCCAAAGCATCTCTTCTCTGTAAGTCCTTCAAAGTTTAATTTGATATTTATTTTTCCTGAGAGGCCTTTGGGTGGTGCAGTCAGTGTTAACAAGCAAGCAACTGACAATAAGAAAGGTCAGACTATGAAAGTTAAAATACAAGGATTTGTTGAGTAGCTAGAGAAGGTCAAACACAATGAACTGAAGCATCTTGAAAAAAGCAATTTAGACAAAAATATTTTTTTTCTTCTTTAATAAAGGGTTGATTCAATGTTTCATGGAAGGTAGCAGCCGAGAGCTTAGACAGAAGTTACTTAAACAACACATTGCTATTTGGAAGAGCTTAACAACATTAAATGTATATATTTTACAGTCTTCTACTGCCCTGTTTTAGTTGTATGGACTGGCTGGTGCTGCACCTGCGGCTCTGGAAATTAGCTGTGGTTGAATTGCTTGGGCCCCAATATTGGTCAGGAGATAACAAATCCTATGTGGTGCAGGCTGGGAGAAAATTATTCTTGTCTTCCTTTGGTGTGAGCAGACGAGAGTTTCTGCATTTGTGAAATGAGAAAACTAAATTTATGTTTTCTCTTTCGTTGCAACACGCTGATACGCTTGCAGGATAAGCATTAGCTCTCACCATAAGCTTAGCTGCCCTGGGGAAGGGGTGAAAAGGTGGTATTATCATAAGGGAAGCCTGCTTCCATACGCCGTCTCTTATCAAACATGTGGATTGAAAGCCAAAACACCCGTACGGCATTCTTGCCCCAAAGGTGAATCCTCTGGAGGAAATACAGCAATGTAAAACTGATTCATAGTTAAAGCCAGCTAACCAGTTTCCAACATACAGCTTTGTATATAAAAGCAGTCTTTAAGGTCTGTGAATAGCCTGAGCCATTTAGGAGTTTCTGCATTGGCATCTCTGGGCCGAAGCTGCGGGGGGAGGGGGGAGCCGGCTCCCTGTCCCCCTGCAGCCCCGCTGCTTGGCCGAGGACCTGCAAACTGCAGATGTGCGCAAGGAGTCACTGAAGGAGAAGGGCAGAGGAGAACCATGCTTGTGAAACAGAGGGCATACGGCTTTTGTACCCCCAATAAATCAGCCCCTGGGTTGCAAATTGCCTTGATCTTTCTTTTCTGAGAGCTGGCCGTGGTTGCTCAGCTAAGGTACTCGATAGCATCCTGTCTGTTGCTGCCTGTGCCCATATCCTGCAGTCCTGACATGCCCAGCATTGAAATTTGGGTATTTCTAAGACACTAAAAATGAGATTCTCCCCTTACTGAATTGATTTCCCTCCCAGACATATTGCCAAGGACCACGAAATTTTATCTGAGGGCCCAGATATCACACAGGCAAAGTGGGCCAGCCAGTGGCCAGCTGTGGTTCAACTAAAATATTTAGGAAAAAAATGGTGTCTGAGCAAAGGCTTGTTTTCAACACGTCCTCAGGTACTATAATGGCTGTATTGTTTGATCTACTTACCTAACATTTGCACTCCTGATATCTTCCTCACCATACATAAGACCTTGCTGAGGGGGTTGACCATCGCGTACTTCTGAAGGCGGCTGACGTGTGACTGCACACTCAGCGTGAGTTAATTCTTTCTCCCTCACCAGAATGAATTGCTCCAAATATCCAATGCCTGCTTCTTTACTGCAAGCTAATACATACGCAAATACAGAAAAAATTTTTCTGTGAAGTTATTCCTTTTCTGCATCCTTAAGTACTTCAACCAGTTTCTGAGAAGACAGGATCTTCCTCTTGAGAGTGTTACATGATATTTATGCATGCTGAAGACTTGTTTAAGAATGGGAATACATCCTCAGAAGTAACAAACCAATATAATGATAGACTGGATTTCTGTGTTGCTTTTTAATTTCTGATCTGAGTGACATGTATCCATTTTAATTTGCATTAAAAATGTTGCCTGGACAAACATGCTCCATTGCTTCTACCTGACGAGTTGCTGTCGTTGCTTGACGAGTGCAGTGCTCTTGGTCTCCACCGGTGATCTCTGGCAGTGCTGTAAGGCTGTGTGCTTTCTCACCACTCACGTTGTGCCGTGCTCTGGATGAAGAGCAAGGACTCCACAGAAAGCTGGGCTTTCTGTAGCCATGGCCCTCAGGGAACTGGCTCACAACTAAACAGCAAATGATTGTCAGACCTGCACAGGAATTCAGTCCTGCTGTCGTTACACTTGGTGACGCTTTTGTTACTGATCTCAGCAAGCGCACATGTAATCTAGGAGTGAGGCACAACTAATGGTACTTGCTTAAATCTCACATCTCACGGTGGCCTTTTGTGATTACCCTGTATCTGGCTATTTCCAGAATTATTGTCCCACTAATATACCAAGTTCCAGTGGAAAATGTAAAGATATATCAGCTGCTAAAAGTCATTAATTTACCATAAGCTATATTGTGATTGCCAGTAAATTACTTGGGTTTTCTAGGTAACTAAAAAATGGGTCTTAAAACTTCATTTATTGATTTTTAGTAGGTGACAGGTGACAGGATTTTATGTTCTAGTTTTAAAAGTCTGCTGGCTGAATCCTTTGTAAGCTCTTAAAGCGATCAGTACATCTAACCTACAAGTGAGGGGCTATTTGTATCTCCACTTTAATAGGTACCTTGGAGAGTGGAGGAAGGGAAGGGAGTATTGGAGCTGCAGCTTGGTGGTGCTGCATGATACTCATGTCCAGTGCTCTACCGGTGTCTCTTCCCCACAAACTGGCAGTCCACCCTTGTGCCCTTATGTAGCGTTGTGCCTGAGCACATCCTCACAAACACGCAGTGAGGCAGGGAAGCGCTGCCTGCCACATTTTTCAAAGGGGGAGGCAGAATGTCTGTCTAGTACAAGATCACATGGGGACTGAAGAGAGGACCAACAAATTGAGTCCAGGTCCTCTAAGCCAGAATCGTATGCTGCTGAATAATCCCTCTGTCAAGCTCACTCTCCATCATCTGCTCTTGTATTTTATGTCGGGGCATGTCCTTTCCCCTTCATCTGTCAGACCTCTTACTGATGTCTTCTTGCTGCAGCATTTCTGGTCAAGAGAAACAGGGGCAAGGGCTTGTGTCTATGTTAGCATAATTCAAAGCATGAACGCAGTCCCTGCGCTTGGCCAGGAGCCTGGTGTCCTCAATGAAGCAATAGAGTCCTTTGTTTTTGTGCTTTCTTGGATTTTTGCCCTGCTCCTTGAAACCAGTTCAGTGGGACCTGGAGCCAGACTCTGCCTTGACCAATAACAACCTTCAAAGGATTGCTGTGAGGTACTTAATATTGAGCTCCTTGCCTTAACAGCTTGTCTTTCCTTGCAGATGACTTAAACTTAGTGACTGTAATAACTCAGTAATAGCTACAGCAATAATGTGAATACAATTATTCAGGGAAGTTTTGCTGGCTGCAAAAAGGAAATGCATGTACTTCACTGCAAGGGCTCCAGGAGCTCTTGCACCTGCATGCATGATCACTGGCTTCAGTCTGTAACCAGCTTAAACCTGGTGTGAATATTCATCAATGTTACGTAGACCTTATGAAGAAGTTTGTAATGTTGTTCCTTTTATAGGGCTAAAAATCCTTTGTCTCCTGTGCTGGATGCTCGCTTTTTATGTTCAGAACTAGTAGAAAATCTGGCCGTCCCGTTGCCACTGATGGTAGGGAGGCCAAGCGTAATGGCACTCAGGGAGCGGCGTCCTGGCTCTCCCATGTGCACTGCCAGAGCAGGGGAGGTAGCTGGGCATCATAGGAAGGGTAGGCATCATAGGAAGAGGGAAAGGAGACAGCCACTAGACCTGATTCCGTTGTTACTGACTGACCTGTTCAAAGCCAAATCTGCCCCACTATACCCCGTGCTTTCTAAAAAAAAACAGGTATTTGAGAGCTCTGCTTCTCTCCTGGGCTTGTTGGCTCTAGGGAGTTTGATTTCTATCATCAGGAGGACCAGGTGGAACGGTGACACATTTCAGTCTCTACCCAGAACCATCTAAAGGAATAACTGTATCCCTTCAAAATAAAGCACCAAGTGGAGAAAAGAGAGAGGAAGAGCAACACAAATTACCTTTATTTATCTAATTCCAGTGAGATTGCTGTTCAAGATAAGCGTATGTACATAAGACAAGACGTGAGCTCTTTTTGATCAAAAGAACTCATAGGGACAACTAATATAACACTCGGGGCTGTAGCTAAGCTTCTGCGTGCTGGAGCACTAACAAAGACATGGTTCAACATGTGCTGTATAAAGTAGGCATGTGAAATAACTCAGACAATAATTTACCTCTGTGGCAATAAACTTGATCAAAATGGAAAAGGGCATTACAATAAACCAATCCAAAATAGCGATGGAACAGCTTCTCCACAGCATTAGCTCCAGGGAAAGGAAGAGTGCTCTCTAAATGAGTTACAGCTGCGTGCAGTACTGTTGCCCATTATGTGTTTTGACTACCTTGTAATTGGAACCTAAAGAAAGTGCTGCCTTTTCAAAGATGCTAAGGCAGTGATTCTCAGATCATCCCAATAGCATTACTTGTATTTCTAATCAGCCACCCTAAAGAACCTGTAGCGTCAAGTGTTTTTCATATACTCACCATACCCACAGCTGAAGGGGAATTGCTATTGTAAAATTGCTAGGGAGAAGGAGGAAGAATGCTGTATCTGTGATTGCAGTATCAGACTGGCAGAGCATTATAACCTAAGTGGATAGGTTAGCTAGTGGGCTGGAGTGAAAGTGAGGAATTAAACTAGACCACAGAGGGACACAGCATCATGAGATCTGCTCAGTCTTTGTCTGATTCTCTTTTTGGCACTGTCTTCAACACTGGAAAGTACTAGAGAGTCTTTATTATTTGGCTACCTAAAACACAGGTGGCTCCAGCTTTTTGATGCTCTCCAGAATTGGTTGGAATATGCATGAGGCAGAACAATTAAGCAAGCTGCTTCTCGTGAATTTAAATGGCTTGCTTGAAAATTGAGTTTGGTTTGGGGCTCATGCCCATCTGCCTTCCGAGAAGAGGCACATGAAAGCAATGCAATATGATTCATGAAAGCTGCATGGACCGAGGCGGGGCATATATTCCCAAGAAGTAATTCCCATATTCCCCATGTCCCAGTGCTGTGGGGACATAAGCTCTGTTGCAAATTAGAAATCAGGAGACTATAGGTGAGCATCAGGTTCTGTCAGGTAGCTTCTTTCCTTTCATGTAAAAGGTGGTCTCTAAGGAAAACAAAAAGCTCACCAAGAACATGATCAAACATTGTACTATCTATAATTTTAACTTTACTACACCCAGCTTTGGGTCATTGGACACCACAGACACTGGAAGGGGACAGGAGAAAAAGGTGTCTCTTCTCGGGTCCAGATCTGTTCCCCTTCTTCCAGATGTCTCTTGTAGTTATTTTGCATTGTTTACTTTGATGCTCAGTGTACTGTGTCACTCAAGCATGCCTCTGCAAAAGGCATTTGCCCTGGAGACTTGAAGGCAACACCTCTGCAATACTCCAAGCATCCTTAACCTCGGCAAAGCTAAGCAAACTGGAGTCACAAGCCAGCTTTGGCCCAGCTGTACATTTATTTTGGCTGCAAGGGTCAACAGCACAAAATTTAATTTGGCTGTGCTGTAAAGGAAAGTAGATGATGGTGCCAGTCTCTATTTAATCTCATAACTCATGTTTGTTACCTATTCTGCCAGGGAAGTTGCCAGCAAAGCATACAGAAGATTTTATGGTATATCTATTTCTTCATAAGAAAGAAATATGGTAAAGTGTCTATGCTAGCTTGGTGACAGTTCTTCACAACTGTTCTTGTCCTTTACAGAAATTGACAGGTTTTTGTGTAACTAGCTTTCAAGGATGATCAATGCACACGTCATTGTGTGTGTTTGATTTTACCGGCAATGAGTTAACTTCAGATCAGAAGGTTGGTCCCTCTTGGTTGGATACCCCAAAGTGTAGGTCCCTCCTTGACTTTGTGTACAAGCCCATGAGGGTGAAAAGGAATAAAAGCTGTAGTTTACAAGAGGTGAATATACTTATTGGAAGGGGTGAAAACAGAATTTAATTTCTCTAGCAAGGAGACTTGTCTGAAGGGTACAGAAAATATCGCACACTACTCAGCAGTGAGTTGTTCAGTTATGTCTGGTCTAGAAAATTGAGAGGCAGAAAATGCCAGCACACTGCTGAATGCATCAAAAGTAACCACATGATCACCAAAGAAATGAAACAACCTTCCAGAACAAAAAGACTAAAAGGGTCCTGAGTCAGTGACGAGCCTCTGCTGTGGGCACTGTATGAACTGGGAAGAATCAATCAACATGATCCACTGGGAGGCTGCTATTGCATAAAAGCCTGCACTGAGCAAGTTTACACATAGGCAACTGTTCCCCAATGAATTGTATTTTGAAACAAATTTACTGTTTCGGGCAGGATTCTCGCTATTCATTAAATAGGGCTTGTTACTAAAAAAAGAAAGAAAATTAAAATCTCAAATGTCAAAACATGTTTTCAATATTTTCAAAATTAAAGTGTTGAACCATTTGTTTCAAAATTGGCAATTTCAGAAAGGAGATTTAAAAGTTACCCAGAAAAGAAACAAAATATTTCCTTCTAACTCACATCCTAATGCAGGAATTTCTTTTATTTTTTTAACATGGGGCAAGGCACTGACAGTAAGCATTAACATGAAGACTCCATTTATTTACATAGCTTTAGCTGGAGTTACCTTCTTAGTAGAGATTATATCCTACAAGAACTTGAAGATCAGCAACTGGCAAAATCTGTTGCAAATATTATTGTGTGTGGTATTTACAATGAAGTGACCAACATATAAGGAGGTGTCAACAGCAAACTATTTTTTTTCCTCCTGAGGAGATGTATGCCCATATTTTCCGATAGGTGTGTATTGTTACTACTCATAGCAGGGGAGATAGCTGTGATATAAACAAAATTACTCATCAACAGTATAAATAAGATGCTGACTAAACCTTAGCCAGGCAGCAAAACCTATCTATGCAGGCTTCCAGGATGGAGCTGGAGGTCACAGCTCCCAGGCTGGCAGGTGGGTAGGGTGTTTGAAGAGGTCTTTACCCTCTCCCTGCAGAAGAACTAGAGTCCAAGGAAGACTGCTATTTATCCAAGTCTCCCTGCAGAAAGAGAGGTCTGATAATTTGCCAGCACTTGAGTGCAGCAGGTGTGTCTAAGAGTCTGCTGCTTTATTTATCTTGGAATGCAGAGACCCTAAAAGTACCCAAACTTTCATGTGCCTCAGCCAGATTGCGGTGTTGTTCCTCTGGGAAAATGTCTCAGCCTCTCAAGATTTGCTGTAGGCCTGGATTAACTGTGCTATCTTGCCAAGGACAGTTGGAAAGGAGGAAAGCATGGCTAGATAATACATAAGAAAAGGTAACCATAAGGGCCTGTCTCACCATGTTGTTCTTGTTCAAAAATGCCAATTTGTTCTGATTTTTTTAGAAACTCAAGGTGGTTTTCAGTAGGCTGCTATACCCCAAGATGATTCCCCAGGAGCATATTCCTAATTATACTTCCCAGAGTGTAATCCATGTCAATAGGAGAAGCTGGAAGTTGAAAGTCTGGCAAATGACAGACCAGTGCTCTATTAAGCTAAAGAAGACATATGGGGGATGGTTTTCCTGTAATTCCATTACTTATTCAGTAATCAAAAAGTCGGATTCTGTTTTCACTCAAAATGTAAAGATTTCCTGAAATGTCCAAAACACAGGATTTTGACAGGAGCACTTAAAAATATTTGTAATGTAAAGGTGTAAGAATTGTAAGCATATTTACTGCAGGTCAGCAATGCTGCCAGCTTTGCACTCGACTTTTCTATTTTAGTTCCTTCTCCCAGAAATGACCAGTCCATTGCAAAAAACACTTGGAGTGACTCCAGATGTTATATACTTTCTTCAAAATCTGTGCTTACCTAGCTATGTAAGCCGGGAATATCTGGTGGAGCTTAGCTATCTTACCAAATATGCAACATCTGTGAAATTTACAACAACACTGGACAAAGTTAGAAAGATTGTGGTGATATGACAACTTTGCATGGCTTCTCCTTCTTGTAGGATAGGAATCAATATATTTAATTAAACCTAAGAATATCTAAGCAACCTGGTGTGTAGTAAATCACAAAAAAGTCCACCCAATGCTCTCAGGCCCAAGTGGTACCACTTTTCTATAATCAGAGTTCTTTTAAAGTTCTTTCTTTAATCAGAGTTCTTCACAGCACGGTCTGCGTCTGGGTTTTTTGTGTGTGTGATTGTGAGTCAAGAGGACATGGCACTCGAGTTGTTCTTTTTCCTTAGCAATAGTGGTTGTGGACTGAGGCTCTGCCCCCCTTATGTGTATACATTGGGCCAGGAGAGAAATTCCTTGCCTTGAGCTCTTCTGAACATGCAATCCAAGCAGAAATAGTCAAGAGTAAGGTGAGGGAGGCAGAAAATGAACAAACATGTAGATAGCATACCTCAAAGAATTCAAGTTACTGGTAACTAGCCATCTTTTCTTTCTCCAGGAGATGATCCACATGTCTGCACATTCTCCAGTGTACTTCAGGCAGTACGCCACACTCATTATTACCAAGAGGTGAGTTATAAAGACCTTCATGGAAAAATTGAGCTTGATGCAGTTCTACTGAGTACTCTGACTGCCTAGTATTGGATGAAGAAACTGAAAAAATCAGTCAGGTGTCAAGGAAAGATAATGTCCCTTGCTAGTGGAAGTAGCTTATGCAGACCTTGAGGGCTGGGTTGAGAAAACAGCAAATAGTTCTCAAGCAGAACAGTGCTGTGCAGAAAAAGCTGCCATGCACACCTTGGTGAGGTTATTAGCCAACTGTAGCCTTGAACAAGTAGGAATGGGAGCCTCAKATCTGGCCATCCCCCAGTTCTCCAAGGCTTATTTTCTTGTGACAAATCAAAGCTATTACACTGAGACTGGTGGTGCCAGAGAAGTATGAGCTGACAGCTTCAGCACCATCCTCTTTGGTAATGAGGTAAGTGCCCATATGGCTTTCAGCATGAGAGCAGGGTTGTATCAGTGTCCAGGACTTTGTCTCTATTTCATTGACTTCTTAGTACGGCTCACAGTCCTGGGTTTGAGACCTACCCCTGTTGTCACATAGGAGAAGATGAAGGATAATGCGCAAGATCTTTACAACACTTACCAGAGCCTGACTGCAAGAGAAAAGCTGTATCTGCAGGAGCTGGTATATATGCACTGGTGTGCTACCTGAATACTTTTTGCCAGTTCCTGGTAAGAGATGTTGAGTATTCTGGTGCTGAGATGGGATTGATCCACTGAAAACTGAGTGATAGGCTGCCACGCACCTTCTAACATCATTTATGCAATGATCCTATGATCTCTCTTGACCTTGAGCAGTTGTGGCCATGAAGGCCATGCTGTTTTCTTAATAAMTCTTAAGTAGCGAGTTGTTTAGGTGATATTTTCTGGGTTTAGATATCTGCAGAGTAAATGGCCACCAGCAGATGGACCACAGGTGTTCAATGGGGTCATCTGATATTCACAGGAACATGGGGCACCAGGTGCAGAAGTGAAATGCTATCATGGGGCTTTCACAGCATGTAGGTAGCAGGAGGAGGATTAGGCTGCACACTTTGCTACATATGACAGCCCTGAGAATATCTAAGGTCAGAACCGGGTCAAAATGAAAGAAAAAAATGGCAAGATGAGAAAGGAATGGCAAACTGCAGCTTGTTATTGACTGATGCCCRCTGAAGAAAAGGCTTCTATTCATTCCATGGGAGGATGTGGAAGGCATGTCTTGACTCATGTGTGTGCCTCATGTTTGGAGCAGGGCTTTGACCTGCATCTATGATATGGCTAATGGAAGAGAAATCCTTGGCTCTAGGCGCTTGTGACTCAAAACAGCTCAGAGTATAAATGGACCTGTGCTCCACTACTTGAAGGAAAAACCATATGGTGTTTATATGGTTACCTGAAGAGAGATTTTAATTCCATAGCACTGAATAAGCAACAGTTACTTTATTCAAAATATTTCAGATTGATAGTCTGGATTTCTTCTCTCTGAATGCAGAGTACACAGTGTTTTTGCTGAGGGCAGCAGTGAGCAATCCCACTCACCTCTGTAGCAGCTGGGGTAGACCTGAGATTCTGAATGRCATCGGCTTTGGCCATCATCAGCTGCTTGCAACCTGTTGGGCTCCTGAGTCCCTCTGACAACTGCTTGGTTGAGTGCATGGTGAAAAGAAATACTGCTCTGGTTATTTCCTGCTGCATCCTCTCCTCATTCCTCTCCAAGCATTTCTAGGTGCAACCTTCTGTTCTTCAGTACATCAACCATGTTTGTGGTAGTTTGCTTTTTGCTCCTACTTTGCATCAAAGAAAGGTACAAATAAGAAGAATCGGATAGTGGGCTGAATACACTCGGAAGACTGGATACAGGGAAGAAAAGCATAAGGAGTATAGTGTGGAAAGAGAATCAAACGCCACAGGAACTGTCACTCTGCAAAGCAACTGTGGAAAGCTTAATGTGCAAATTAAAATAACCAGTTTGACTAAAAGTGACTTTTAGGAGGTAGGGGTGGAATTTTTTGTGAATATTCAGACCTGGCTGGATGCATCTCAATTAGATTTAGAGATCAACCATTTGTCTCAAACTGTAAATGCTCAAATTCCCCCCCCCCCTTTTTTTTTTTCTTTTCAAAACAGGTTTAAAATAACAGCTAGAATGACTCTTACTGTGTTAATTCAACTCTTTACATATAAATGGGCTTGAACCAAACCTTGGAGTCAAACATCTGTGAGCTTTGCGGAACTCCAGGTTCATGCTTTGCAGCTGAAACTCATCTTGGTTTTAAATACATTTTTGTGACAAATGCCAAAACTTCCCGTGAGCAATTTCTCCCCCCTTCCCCACCCAAGTCAAACCAGAATATCACTGTGGCTTCATTATGGAGCTTTTCTTTTCTTGATTTTTCTGCATAGTAGCTTATGGCCTTTTATTAAAAGGTTGTAATCCAAATTATCTCTGAATGTAACCTGAGATAATTCCCTTCTCATGCTCTCCCCTGCTTGAACTGCAAAAGGTAATTAGTGCCTCTTCTGAATTGTTTGTCTTTCCTTTTTCCTTYCCCCTGCTTCACCTTCCTGCACTGAATTTTGACTTGATATGAATTACAGCTGGGTATCTGATCTAAATACTTAGTAATTTAGTTTCTGGCCTGGTAACCTTATTTTATACYACGTTGTATAATGGAAACCTTATGGAACATGCTGATATAGGTTAATGTGAGGGGCCAGGTGTGCATGTCTGTTAATCATCTTAAATATCCGTTCAGTATCTCTTGATGCTATTAACATGTTTGTCCTTCATTTAATATGCGGCACGGAGGAGGACTGAGATGATAGAAAATAAGGATTAATAGAGGAAGGCTGAAAGCAGTATATAACCCTGGATGTACCTCACAAACAAGCAATAAAAAAAGGAAAATGACAAAACCAAAGAACCTCTCCCAGCTTGATTGGATCTGCAGGCTAAATTCAAATCCTGTAAATGGATTCTTCTGTGTATATATACATTTGCATATGTATGGCATATATACTGGCCTTTATAAGCCTACATGATTCCAGGAAAACCTTACAGGAAGTTTGTGCATTGGGGTATAGATAGTTACAGCACTAAGCTGCACATTCAATAGCTCAGTCAGTGAGACTGATTCAGTGCTTTTATTAAACCACTCCCAGTTTACCACTGCGGGATGGGATCCAGGAGCTTAAACCATCAGGAAGGTAGCAGTACCTGTAACACCAGGGGCAAAAGGATTTCTACTACACGTATCATGGTCTGTTGAAGCAGGTCTACACTAACACATTTTATGTTAGCTGTAGAGCCTAGCTAAGAACGGATGGTAACTGGTAATGCTGCTGTAACTTGCTCTTTCATAATCATCGGTACCTGTAACGTAAAAGATAGAGCAGATGTCTGCAAGCATTAGCTGATGGCAGTATCAGACTCATAATTTGTAGGGAAAGTTGTAGCTACAGGGGAGGCCCCATACCAGCTGCAACCACAAATCTGTTGTCTCTTATTGGTTTTGGGTTTTTTCTAGGTTACCACACTTTGACCTTTCTATGGGTTTTTCTCCTATCTCTACCTGTGTTACAAGTTAATATGGCCTCCATCATCCTTGTACCCGACTACCTTGCAGTTTGCAGTATTATTATCTTCACAGCCACCTTGTGATGTGAAGAGATGTTTATATTCCCATCCCCCCAAGGATAAGGAGATATGACACATTGACTAGGATCACAGAGAAGATCTTATTGCTGCCATTCATCGTCACTGTTGGCTCCTCTGTTATTTATTTACATCTGTATTTGATCTGAAATCTTCTTGGTTGTTGCCTTTAATCATGTATTCCTATTGTTTACTCTCTTCCTCCTTTTCCCATTTCCAGAGTTTACTACCCTGTTTAAACTTGGCTTCAGCTGAACTACTCTTTGGAGCATGTACTGAGTAACACTCTGAGAGAGAGCTTGCCTGTTAAAGGGCTTCAGCAACACCTGTGCCTGTGTATTGGGTGGGATAAATGGAGGTATTCTTCTAAACTCAGGCAAAAGAGTCAGTAAGAGGCACAAGAGACATGATTGTTAAATCCAGGACCTCAGGGGGTTTCTAAAAGCATAGTTGTGTCAATTTAATTAAACTGTGATTATCTTTCTTCTCTTTCTTCTTCTCCTCCCTTCACCCCATATACCAGGCTTAATTAAGACGATGCAAAATTTTTGGTGGGCACTGTCTTGGCTTAAACGAGGCATCTATTGATTTAGCTCTGTCAGTTAGGATACAACAGCTGCTGTCAGCAGACTACCTTACCTACCATTTATTGAGATAATCTTGATCATAGAGATTAATTATTTCATCCTATTTTCAAGTCTTTGCAAGAAATGCATGTATTTCATAATCTCTTTTTTTTGTTTTGCTATTTCTTTCCATCTTTATTGCTTGCTTCTAATAGCAAATATATTTTATTGTCCTCATTGCAAAGGAAATCACCCACTCTGTTTATTTTGGCTCATCTTCTGTAGGATCAATCATGCTGGCAGGATGACATACGATGGCAGTGAAAGTGCAAGACATTTTTTCCAAGCCACTTCTTTGCTGTTTGGGATCTAGTTCCAAGCTTCTTAATGCCACAAAGAAAATATTATTAATATATTGTGATTCTTGGCACTTTCTGAACATGCTGTTGGTGCTGAACAAGTGACTTTCTTTCCACATGGCATGTGGAGTTTCAGGGCCAGGTTCCCATTCCTCTATGTACATGTCAGGTCAATGTAAATATGATGAAGCCAAATAATGACATGGTTTTCCGTAGTTTCTTAGGATTAGGTGCTGTATGATTGCAATGAGAAACCAGCTCACAACATCTGCCTCATCTAACAAATGTTTCCAGTAGCACCGACATAAGAGAACAGGCAGAGAAGTGGCAGCGCTGAGCTCACTGGCAGATCCCTGGCACTGCGAAGTTTGTGAAGGCTTTGCTTCCTTATCCAGTTCCTGCTACATCTTTAATTTGTTTAGCATACAGCAAGTCTCATTATTCTTAATAGGAGTTGTTGAGAAACGAGTATTTTTGAAAATCTGCCTGTACGTGCTTAATGAACATGCTCAAGGGAATTCAAACATTTGGGATTTCTATTGAAATTCCTCATCGAACCCCGAAGACTTTTTTAAGCAGGAAGAACAGTTACTTCATGCAGAAAATATGTTTTCCATGTGCCTTGCTCTTTGTCCCCTGAATCCCTTTCTCAGTTGCTATGTGAGCATATTTTCACTGTGTTTTTAACATATTTTAACTGTATTTTACTGCCCATGAGCCAGTGGTAGAGTAAGAAAACTACATGGTTTTCCATGCCAAATCTGTATGTGGTGTACCACTGGTGCAACTCATTCGAGTTACTACCATTTGGGAATCCAAGATAGGTGCTGGAAGTACCCGTTTAACACCACAGGAAAGTACCTAACTTCTGATATGTGTTCCAGCAACCGACATAGTTTTACACATGTTTTTTTGCCATGTAGCATAGATGGCACATTTTTTTCTGGTCAGGACAAAAGGCATCTCAAGTTGTAGATCATCTACACTGTGCCACTTTCCATAGAGTCCCTATTTTAACTCATTAGGACTCATCATGAATCTGCATTAATTACTGGGAGAAGGGGAAAGGAGGGCGTCATTGTGTGTTATCCTCGGGGAGTTTCCAGTATGATGCCTAGGCAAGCAGTGCAATAGTAGAAAGTCTCCTTCTCCCTGYTGTGACTACTACTGTCCTCAGGAGGTAATCCCAACCATTTTTCTCTAGTAAAAATTTTGATCACTAGTGRCCACTGATTCTGTGAAGGTATCAAAACAGTAATAGTGGTGTTGGATGCTATTGTACAACAGCAAAAATGAGGAATGCTTCCTCTCCCCTGCCGTCCTCAACCAGATTTGAGCCTTGCCTGGCTGGTCTCTGCACTGCGATCGCTGCAATTACCTTGTTTTGACGTGGCCAAAATGATCAGAAGCGTTCAGCTAGGAAAACGTCTGTCTCCTTGCTTCATGCATGAATCACTGTCTCTGCATACCTGCTGGCAGCACCTTTCTTAAGGGCTTACCTGTTGTAATGGTGATCTCAGTGGAAAGCATGAGTCATTTCCAGTGTTTGTGAGTCATCAAGCCCAATCCGAAGACTTAGATAACAGTGTTGTGGAAGAATTACGGMATGTAATAGAAAACTCCATAAATCCATTAATTTTAAATCGATCTGTAGGCTATTATAAGAGGGTGCAGTTGTCAGTGTGCTCTAGAAGTGTCTTTAAGATTCGGTAGAAAAAGTATTATTATCTATAAAATTMCATAGACCTTTCTTCTCCCTAAAGCCCTAGCTTCACTTGGGGTTGTTTGCCACCTTCTGGAGCAGTCTTTCACAATGAAGAATCATACAAGGATGTTTAAGTTAGACTCCTTCCAACTTAACTTTCAGCTGAGCTCCTCCTTCCTGCTGACTGGTTTACATGATCTTGGGCTGAAGTCATTGGGAGTCTTTGATTTTGATTTAAGCAGAGCTGGATTTTAGCTTCAGACTCTTGCAACTATTTCTGATGAAAACCTTGAACTATCTGACATATAACTTCTGAATTTGGCCTACTGTTTTAGCTGTTCAAAGGGCTTTTTATTTGCAAAGCCCAGCATATGGGCTCCCTGTTTGTTTTTAATTCAAGCTGGCCTTGAAAAATGATAAATACAGACTGAAATAACAAAGCTACTTCTCTTGTTTTACTTGTAGAGCTGAGAACCGGCTAAGCAAATGTCAGCCAGATTTAATTCAAAAAGAAAAATAGCATTCTATCTTACGTGCCAAACTTCACTTTGAAGAATAATGAACCCCTGAAAATGCTGATAGCTAGACTTTTTAACTGTAAAAAAAAAAAAAAAAAGGGGGGGGTGGGTGGGGAGAAGAATCGGGAAAAATTATTGTAATTCAGTGATGCTAGACACAATAGGGAGCAGCTCTGCATTGTTAATAGTGAGTGACAAAATTAGATCTCCAAGTCTAGAAAATTAGTTGTATCATTTGACCTCTCCTGGGAGAAAAGGAGAGCGTGGGATAGATGTGATGGCTGTCCTGCGTCCTGGTTGCCTGGTGGACCCCTTCGTTTCGGACATGCGAAGTGTGCTAGCATATTGTGTTTCTGTTTTAGCAGATGAGTGGAAATGACGCACCAGGGTGAAGGTGCCAGAAGTATGGTGAAAAAAAAACCCCTTTCTAGATAGTACTTTTTAAGCTGCTCTCATGACAGGCATTTAAAAGAGATAAGAGTACAGCCGTGCTTTTCTTCTTTGCTGTTGTTGCCTGAGAAGGTAATCTTTCTCAGGGACAAATGAAGGAAACGTTTAATTACATTTCTGAGAAAGGCAGCAGAGACAAGGAATGAGCTTTCTACTCTGTGTGTGTGTGTGCGTTTGTGTGTGTGTGTGTGTGAACACTTTGGGGGGGGAAAAGTCTTCTCTGTTTCCCCGGTTTTTCATTACATGTCTGCTGCTTGCCTAATTGAACTCCGAGAGGTTATCAGTTCTAACAAAACAGTCATTAGGGGATACTGATTTTTTTTTTCCCAATCAACTTTCCYGGTGGCTCAAAATTGTTAATGTTTATTAACAGAAGAAAGTCAAAGCAGGAGAAGAAAATCAATCTGTGAGCTAACGGGGAAAAAAAAACCTGTGACTGCTAGTTCTTGGTATGCTATTAACTATTCATCAGAAGTAAGCTAACAGTCTCTCTGCCTCACTCAGAATAGCTTTTGTGATAAATGTGGTGTCCAGAGAAGGTCCAAAAATAATGGTAAAAATAAAGACCATTTTCTTCCAGCTAATTGCATAGTCTAGGAAACTAGGTTATAGCTGTATCTAGGAATATTTTAGTGAGACAAATGCATATTTTTTAACTGCCATGTCTAGCTTTGCTGCTAGACATGTCAGAGGAAGAGATAAGAGCTATCTTTTGAATAGGTTTTAATGGAAAGCCTATGGGTTAGACTGCAGTCATTGCTCAGATTAAATTGCAGTTAAGTGTGTGTGCCCAAATGGCTTTGGTCATCCATGCCAATGCTGAATTCAGTCTAATGGGATGATTTTGACATAGTGAGGACTTGAGGACTGGCATGTTTTCAGAGCTTTATATTCTGCTTTAAATGCCACATTCCTATCAGTATCAATAGGTRTTGAGCAATTAAAACCAACACTTCTTGATTTGAAATTCTGTTCCTGAGTGTCATGATAGATTTACAGTTTACTACATGCCATACCAAAGGGTTATATCCAGGGCATGATGTCCATCTGTAATCATCCAGAAATACAGACGCTGGGATTTCTTCACAGCTGCAATAACATTACTGTAAGATGTAGTGTGTGGGACCACTCATGTCAGCTCCATAGATCATAGATAGTCCCTGGAACAGGATGCCAGATCAGATTCCTAATCCTGTCCCCTTAGGTCTGAGTGTGTTCAAACTTTCAGAAACCTCCCCCTGGGGAAGTCTGGGGGAGAGGGAGGGTGAAAAATAAGCCTCAAGACATTTGGTCCTCTCCTCTTTAATCCGATCACCTTCATCACTAAGCCTCTCCCGGGAGAGTTGTTGGGTACTGCGTCCCTGTCCTCTTCTTTGTGCCTCAGCTTTGTGCTGTCTTCTGAAAGCTCTGTGCATTTACTTACCTGTCTAGTTTTGGCAATTCCCTACCATCCCTTGTGTGATTACAGTAAAAACGAGTTCAGGAGAAGCTCACTTAATAGGCTTTTGTTTCTGTTTGATGATTAATTTGTTCTGAACAGAAAAAAACTAGAATCTGATTTTAAATAACTTTTGCTCCTTATTGGTATTTAGACAAATAGCAGATTTATATTATGGGAAAAAGTCACAGGGAAGAAAAATTGCAATTTTCCATTGTGTATGAAAATATTTTGCACAGCTTGTAGAGAAGTGACATAGGATAACAGAAGCTGAGTACCAAGGCCAGTGAAAATGTCTGAACTTGTTTAAACTTCCAGTGCCGGAAGGTCAGGCTGTAAATCAAACACGTAGTGCCCCATCAGGTCACTTCACAGGATTCCATGCTGCTAATTTTGCTTTAAAATGCCTCTGACTGATGTGAATTCTGTTAAATCTGCTTCCTAAAGGTCAAGCTGACATCCATCTCCTAAGTGTTGTATAATGGGATTTCCTGAATTCTGGACTGGGCAAAATATTTCTGGATGGTGAGAAAACACCTCTTTTTACATCTTAAAATGAGGGCTGAATTCTAGACTGGATGCACGGATAAAGCTTTTCCATAAGTTAGGGGGCATCACACGTATGTTACTTAGAGCAAAATGTAATCTTCATTTGGAAGTGTATAAAATACAAAATGTTGTTAAGCACAGCACTAGGAAACACAGGATTAAGACCCCCAAAGAGTGAAGAGGGGAATGACATTGCACTTATCTCCCTTCACAGTCCTAAATCAATGCCATTTTGCACAGGTTCTGCCACTTTGGCTGTCTGGATTTGACAGTTTTGAGGTTTCCTGCTTAGCTGCTCCCCCACACTAGCCATCCTTCCCCTTCTCCCCCAGTTTCCCCTCGGTGCAATGTGGTTCCTCCAAGCTGGCCAGCAAAGCCATTCGGGGGGTCTGCCAAATCCTGGCACAAATGACCTTTGCCTAGCAGGAATGAACTCATCATGGGGGTCCCAACACCATCAAGTTTCAAGTATAATTTGCAGCATGAATCCAAACTTGGATGTGGCCTTGACTTCTTTCTCATGAATATGATATCTGATTAATTTTATGCACATGTTGCAAAGTACCAAYCTTTGTTTGTCTAGAGCCTGATGTATTTAACAGCTTGAAGAATGAAGACAATGCCAGCTACATCTGCTTCTCTTAGCCACGTAGAAGATATGTAACTCTCCAATATAAGCACAGGCATGTATACGTGGAAAATATGTTCTAAATCTCTGCTGAGGAAGTAGCAGTGCCCAAAAGTTAAAGGAAAGATCCTTTTAGCTTAAACAGTTCTAATCAAAACCATTCAAAGCACCCAAAAGAAACATTATTCAATTCATTTAACTTTTACCTGAGCATTGGCAAGCATCCATRGACCTGTCCTGAGCCCCACTATGAATTGCTTTTGAATCTGGGAAGCAGTATGTGTTGAAGTGGTGTTTGGATCTGCAATGACAGCGCAYGTTCAGCTGTGTAAGAGCAGAGCTGAAAGGATGAGCAACGTAATACTTGGTTGTCCTTGCACCAGACATGTGGGAAGATATTTTTGTTTAAATTTACCCGTGAGAGGGAGGTAATGTAGCTGAGATTCTAGGAAGCTTCTGCCTGGGACTTGAAAGGGTGACGTTCTCTGGTAGACAAAAAGCAGAAACATCAGCAAGCTCTAAAGGAATTAAATCATCTTGGCTGGGATAAACTAAGGTTTACAGCGCGGATTCACCTCTGCTCGATGTACTCCAGGGGAGCCAAGCTGAGCACATTCCTCAGCTAGCACAGTGTAGCATCTCAGTGCACAGACCAACAAGCAGATAGAGCCCGTCTTGCACTTTTCACCTGTCTGCCCAAGGTTAAAGTGCATGTGGTTCCAGAGCTTACCAATGGGTGTGTGTTTGCACATAGGACCCCTCTCAGGCAGCATAATCATTCTGGGATAGATTCCAGCAGTTTCTCCAACAGTTTCTCCTCCTTTCCATGTTAAACCGCTACACAAGTTGGCTTTTCCTTCCTGTTGCTCCCACCAGTAGCCAAGTTACATGAACTATTGTGTGACTAAGTTTAAAAAACCCTTTCTGCAGGCAGGAAGGCATTTGTGATTATCTCTGACTTGGGGATATTACTTCAGTCACTTTTTAGGAGGTCTTGAGAAATCAGGCTGGAATTTCCAAATGTTTGTTGGATGAAGAGTGATGGCCGGTGAAGTTACTGAGGACAAAGATTGCTGCACCACGGAGTAGCTGAGGACCTAAAGGTTAAATCCCCCACTGGTTGTAGGAGATCAAGAATGAAATCCCAACAGCTATATAGTATGCCATCTTTCATAAGACTATTGTGCAAAACAAACCACTTTCACAGCAGGGCATCCTAGAATGCATTCTTCACTGGCAGTCATTTCTGAGCAGGCTCTGGCTCCCTCTCCCCTGTGGAGGACAGGCTGAGGTTGCTTTACGCCCTCACCTGAAAGTGAGAGATCCTTCTATTGCCACAGACTCTGAACTATGCATTATGCTTCTGAAGGTGATGTAAAACACTAATGCTTCTGACCCAGAGTCTAAAATATTCACACTGGACTATTTGCCATGACACTTTTACAGCCCAGCTATAGGCAACTTGCTGATACGGATTAAATCATCATTTTTATTGTAAGTCCCCCTTTTCAATGGTTTAAGATTTTTCCCTGAAAGGACTGTTTTGATGATACTATTCCTCCTGCTTTAACTCCGGCCAAGAATTAAGGTATGTGGAAAGTTCCAGCAAATATATTCCGATTTTTCTCCAAACTAGCCAAGTGTGAAAGGTCTGCCACAGGGAATGAGCAGCATGCGGTGTCTGGTCAGGGTTCTGGACTGAACGCCTCAGACAGGGGAAAGATGACTCCAAAGCAACATTTAATCTTCACAATCCCCAGACTTCTGGGAAACTCAAATTTAAAATCTCTCTGTTGCAACCAACTCCCATGCCTCTCCAGAGTGGGGTCATCTCTGCTCTTGCATATCTAAAGGTCTTGTGATTTCACACAGTTTGTGATATTAACCAGCACAAAATACAGTTCATGGCTTGGTGCCTTTTACAATTCGATGTGCAGATGGTAGCTTTGAATTTCAATGCTTCTGTGAATATTAAAAAGCCTGATAACATCATTTTGTTAATGTAAGATTGGATGCTGTTGAAATCCAATGCTGGAGCATTTTAAAAAGAGCTGAATGCTCATTAGGTTGCTGAAAGTGACTACGTTAAGGTCTTACTCCTGAAGAAGATATTAATCAGCTTTCTAAGGCTGCAGACACATCACAGCCAGCTATGGCCCGATTACCTCCTTCCCAGATTTAGAGCAAGCCTCAAAATGCCACGGGAGGATTGACTCTGCGGAACTCAGTTTGGCTCCTGTGTGGCATGCTGGAGCAGACAGCGCACCCTGAGAGTGTCATCTGCTCGCTGGCTGCCCGAAAGCCCCGCCGCCATCTGCCTCCAGCCAAGGAAACACACGGGGGAACCGAAGGCTGCGCAGAGCTGGCAGGCTCGGGCAGCCCCAAAACGCTGCGCTCTGCGTCCCTGGAAAGCATTTCCTTTTAAAATCAGTCGGCGAAAGTAATTGTGGGGGAGAGAGAGAGCATGAGCAAGCAAGCGAGCACACTCATCAGAGATGGTGCATAAAGATGAACTACTTGGAAAGAAAAGTCATGAGTAGCGTCTTGATTTAGAAAGATGCAGAGCCTTACCACACACAAGACTTAGATTAACCTCCACAGCAACATTAGTAACTATGTTCCTGTTATACATTATAGATTTTACTTTGGTCTATGAATTTTGTATAATGGCTCTCTCTGTTGATTATCAAAGGCTGAATTGATTGCCCTCTAGCATCACAATGGCATTGGTATCCCAATACTGAGTTGATGGCATTTTAGAAATAGCTGGGCAGATCAGATTGACTCGTGGCTGTTGCCCAACTGTACCTTGGGGTTTTAGATACTGCTGCTTATCTCCGTAGCATCTGTCTGTCTGGTTTAACCTCACTAGCACTAACACTAGTAGACTAGTTCCTAGTAGACTGCGAGCTTCTAGGATATTTCCATTTTGGGCTGAATTTTCTGTTTGGCAAGACTGTGTAGATACTGTCAGACTCTGAAGGTAGCGTGGGTTTATCGGTACTCCCTCAGCCTCACATTGAAACAGCTTTTTCAGGTACAAGGGTCCTTGCAGACTAAAACCAGGTACAGCCCAAAGGCCTCTAACTTTATTGTTTAAGTCTATGTTGCTCTAATTATAGCTGAACAATATATTTTACCATCTGCTGGCAGTTCTCTTACAAATTGCTAGAAAAACTCACTTCATTCAGAAGCTTGTCATCCAAAGTTTAGTCTAAAAGCAATTTATTTGGAAACAAATGTTTCCAGATGCTTTCCTGAAATGAAGCACCAGCTTTGATTAAAAACAAATAAATAGCTGAAACAACTGAATGAATTCTGGCTTGTGGCTAGTTCATGCCATGATGTTTCTTTCCTCTTCCAAACACCAGCAGAAGTAAACCAAGTGCACATCTCAGTGTTTATATTGGCACTTGAAGCTTGGAAAGGCCTGTGAGCAGGGTAGCTGGAGATGGCTGGGGTGAGCTGGCAGAGCAGGGCTTGTCAAAGCGTGCACATCATCAGCTGGGCAAATCCCAAAGGGATGCCTGACTTCAGCCTCCAGTGACTGAAGGGAAGGTACCAGGCTGTAAAACATCCTGTTCTGCCTTTAGGCTGTGCTAATGACCATGAGATAGTCACCTACTTTATTGAAAAAGGAAAAAGGTTTTTTTAATGCCCATTCTGGGCACTTATGGTTCCCAGTGAACTGACAAGACCAGATAACCACAGACATCAGACTATGGCCAAGAAAATGCCTTCTTCCAAAAATGTGTATTCTTCCTTGTAGAGACTATCTTGGCTTCCCTGAAAGGAACAGACCTGAAGCTTAGTAGCCAGACATGTTTCTGAAGAAGATGCTAGACACTAGAACTAGACAGTTTTAAGAGTACTTTCCATAGTGGGCCCTGCTTTATGCGTTAGTTAAATCGCACACACAATTTGCAACAATGGAATAAAATTCATTAACTGTCTCTTAATTTTTCACATGGCTGGATACTTCCCCACATCAGAACAGATACCTCAATGTGATTGAAGAAGGGTAAAGCCTTTCCTCTTTCCCCCTCCTCTCTCCTCCCTCTCCTCCCCTTTTCCCACTCCCCCTGGTTGCAGAGTACTCAGATCCGCTTTCCCCCTTCATGGAAGAAAAGGGCAGTTTTAGCCTATGAATTTTGCTGAATGTAAAATGAAAGTCATCCATGTGTGAAGAGCAGCCATATGATATGTAAATCACAAAATCATAGACCATGTAGGGCAGCCTGAATTTGTTGTGGCTTTGGACACGGGAGGAGATTTCAGTAGCTGGGAGGAGAAGAGCAGATGACTGTTGCTCCCGAAAGGAATCTGTGTTACGGGTTTTGGCCAGGGGACGGAGATGGTAGCCAAGCTGCAGCAGAGGAGTGGGGGGCAGGCAGGAGTGGATTAAAGATTGTAGAGACAACCTGGCCAAGTTAAGGTCTTTTTAGTCTGTTTTACTGAGGTTCATGGAAATGGAAGCTCAAGAGCTAATGTGGCAATACTGTGACTAACCCATTTTCCTATTCTTTTTATGTAGGTTGTGGCTTGGTATTTTAGCATTATAAAGTGTTTGTGTGTTTATGTGGGTAAGAGCTGGCTCAAGAAACATTTCATGTGTGAATGACTGTGACTGCATGCTGCAGCGGGGGACAGAGTGGCAATCCAAGGCAGACATGTTTCCATATCTGGGTAAAAATCTCTTCTAATGTAGGAACATTAATCTCTCTTTAGCCAACAAGGAAAGTTGCATAAGCAAGTGTCCATTTCAGAATGGTACATATTTTTAGGTTAACAAATATTCACAAACTGCAGAATATACATTTAAGGCACACTTTAATAAAAGGCTTAGTCGAATGCTTGCCATTTGTAAGTTGGGTCCTGACAAATTGTGTGAGTTACCAGTGTCTCTAGCTTCACTTGTGATAACAAGGAATTTCACTGAATTTGGTTCAGTTAGTACTCTGAAAACAAGCGCCAACAGGTATTCATGCTCTTCACTCCTCCTCCTTCTCTCTTTCTCCTTCTTTCTGAAAACAAACCAAGCCAAAAGCCCTTCTAGACATTTTGTAGCAGTGTTAATGTTTATAGGAAGCTGAACAAGCCTCAACATTGCCTGTATACTGGGTAAGTGTTAGTCTTGGCTACTGTTTGCAAGTATTTTATTGCTGCCCTCTAAGTCCCCATAAATGCCCTAATTTTTTGAGGCCCCTGCGCCCCAAGGCTCCAGCCGATGCTGAGAGCAAGTGTGCACTGCTTTGTACTTCTGAGAAGCATGGCGTTTATTCAGGCACCCATTTCTACAGTGGCAGATATCAGATGAGCTAATTTGTTTAACATGTTTTAGACATCCAAGGTAACTGGTGACCTAGCTGTCTGGCCACCAGCAACTTTGTCCTTGGAAAGGCAGTAAGGGCTGTTATGGTAGTGTGTGGAAAAGCGAGATGACACTGCACGCAGCCAGGCTCCATATTTTGATATCCATCTTGGAGGACAAGATGGGAATAGAGGCACCATGCCTGGGGCTGCTCAAGTGTTCACAGCCAGGTGCTGCCCATGTTGTTTCCACAGGGCCTGCAGAAGAGAGAAGGGGAGGGAAAGGCCCCACATCTAAAATCTGTTTCCATGGATCTGATTATACAGAGTGACAAGGAAATTACTTCCTCCAAAAATGTGTGTCCTTCCTTGTAGTGGCCACCTCAGCTTCCCTGAAAGTAAGAGACCTGGGGCTTAGTAGCCAGGTATGTTTCTTAAGAAGATGCTAGAGCTAATGGCAGTTTTAAGAGTACTTTCACAGTGGGCCCTGCTTTATGCATTGAATTGCACACATGGTTGCAACAGTGGAATAAAATTCATGAGCAGTCCTTCATCTCCCCACTACCACTGTCCCTAGAGACAGGACCTTCTATGTCTAGGTCTGTTGGTTGGATGTGCAGAAATACTTGTGTATAAAGTAGTGTGGGATCAAATGGAAGGCAGACAGTGAGACCCCTCTGAAAAATAACAGTCTGTCAGTGATTGGATTTGAGTTGTCTTAAAGCTCCTTGTAACTGTACTGAACAAAGGAAATGTCTCCAAGACATTTTTCTTCCGGCTCCTGATAAGATAGCATGCTGCATGCTATGTTCAAAAGGATAATGTTTTCTCCCGAGTCAGCTTTTACAGAGGGAAATAGTTACTTCCATTTTTTTCTTGGAGCAGCTCAGATGGAAGGAATGAGATTTTTGGCAAGTCTGTAGAAAAGGGTGGGGTGTCTTATAGAGGAGGATGCTAAAATGGAAAAATTTACTCCCTTGAATTGAAATGATTCCATTATCATTTGGATGTGATATAACTCGGTAAATTCCTTCTGTTTTCATAATCCTGGGAATTGTTAAATTTCTCACTGTGAAGGAGAGAATTGTAAGACAGAGTTCCCTGAAAAGCCCAGAAAGGTCTTTACAGTAAATGTATGCAAATCATGGCTTTGGGTTTTAAATTCTGACTTTTGTTTGAGGCGGGGAAAAAATGGTCACCCAAGAGGTTTCTCAGCTTTCCACTCTGGAAGAAGCAATTCTTTGGTGGGTTTAATTTTTCTAACACATCAGCTAAAGTAGGAACAATTAGTTCTGTCTTTTGTATGCTGACCATTAATGATAGTCTCCCTTTTCTGATCATTGCTGCCTTTGTCACCAGAAATGTGTGGATGTGTAAGAAAGAAATTGCAATCCCCATCTACGCATTACCCACTGGGATACATGTCTTCCTTTGCAGTGACAGCGGATGGGAGCCACACCTGGTGAAAATGGCTATGAGGCATGCCCATAGCAGGAATCGAGCAGGAGAAGCCCTATCTATAGAGAAGCCCCCTTCTGCAGACATTTTTACCTCCTGTGGGTTTGGGGTCAGCTGGCCAGAAGGCAGTGGGAGCAAGCTGGCAGTGCATAGTTTTGATCTTGAGCTTCAGGGACTCCTCTGGTACTGCTGGTTTCATCAACAGCATTTCATGCTGACTGCTTCCCTTATTAGTTTTTCCTACTGGGATTTCTGAGGCAGCCGCTTACACCAAGCTCAAAACAATATAAAAGACTTCAGACTCAATGACAGAATGAATACCATGTACTTCTTTAGGGGTCAAGAGTCTAAGGAGCAATCCTTCACTACTTGATACATAATTATTTTTCATTCTTTTAAAATGCAATGAAATTCAAATCTTCAGACCAGGAGAATTTTGTAATTAAGAAGCTTTGAAGTGGAGTAGAAATGAGAAGCCAAGGAGCACAAGCATTTCAGTGCAAGCCCCCAAATAAAGAACATATGGGCAAATGACAAACTGGTCTAAGACTTCATGTAGCACTTGAATGTGGCTAAGCTCTAAGCATTCTCATAAAATGTTTTTAATGGGCCAATTGGACTCTTATAGCTGGGGTGGGGGGGAAGGGAGTGACAAGTTTTAGTTTTGGCCAATAGTTCCTGATCAGTCCAGAAGAAAATCCAATTTCTCCTCATTCTTTGATTAATACTTTGCGTTTACCTATGTGAATTTTCTTCCACACAGCAGAAGAAGCAACAGTGGTTCTCACTCTCAGTGCATGTAAGTAGTGCCAACAATTTCTGTTGCCAATTCTGGCTTCTTTTGTATTGGTATCTGTCTCCTTAAATCAGACACATATTGAGAATCTCAAGCAGTAGTTGCTAACGCAGCCTATTACGCAAAATGCAGAAACAGAGCTGTAAACAATACGACGGAACAAATTAGTGCAAGCAGCCTTTAGTATGCGCCAACCTGCAGTCACGTGTGCATGCAAACAAGACACTGTTGTGGGGTTCAATCAATGCTCCCATATACAGTGCTTATCTTTGTATCATATTTATACGCAATCTATAAATGACACAAAAAATAGAAGCTAACTTGTGTTATTGCGTCATGGAGCATACGGCTGGTGCAGTAGAGAAAAATAACATACTGGCTCTCTCACTCTGGAAACTGGCAAAGTAGATGTGATTTTCTGCTAATAAAGTGAGGCCTCTGGAATGGTAGAAGCCAAGGAAGAGCTGGCAGAGACAGTATCTCCCTTGGGGGCTCAAGGAGTACAGCTGCCATTGAGACTTGGGCTTGCAACCTCAGAGCTTTGCTCCTTAGCGGTAAACTTCATTACCAGTGAGTTAAAGTTATCCCACAGTGTCTCATTGCCTTCTGAAACAGAGTGTTCAGCAAAATTCTCACCTCTGGAGGGGTGGAAGAGTTAAATATTTCAGAACCAAATCTTTGAAAACCCGGAGATAACAAAACTGTAGCACACGTCCAGTATTTTGAAGTCTGCCGCTGCCCTTTCCCTGGAGCCAGCAGTAGCCAGTGATAACTTTCTGGCTACGTTCACTGGGCTAGCTTGTAGCCATGATATTTGTCAGAAGAGAGCTGTGCTTATAAGGAAGCACAGTTTAGATACGATAAGAAAAGATGTGGCTGGGCCATGTTTCTGTGCCAGATGGGAGAGCCTTGCTGTCTCACCTGGCCACGTATGAACAAATARCCCTGGGTGCCTGTGAAGGAGCTCCAGCATGCCTCCTGACTGTGCTGCAGAGCAGAGGTGGTGGTGGTGGTGGTGGCAGCTCTCGGCAAACTTCTTGCCATGGGGAAACGGTCTTAGCAAAATGGGAAATGAGTGTACGTGGCTAAGACACTACTATAGTTAGAAATTGCATTGCTTCCTTTACCTGCTTCTCCTTCTCTACCCCCTATCCTTTGACATCAAATGGAGATTATAGTTGTGCTTTGAAGCATTCAGTGTGTGTCACTCGTAACTTACCGACCGAGAGGAATCACAGTCCTGGGCTGTATCCCGAGGCCTTGGCCATTTTATTCCAGAGTGGTTACAGAAACCAAAAACATGGGAGAAATGTGTCTCTCCTTCTCCATCAGCTACCATTTCCAGCTACCCTCCCCTTGACCCACCCCATTCATCTAAGCCATTCACAAGTGAGATGCTGTTGATGTCTTCTTGATGTCTTCTACTGCAAGCCCAAGTGATGGCACAACTTTTTTTAGGTAGCCCAAAATGAGCAGCTTTCCAGGCCTAGGCATCTGGCCCCTGCTGTTCTCTGACCTACTGAGCCGTGGCCCTTGTCCATCTGGGGGCCTCAGTGGCCTTATTACTCAGGATGTGAATATTCAGGAAATACCTYATCTCTCATAATCTGTACCCTGACTTGATCATCTCACCCATTCTGTTGTCTTCCTCATTCATCTGCTCTCCCGAATCTTTTCTTACCTCCCATGTACTTTGATCTTCTGCCCTTCCAGCAAACATCCATATATCTACTTTATTTGTTTTTTAATGGGTTGAGCAACTTCTGGATTTTTTGTCAGCCTTAGATCATATTTTTCCAAATAAAATGAAGCAGATGGCAGCACTGTGCTTTTTTTTTATTTGTTTGTTTGTTTGTTCCACTTCCTGCCGAGAGTGAGATCTGGAGTGACACGGATTGGGTGTAGGTCAGGTTCAAGAGGTTCTGCATGTCCCCTTGAGGTACCAGCTCACATGCAAAACTGGCAGGATAAATGTTAGCAGTGCAGTTTGTGYACGTGTCAGGTAATCATCTGTTTTGTGAGTGTTGAGCAGGTGCCCGTTTAGGGACCTCTGCTCTGGGTTCTTTGTTATCAACTCTTAATTATTCTTAACAACTTTCCTTCACCAAATGGAGAGCATGGTGTCATTAGGACTGTCTGAACAAGTTCAGAGCTGCGGTTTGATCTCAGAAAGGTCCATTCAAACCTAACAACCTTAAAGAAAGCTCTTCTCTGTTTTGCGGAGAGGGAAGCTGTATGTATATGTGGCTCAAAGACCACAGAAACAAATCACTTGGCATATACCTCTCATCCTTATCACCCTAGAAGGTAAAGAAGGTTTCAGGACAGTCTGGATAACTGTAGTTTTCAGAGTTCTTAGAGAAGCACCCCTGAATATCACAAAACTAGGACTAATTGAAAGAAAATTACATCACATAAGCCAAAAAATTGTCTCTCTTATTTTCCAGTAAGTCTGAGTAAACCCCTTCAATTCCCTACCCCTGCTCCCCTGAATGTTACATAGTAGTTGGATAGGCTTCATACTGGTCTGCGTGGAAGGGTAGAAACTGAAAGAACAGCACTGGAAAGATGATTAACTGAACACTTGTTCAGAAAACTCACTCAGTTTTTGAGAAATGTGGGAGATGCTAATTTTAGAAKTGCCAAGAGTTATGAGTGGGCAGCAGAAAACCATGAAGAAAAAATAAACCAACAGAAAAGCATTTGATAAATAAATGACATAATGCATTGACGAACAACTTGCAAAATATGTTTAGTTTAAGCTTAGTTCTTGTTAAGAAAGTGATTATTTTGGTGATTTGGCATCTGATGAATTAGGAGAGCTCACTTGACTAACATCCTGAGCCAAGTGGCTGGCAGGTGAGAGAGATGAGGCAGGCCTGCCCTCAACTACAGAGTAACTCTGCATAGAAATAGTATTTGAAATGTACAAAGTTTTATTTGGCTGCTGTGCACAGCTGTGCCTTGTCGACTGTCCAAACTTGCTTGAGATGGGTGTCTACAGATGGGCAGAATTTCAGAGGTCGTGCTCCCCGTTAGAACAAGGCCATTATCTCAAATTCTTGTACAATGCTAAAAACAAATGGTCTAGTAGATATCAAATGTTAGGTACCTGAGATCAGGAAATGAGGCTCAGCAACAGCTGGAACAGGTTACTTAAAGATGAGAGACCTCCAGGTTGTCTCTCCACCACATTTGTCAAAACGCCCTTACACAAAGCCTAAAGTACGGGTCCTCCTCTTAGGTATTGCCTATTTTAAAATAGTATCTTCTAATTTGACAGAGCCGCTTTCTGTCCTATCTGCTGACTCTGCTGATGAGAAATGCATTTTTTCTGCTACTGACAGTCGGCAGCTCTCTGGCAAACCACTGACTACCAAACTCTAACCAGCTCCATGTGGCAAATCTGCAAAACCAGTGATGGTGCACAAGTTCTTCTGAGACCACCACTCAGTCTGCAGCACCTTGTGACAGGTGGCCAGACAGAAGGACCTGGCTCTTGGACGACAGTTCAGAGACCTGGCAGCAAGAAGAAAGAGTGTTGCTCGCAAACTTTGTTGTCTCAGAATTACAGTATCGCAGAACATTATTTTAACAGTCGCTTTTCAACACTGTGGCTTTGTTGCTTCTGGCCTCCATTACCAAGCCTGGTGTTTTGGTTTTGTTTCTTTTTAAGGCATGTAGAGAGAATGCACCTGCACTGCCAAGCACTAGGAAGGCTCAAAATATGGTTGGGGAGAGCCCAGCTCATGTGCATCCATGCATAACCCCCAAATGTAAAAATGATGTACTAGACAGTGTGCGTGAAATACCAGACCTCCCTCCAGGGCTGTCAGTGTGGTTCCAATCCTGTCAATGTCTTCAGAAGCCAGAGCCATCACAAATGCCCCATTAGTCAAGGGTTAGCTGGTCCCACAGCTGTCACTGTGAGTACCCTGTCCTGGGCTCGATCTACAGAGGATTCACTTGCCAACACGAGTGTTTCATGGAGAAGGGGACAGTGGGGTGGCAGGACCATCTGCTTAGTTTCAAAGGACCAAATCAGGGCCAGAAAGTAATTACAAGTGTGTTACGGGGGAAGATGTAGCACAGGGCCATTTTGCAAACCCCTTAAGAGAGAGTGGACCAAKCTGTGCTTGTAGCTACACTGAAATTGACTGTGAAGAGCTTTATCTTCAGTGATGATACTCTGAGGTTACACTGTCTGAAAAAGATAAATGTAACTTCAATTTCTACAATATTCTGTGGTCACATTGAAGATATCCTTTTCTGTATGTGTACATAAATCTGTACAAAACCTTCACAACAAGAATCAAATGTACAAAATTACATTATATAGCCGTGGAAATTAAAGCCTGGATATTCAAAAATCAGGATCATAAAACAGAAGCCAGGCTTTCAAAAATGCTGAGCTACTCATGAGGTCAGTGGGCGAGCTTAGTACTTTTGCTTCCTCACGTACACACCTCTGATTTATATACTGAAAGACATTTTCCTCAATTTCAACCTAAATCTCAACGGTTTCGGGGGGAATGTGCTCGCTCAGTGACACTTATAATTCTAATCCTATAGCTCATACCCCTCTTGAAGCTATGGGAAACCTAGAATAATAATGCAAACCACCAGATACTGAAGTTTGACTTCTTTCACGGGTGTCGTTCTCACAAAAGAAGAGAAGAAAAAAAAGAAGAAAACAAAATTTTAGCGAGTAATTGTTTTGTTAAAGATTTACTCCTTGTTTCTTTGGGAAGGACGTTCCTTTCAAAAACCTAAACATTTTACTTTTTGACAAAAAACGTATATATAAGTTTTAAAGACATTTAATTTCAAAAGCTCTAAAAGAAAATGGTTCTAGTTTTGCTGAATGCTTCATAGCTGTCCTGGTTTTGGCTGGGACAGAGTTAACTTTCTTCCCAGTAGCTGGGGAGGGTGTGCTGTGTTTTGGGTTTGGTATAATAGGAGCGTTGATGGCCCATTGATGTTTTGGGTGTTGCTGGGTGGTGCTTGCACTGGGCACTTTTCGGCCTCCCATGCCCTGCCAGGTGCATGGGAAGCTGGCAGGGAGAGCACAGCCGGGGTGGTTGACCCAGCTGGCCAATGGGGTATTCCATACCATGCGACGTCATGCTCAGTATAAAAACTAAGGGTGTGGGGGGGCTCTGGGTTCCGGGACGGGCTCGCGCGTTTTTTTCGGGCACGCATTGGCTCGGCAACGCGTCGGTTCGGCGGGTGGTGAGCAGTTGCATTGTGCATCGCCTGTTTTGTATATCCTATTGTTGTTGTTGTTACCACTGTTATTATTACTGTTCTACTTTGTTTTATTTCAATTATTAAACTGTTTTTATCTCAACCCGCGAGTTTTCCTACTCGTGTCCTCCCGATTCTCTCCCCCATCCCACCGGAGCGGGGGGGTGAGCGAGCGGCTGCGTGGTGTTTAGGTGCTGCCAGGGTTAAACCACGACAATAGCAAATAAACTTTATGTTCTCATGCACATGTGCCCATTTGCCTGATCTCTGTAAAAGACAACAGAAGTACACTTTTATGCTGTACTCTAGCATTCTGGTGCATAAGTATTTCTGCTATCCCATATAAAATACACAATCAGGTTCTTTTACATAACCTCCTTGGGTTTTATTGCTTGTAAGCCTGAACTGAAGACAGTAGACACTATTTTGTTTTGAGTTGCTATAAATTTTGATATTTGTCTAAGGGGATAATTCATGTAGCGCTGTAGGACTGTTGTTTGAAATCCAGCAGGAAAAATGTCTTGTTTTGAAAGAAAGGCTTGTTTAAAATCACAAATCTCATATGAGAAGCCAGATAATAAAGCCAAAAAAGGGAACAAAAACAATTCTTACAAGGCGGACCTCTAAGCTTTGAATTGCCTGATGTATGAGCTGTCAGAAATCCAAAGTTCACCATGTGCAAAGAAATGTTTTGCAAAATCCCTAAGTTAGGGCTTTCTTGGCAGGATATATTTCCTGAGCAGCATTTTGAAAAATTTAATTGCTTACAATTGTAAAAAGCTTTCAAAATGGTGCCTTTCTGCAGTAGAAGTAGAAATGCCATGTTAGGGCCTATTTTCAACATTTTGCTTGTGCTGGTTTAATCACTATTTCTTTGCCATTTCTAGAGATAATAAAGGCATGTATCATTTTGATTCAGCTGCAATACATGAACTTCCTAAACATTTTTGTATGTCAAAATTATTAAGTATTTAGGAGGTAGAATACAGCACCTGAAACCTTTGGTGGAAGGCCACGCTAGATCCATTGCTAGAGAGGTGGATCTCCAGTGCTAGTTATTCAGTATAGTAGACTAACGTGAGTGGTGACTGACTTACAGTAACGTGAGAAACAGTTATAGGTTTCAAGGCTCTATGTCCAAATGCACTGAAGACACCTTCAGGTTTTGCTAATACCATTTATTTGCCTGGTAGGTTCAGACCAAGCCAGGAAGATAAGTATCAAGCACTAAAATACTTTAAACCCAATCCTGTGTCTTAAATCAACTTCTGATTAGACAATTGCTTTAACAGGATCCTGAACATCAATGACAAATACCTTTGGTCTGATCATGCTTTTTCTGAACTCCTTATGGCAGTTTCTCAAGCAGGGAAGGGTTGTGGAAGAGAGGGACTGGAGGTTCCAGCCCACCCCAAACCTGCACTTAGATGCAGTGTGGCCAAACCTGGTCTCTGAAGATGGTTAACCCACACTTCCCTTCACCTGCCATAAGTCTCACAGGATCACAACCAGCTGTATGCAGTGTAGGGAGCAGGAACTACAAAGAGAAAAGGCTCAGCTGATGCCTTTTTAAGAGGAAGGGAAAAGGAGTGATAACACAGGAACAGGAGGAAGACCTGGTGATGAAGAAGTGCCACCCACCCGTTGTTCCTCCACCACTACTTCCTCCGAGTATGTTCTGTGAGCTACTGAGGGTGTCCTGTACCTTCATGGTAGCTTAGCTTAAGTAAAGATAAAGGTCCACAGCAAAAGCTATCTGATGCCTCTCTGGCAAACAGAAGATGGACTTGAGCAACATATCTTGTGGAATCCTGCACTCTCTGAGATGCACATGATCTTTCCACTGGATTAACAAGATTTATGTATTCCAGCTCTCCAGTAAGTGCAAAGCTGGTTGTTAAGAAACAGGGATACAACTGTAGTGAGTGCAAGTTAGTTCTGTGCACAGCGCATTAGCCTAGTGGCTTACTTTTGTCCCTAGCTTTGTGCAAATTCTTTAGTATACCACGGGGCTAGAAGTGATGTCATGAGCAGCAACCTCATGGTTGTGTGGGCAGCTATTCCTTCTAATCCTAGGGAATGCTAGATCAAGTTCTGTCTCAAAAATAATTAAACCTTTTGCATTCACTTCTCCCTGTGGCATGACTGTTTCAGATCCTCTCTGCTCAGCTGGTTACAAACCTTATTTCCCAGCTGAGATGTAGTTATGGCTCATTTATACTCAGTCTGAATTGAACATTTAGGAGAAATCCAGGACACATGGTATATTCAGTGCCTGAGATGGACTGTAATTGCACTGACAGAGCTGCCAAGGAGCTCTGCTCAATGGATGGAGGCGTTTGGAGAAGGGTGGTGCCCCTGCATTTGTGAAAGAAATATTTCTCCATATTATCAAAGCATAAGCCTGTAGCTCAGCTGCTCCCAGTGGATGGTGAGGGTAGGAAAGATTCTCATCTTCTAAGCCAAACTTATAAAACTTCCAAACATCTTTTGCCTCTTGAGCTCAAGTAACAATAGGCTTCGTTTCCTCAGCTTCATCTCTGCTCACTGAAATGAGAAGTATTGATTCCCAGGGGGGAGATCTGAAGCTAAGTAAAACAAGCTGTGTGCAATTACTGCTTTCTGAAAAGCAGGAGGAGCTGGGCCAGTACAAATGGTAAGGTTGGGTTCTCGATAAGATTTTTTCAGAGCAGCACTGAAGGGCAAATCCCACAGCCCTAATTCAGCTAAACATCTCCATGTCACATTCTGACCAAAAAAAGACTGAACAATTTGTTTGGGAACTAKAATTGCTTCTTCAATCCCTTTTCAAAAAAATTCTCTAAAACATAGCATTTTCTAATGCATCTCATTTTGCCATAGCATTACTGGTTGCCAGACAGGGCTTCACCAAGGATAAATAGTATATAGCAAGTCAGTGGTGTTTGATGATCAAGCAACGCCCTGCACACACCCGTGTTTCTCCCTGCACTTGCAGCACTTGCACATTCTTCTAGGTTTGTAAGTTTTGCATCTCTTCTACCATTCCTGCTCCAGCTCCCTGCCCTGTGTGCAAAGACCGAGAATATCCACTTAAGTCTGTTTAGGAGATTGTTATGACAGATGTGTCAAGGAGTCTTAGCTCGTTGTCTTCCTTATGGAACCATGTGCATTTCATAAAAGGAGAGGTTCTCTGATGGCSTCCTATGTGCTTGCAGTGGCAGTGTCGGAGGCAGTGGTTTCCCATCCTCTCCCCAACCTCTTTTGAACTGCTGTCAATATGACGACTGGCTTCGCTGTCCTTCAGGGGCTTGTGTAGCACTAAGAGAGGGCAGCAGACTAGCTTCCCGCTGGAGTGGCCCTGCATGTACCCAGGTGTAGTCGTCACCAGCTGGGCAAATAGTGCTGTCAAGGACACAGGAGCCGAAAGACAGTGCAGATCCCACTCTGAAAGGTATGGCATTGCGAGGCTGAGAGATGTTTGGGGGGGCAGGGGGGGAGTGCAGCAGAGGGGTTGTCACCCAAATTAGCTTATGCTTCTGCACACGATGGGGACATGCTATTGTGATGTCGAATATGCTCTTTACCATTTTCCAGGATGGTTCCTAATCTCCGTGTCCTGCTATTTCTCTCTCTTCCCCCTGGGCAGCCAAGACAGCAGTGGCAGCTCCCTCTATCTCTTTGTAAATGGCAGCTGGGCCAACAAACAGGCCATATCTTTCAAGAAGGTAAATATACTTGTTCTTCTCACACTGCCCATCTCTGCAGTCATTGTTTCAGGACTTCCAGGCTGTCTGTGAGCTGGGATCCATCTGAGAGACTGTCTGTACTCAGTCTGCCACTGCAGTGGAGCTGCCCATTTTGGACGTTTTCAAGGTGTCCTCTGCTCTGCTGCCAGCCTCGCTTTGTTCTCAGAGAGGCTGTTAGCRCTGGTGGGGCTTTCAGACTTTGAGCACAAAGTTTAAATCCAGCTGAAAGGTGTTCTTGCTCTCCCCTGCTTCTGACCTATTCTTCACCTATCCTTACTGTCGATGAGGATGGGTTTTGTTCTGCGTTGTCTGGAATGCCTGGATTTTAAGAACAACAGGGCTATTTTACTGTGTCTCAAGGCTCTGTGATTTCAATAATTGCTGCCCAATATCCTTGTACTTTTGAGGGGGAAAAAAAAAGGGGGGGGGGGGCAGAGGGTGTGCTCCTTGAAGTACCTTTAGTGTTTGAAGTTAAATCATGCAACTCTACAATTGTCAAAACGCACATCTGTGTTTACTGAGTATCTTACATTTTTAGTGCAGTTTTTAAAAGGCCTCTTCTTCCAGTCAAGCTGCCAGGGATAATTTCAACACACATTCAGAGTCCTAGATGAAAATACTGCTGATGAATAATGTCCCTCACAGAGCCTATGACAGCAAGTTAAACTGAGTAGTTAGACTAAACTTTGTATAGTTCAGAGGTTCCTGTTCATGACACTGCTTACTCTTTTGTTGCTTACTTGTGGCATCTTTAAAAAAAAACAAAACAAAACAAAACAAACAAACAAAAAAACAAAGACCAAACCAAAAACTTGTTAGCATAGTTATAGCTTTTAAAAACAAATGAAGCAAACTCTGAAAATGCAGTAAGAGCTGTCTCACGTGAGGCAAACACTGACACAGTAACCTAACTGCTTACTCTGTATTCAAAGCATAGCACACATTCACACAAAACTTTGCTGCAGCTTACTGGAGCAGCAGCTTACAAGAGGATGGAATTTTTATAAAAGGGATCAAGAGAAAATGAGAAAAGAGTACATGACCATGCAGTGGTTAGTGATAACTGCTCCCCTCAGCTCCATGCTGAGCTTCAAAGCAAATAGCTAAGCCCTTCCAGCAAAAAGAAGCATGATTGCTGAACAAGTGCATGCCTTGGAGCCCACTGTTCCAGTTACAGCAGGTATCCTTATGTTGTATTATTTCATTGTGAGGCTTAAAGTTGTGCGTTTGTTTCTAAGAACTGTAGTAATTGTGGTTTCAGAAATATTTGGTCATTTTTATTAATAATTGTAACAATTATTTCACCTGTCCAATTAATCTCTAGACCTCTCCGGCAAAGAGGAGTGAGGGACATCCCTCCCAAACCTTCTGGTCTGGGTTAAAACATTTCCCTGTGTCACCGGGGGAGGTGCAACCTCACAACTCTTCTGATGGAGAGGGAACTGAACCTGGTTCTCTCACATGACAGGCAAATTCTCAGACTGTTGAGTTACTGCTTAAAAAGGGACTGGGAACGTCACCACCACTCCCACCATGTCCTCTTTTGTCTTTGGCTATGCTTAGTCAGAGTGAACCACAAGAGGGAGGGATGCAAGGGTGGTAGGTACAAGGTCTCGGTGGGACATAAGCGTGAGCAAGGTGTTAGTTGGTTGGTGACATCAGGCACTGGGGTGAGGCAGCTGAGGCGTTTTTCATGGCTAAATGATTTACCTTGTGTAAGCTGGGCTGGTAACTGATTACCTGTGAAATATGGGGTAAAATGCAAGACCTTGTATCTCTTTGCTTTGCCAAGGGGGAAGTGCCCACTGCCAAGACAGAACAACTGAGAATAAACTTCACCAAGCATCTTTCCCCTCACACTTTCAATGGGTTATCCTAAACTTACTCACAGACAAATACTGAAATGAGTCTTATTTGCATGTAGCGTCATAAAAATTGACCTTTTGTACAGAGAGATTGCTCTTCTCCCATGTTAAGGAATTCCTTTTTTGGATTTAGGATTTTTTTAAATTCTTGCCAATATAATATATACTGTCTATGAATCTGAACCTATAGAATATACTCACACTAAAGTCAGGACAGTTATCTTTTTATTCCCCATATTTTAAAAAGAAATATCATGTAACTCAGCAGATCCCAGCTTCCTTTGCGCTGTACTTTAACTGCTAAGGCCACAGCTTCCCCCATGCTGCTCCCTGAGTTGCAGCAGTAAAGCTATTTGTGAGGCTGGGCCATGAACCATATTGTAAATTGATTTTTAAAAAAGGCAGGGGGATGGGGTGGGGGAGAGCAGAAAACCACCCAGCAAGACCCACTATTTTTTTGCCTCCTGGAACTACAGAGAGAGTTGCGTACTCCTATACAAAGTGAATGTCCCACGGGCAGTAGAGTTGTTTCAACTCAGTGACTTTTTACAACCACCCCAGACTCACTTTGCATAGAGCACAAGAAGAAACCAGGCATTCAAGGAGTGAGGCAACAAAGAATTAGGGAGGAGGTTACAAAATCTGAAATGAAATGTCATTGTGGGAAAATGATCAAAGCATGCACCCAGGGAAGATAGATGTAGACCGCCTAAAACAGCTGTGCAATTCTGTAGGGACTCAGTGGAGTTTTTGCTGGATCTATGTTGCAATTGTTCTCATGGTTCATGCTTTGTAAATCCATAGCTTGCTCTAACTTGTAGTTGTGTGAACTTGATGAACTGCTGCTTGGGTCATTTGATATTTATTTTTGTAATTTAAACTTGGGTTTCCCCCCCCCCCCAATAAAATAAAACTGAAAAGCAACACTCCAGACTCTTCTACAATACAAATTTAATCCCATAGATCTAAAGATCAGAACTGAATAACGAACACAGAAAATATACTTGAAGAGATTAAAAGGATTAAATAAATAGTTTCTGTAGAAGTAATTTTTTAAAACCTTGTGGAATGTGATAGAAAACTGAGGTGCAGCAGTGTGTTTGTGAGCCTCAAAGGAGTGCAGTTCGAAGGGTTTAAGTGCCTTCTGGAGGATTTTTTGAATGGGAAATTTGCAGGTCGCCTTCCTCAGTGCTGTGGTCTCCTCTGCTTTCTCCTTGTCAGCTGTTGAAGGAGTGGCTCTCGTTCCCAGATCTCTGAATGTGTTTGATTTGGGTCCTGCTCCAATTTCCCAGCTGTTACTTGAAGGCCGTTTTGAGGTTTGGAGTGTCTTCTCTGCCTCGCTTGCTGAGTCCACAAAGGCCTCCAAGAAAACAAGGAGATTTGCCAAAGCATACAGGGTCAGAGGGAGTCCCCAAAACCGTGTCCGCCCTTGCAGAAACGGCAAGCTTGGCAACTGCAGCCTGGTAGTCCTGGGAAGCGAAGTCGTTTGTTTATCTGGAGGATCAAGAGCAGGCCCATGAATCTTTTTTGTATGGGTAGGATTTGCAGCTTGTCTTGCTCGTGTTGGTGGCCCCATCTCTGCAGCGTCTGAATCACTCAGCCTGAAAAATCCCAGACATGGCATTCCACTCGCTGTTGAACCCTCCCCTCATTTCTCTCAGATCCCACAATTGCTCCTGCCCCTGCCAGAAGGTTGAACATTTATTGGACCAAACAAAATGGAGAAAAACAGGAAGAAGAATGCAGTGATGTTGTTCTGCAGTAGGACTTCTGATGTGTTAGACATCCAAAAACCTCAGTGGATAGGCATGCCGTCTTTCAGATGACAGTCTTACAGTGTGTTAGGGTTTGGGAGCTTTTTAAGCTAAAGGGTAAAAATAGATGGATTCAAAACAATATGAAAATAGTCACCATTCTCTTCGCATTCAGTCATAGGATTAGTTGAGAAGACACTGAGTGATGTCCAGCAGATGAACAATTGTTGGCCCTGTCCTAGGATCAAAGCCTGTGTTAATTATCAGTAGTTAGGCTGTGTTAAATTGTGGTTATAGCAGATGTGTGTGCCATCTGAAGATAGCTGTGCTGTGTCCCCCCTTGGAATGCATTTGATGGATTATTTCAGTTTCTGCTTTTGAAATTACTAGAAAGGTGAAAACATTATTATACCTTTCTGCCTGCTATATCATCTAGCTGGGTTCTTGCCCAAGCAGTGCTAGTCTGTTCAGTCTACCTATGGCAGTTACTAGGTGTGTGCATCTTACATGTCATCTTCTTGCATTTATTCAGGTACAAAAGACTCCTGGTAACCCTTATAACTATTAGTAAACACAGACCTTTTAGTGATTACCACTGTACTAGTATGGAAGACCATCCACCACCATCTTCCAGAGACTTATGATCTGAGAGGTGTTGTTCCTTCCTCCTTTTAGGCAACATTTTAACTTTATCCGCTGCTGTTAGCTGTATCCTTTTTTTTTATGTTTACTGACTCCTCCTATAGACCAATTAGCCTCTTACTCATCATCTAGCTGAATTATATATATATATACACACACCTTTCCTCCCCCCTAAGCAATACTGCACACTTATTTGATAATTTTGGGTGGGCCTTTTGTGTTTTATAGCATGAGAAAACAGGCCATCTAAATATTGTAGTAATTAGTGTTGCAGCATTTCTTACGTAAAAACCTGAGTTTGACGCTCACGGGATGGCATGCACCTTGGAGCATTCGTAACTTTAATGCATTAAGGTATTTCCCAATTTAAAACCAAAATAAAATGCAGTGTTGACACCGCTTACTTCTAACTTCACTGTATCTAGCCAGACCATACTGAAACAATGCATAAACCTTGTTGCGGAGCCCATGGAAAGGGAGTGAGATCACTGGAAATTCAGCCCAGATTCAGTCAGGACCTGGCCCCAGTTCTCTTGCTTGGTTCACAAACTCTGGAGACCTGGTTCAAATTGTGGCTGATGAACACTGTGTACTATTATCCATGTATAAATTGCCACATGAAAGGGAAATTTTTCTCTTCCCTCCATGAAGTTGTTCTTTCTTGAGCTCTGTGGCACCTTTTTTGGACTTCCTCTGGATGTCATTGGTGAAAATGAGGAGAACTGTGTACAGGAAAGCTAGAAGAGAAATTTTAATGTTTGAGGGTGATCTTAAGAACTGAGTAGGAAGCTCAGGTGGTAAACTGGGAGAAACAAAAAGTGACCTGTATCACCCAAGCCTCTGGGATTAAATGTCAGAAAGTTACATGTTCTCCTCCTGGCTCTGCCACCTCAGACCTTTTGTTTGGAAGTAATGTCAGTCTAAACTCTTCCCTTCTGTCGTCCTTGATCCCAGCTTCTTCTTCTCACATTGTCCTTCCTTCCCTTGTGTGCACACATTTGTTTTCTCAGTTGTAAACCAGTTGCAACTCAGAGAGGGGCTAGAATAAACCCCTTTTATTCTTTTGCAGTATGGTTCATTGATCCAGTTCCTGATCCCAACCCATGCATGCTTGAGTTGGGAAGAGTGACAGTATAGAGCAAGGCTGGGAACTCCTTTAGCTAGCACCAACTTGACAGGACAAGGCCCGTGGACTGGTGCTCTGAATTACCACCTACCTGTAGGCATGTTGTTTTATACTCTGTCCCTACTTTCCCCCTCCTTAAAGCCAGAAGAGCTTGCACGTGACCATCCATCTCTCAGAGATGTTTGGAGGATTAAATAGCTAATACCGCTTCAGACCAAGATTTCTCAAACTGATGCTAGTCTTTTAAAATTGACTTGGGCCTAAAGAGTCCCAAAATAAGGCTCTGAATTTTAGAAGTGTAGCATGTTTGACAGTGATTGTATTGAAATAAATAGATTTATGTTGACTTCCAGAAGCCTGAACATTATAGAAAAAACCCTACATTTCCTGATCGTTTGAGCTTTCATGGATGGTATTTACTGTCACTGTTTGCCCCGTTTCTCAAGTTGTTTAAAGGGATGAAAGAAAAGTAGAAAAAGTATCCTGCATGAGCTTTTAAACAGAGAAATATAAGCCTCCTTAAAATGGATTACCATCATGTATTTAAAATTTCAGAGAAATACAAAGATTTTGGCATGCCATGCAAGAGTGGAATTACTGTTAACACCTTTCATCCAACTCTGAAAATCATGCTTTGTTATATGTTGTCTACTGATGGATGCCCTAAACATCAACCTTTAAAAGTGATCTTTTCCATCTCTAATGAGAATAGTGATCAGAATTGCCCCAGCAGTCTCCTTGTTCCCATGCTCCTGCTTCTTACTGCATCCAAACCAAATAAAGATTAACGAGGACTAAATCCAAGTCAAGTTAAAACCTCCGTTGTTTCTTCTTAACAATGTGTGGTTGGATTAATTTGCGAGACTATTGTCTCTTTTTCATCCTTATTACACTGTTTATCAGCTGATTGAGCTGTGCTTGTACTTGTGGGCAGAGACCAAGAATGGAAAACATAATCCTCAAGGTGCCTGAGAAATTTAAGATTGCAAGATCATTCCTGTTTTCCACACAAACCCTGCTATAAGACTCATGATCAAATGTCTGGAAGTATTTGCTTTTGACAATGAGATAAAGATATTTTTCTTTCAAATAATGAAAGAAATAATTAATATTTTGCTTAGCAGAAAAAAGATCTACCTGACTTACCAGGCAGCAGTTCACACTTGCAGAGGAAGGGAATATGTAGCTCACATCTTGCAGTTCCATCTGCTGCCTTTACTTTGGTGAAAGGAATGTTTCAGATGAAAAAGTAGTACAATGTTTGGTCTTCCAATTCTTGGAGTAGGGAAAGAGTTCAGTTATGTCTCGTCGAGACGAGCAGACATGCATAAAAAGAATAGATAGGCCTTAAATGTTTGATTTGTATTTATTTGTGTTATCATATTTGGGAGCATTTCTGTTATAAATGTAAGCACATCCTAAAGTAGAGCAATTTTATCAAGCGTAAAAATGAGAGCAAAGTAACTACTTTTAAGCAGTGCTGGAGTCATCTTGATGCAGGGCAATAATTTGCACCTTTGGAGTGCAAAAATTGGAGCCTAAAAAAAGGAGAGAAAGTTTTTGTAAAATGTTACCTTTTTGAAATGGCTGTCCTTAGTCTTTGCTCTACATCTCCTGAAGAGCAGGAAGAGCAGAGGAGTGGGAGATTAGCTAGAGTGATCAGCAGAGGAGGAGCAGCTACGTAGGGTGGGCTAGGGCTGAGGTCCCGTGATGTGACGTGACATGACAGTGCCCCGGGGCTTAACACCCTCCAGCTGTAAGATGTTCCCGCATGAGGGGAAGTAGCCAGCTGTCCTAGCTGGTCCTCAGCAGAAAATCAGAGAGGGACGTTCACATGTTTATTGCTATACTTTGGAAAAGGAGCAGCTGGTATTGCATGTTATCTGTTTATCTTCCTCTTGTCCTTTTCTGTTGTTTCTTAAAGCATCCTTTGTATATCCTTTGCAAGTGAGAAAGATTAGCTCATCTGAGCACTGAACAGTTTAATTTTACCAGGTTTCTAGGAAGATGCTGGAGCCAATGGTTATTAGTGACTCCTAACATTTGAATTCATCTCCTGTTACTGCCAGTCAGAGATCAACAGAAAGATTACACAATGAAATAACTCATTTCAAGGGGATTTAAGCTCCTAAATACCTTTTCCAGGCTTCAGCTGTGTCTCAGCTTCCCATTTGCAACAGGCATTCCCATCTCAAACAAATTGCAAATCTGTGATAAGTTATGAAACACCTGATTATTGTAGAGGGAAGATGCATCTGAATACAATGCATAGCAGGGGTCTTGGAGATACAAGGTTATCTCCTTGTGTGTGTATCATCTACTTCTTCCTTACTGGCGATCTTGCTAGCTAAAAAAAAAAAAAAAAGAGAGAGAGAAAGTACCATGCCTGGACAGTTCATTATGCTGTTAAAGTTACTAGAATTTTTTTGTGACTAACGTTTCACAGATTTTATGGAAAAAACGAAGTCTTTGTCATCTCCATGGTTCTAAGAATAATTTGGTGATTTAATTCCTTGGAAATATCTTTTCTTTTTCATCTGCTCATTTCCTCAGTCTTACTTTATGAGAGAGAGTGTTTTCAAAAATGTTCCAAGAAATGAAGCAATACAGGACAAATGACTGAGTTTTTGGAATGTAGCAGTGTATTTCTTTGGGAATCCTTGAAGCAGATGAAGTGATAGACAGAATGTTTCACTGTAGCTTCAGCCTGGAGAACTTGTCATTTCAAAGCAGCTGGAGCATTGGCACAAGCTCCCATGTTATGTTTTTCCTTTAATCCATTCATGATCCCCCCCCCAATTATTTCATTCTTTGGCTTAAAATGAAAATAAGCGAATCCACTACACACCTAGAAAAATATAAAGCTCTGGTCCTTGCCTCATGCAAACCTCTATTCACATTCATAAAACTAAACTAATTTGCTCCAACTAAGAATGTAGCCTTTAATCCATTGTCCAACTACTAAAATGGAATAATCAAGAATTATTTATTGCCTAAGGTTCAGATGGACTTAAGTGCAAATGTACCATAAATCCTCTCTTTTTTTTTTTTTTTTTTTTTTAAAAAAAATCCAGCCAGCAGTCTCTCTGCTTCCAAGCTTTAAACTCATCTTGTCTTCACGGATTAGGGTTGACAAGGAAGTTAGCTTTCCAGCTGGGAGGCATGTTCCATGTTCTCTTCCTAAATATTTTCCATGTTTATTGGTGTGTGCTTTATACTCATTTTGTCCAAGTAAAAATAGCATTTAATAGTGTAGTCATGCAACCTGTCTGAGGTTAGATTAGTTTCAGGGATTTCTTGCCCAAACTAAGTACTGCAGGTGAGAATCTTTTATCTCAAATGAGGGACCGATCTTCATTTCAATATTTTGCTCTTCATACCTGCATGTTCCCCACGGGTTGAGGATCCAGTAGAAAGCCATAACTTTGGAGGAGACTAGAAGCCTGCCTAAAGCAATCAGGACTGGGCTGCTGTTCCTCTAAAGTTTGGATCATTTTGTGGGATAGAGTTTAAACAACATACATTAATACAGCTGATGCACTGGAATTAAAGAGGAAAAGCATGAAACCATGCTCACCATTGCTCATTATTAATGATCATGTCTGTGTCGGTGGTTTTTTGCACCTCTGCCAGTTAGCTTTTGAAGTTGAACATGCCTATTGGGCTTATTTGAGGGAGGAAAGATGACAATAAGGCATTAGAGAGAGCAGATCCATGGAAAAATAATGATGATGGAAAACATGGTGAGTGGAGGGAAAGCAATCCGTAAGAGAAAGGGATTAGAGACCTTTCCTTTCTTTTCTCTTTTTCCTTCCAGAGGGTGGGGGAGTGTGTCCTTCAAATTTTCTGTGCACCACAGGTTTTTTCCATTTCAAGGCCAAAAAGGACCATTGGAGTAAGTCAGTCTGATTTTGTCGTGGTTTAACCCCAGCTGGCCACACAGCTGCTCACTCACTCCCCTCACAGTGGGATGGGGGAGAGAATCAGAAGAGTGAAAGTGAGAAAACTCRTGGGTTGAGATAAAAACAGTTTAACAGGTAAAGCAAAAGCCTTTTGCACGCAAGCAAAGCAAAACAAGGAATTAATTCACTATTTCCCATTGGCAGGCAGGTGTTCAGCCATCTCCAGGAAAGCAGGGCTCCATCACGCGTAACGGTTACTTGGGAAGACAAACGGCATCACTCCGAACGTCCCCCCTTCCTTCTTCTTCCCCCAGCTTTATGTGCTGAGCATGATGTTACATGGTATGGAATATCCCTTTGGTTAGTTGGGGTCAGCTGTCCCAGCYGTGTCCCCTCCCAACTTCTTGTGCGTCCCCAGCCTACTCGCTGGTGGGGTGGTGTGAGAAGCAGAGAAGGCCTTGACTCTGTGTAAGCACTGCTCAGCAATAACGAAAACATCCCTGTATTATCAACACTGTTTTCAGCACAAATCCATACCATAGCCCCATACTAGCACTATGAAGAAAATTAACTCTATCCCAGCCAAAGCCAGCACAGATTTCCTTTGTAACATTAGCTACAAAACTTCCCCAAGTTAAGCCTTGACCAAAACCATGCGTGGGGGAGAGGGCAAAAGGAGCCATGAAAAATCATCTGTTCCTTCTAGGCGACATGTGCGTGCTTGGTGTAGTTGGCACATCCTAATGCTTGAATTTGGTGCAACTGCGGAGCTCTGGCAGGGGAGCTGCCACTCAGTCAGGATGGTGGCCACATGCTGAGGCAGTGAGACAGGAGGAGGCAAGGTAAGGGATGGTTGGCTGGGGTGCAGCCACCTGAGGCAGGGTTGTCCCTTCTTCTGTATAGATGAAGCCATGCTGTGTTTAGATCTTGGCGGTTGCATGCAATTCTGGGCCAACCCAACTCAAACAGGCAGCAGAACTGGAATAAATATGGACAAGTGTAACAAGGGTTATCCCAGGTATGAGATGTCTTCAATACAAGGAAGAGTAAATAGACTAGGACATTTTTGAGGTTTGATAAAAGAGATGATGTGGGGAAACAGGTCTGTGAATTCCTGTATGGTGCAGCGAAAATGAATGGTGGATCCCTCAACCATTTACATAGTTTAGTATTTCTGTATTAAACTAAAAAGCTTGTAATGAAATTATGGTGCAGCAGCTTTAGACAAAAGTGAAGAACATCTTTTTTTTTTTTTTTCTTCCACAAAACTTATTATAGTATTCCTGTAACTCATTGCTGTGGGACGTATTGGAGTCCAGAACTGTAAATGATTTTTTCAAAAATTATTTAACAAGTCCATGAAGGGTAGGCCTATTAGTGATTACCAAATGCTGTGGATCAGGATGCAATCTACAGATGCCCCCTGAAGCACTAATTTGCTAGTAGCTAGGAGGGCATTGTGATCACAATTACTCTGTGACAAATACTTTATATAAATATCTGTTATATTTCATGGGTCTTTTACCCTGAGCTTCCACTGTTTGTACTTTTAAAATAGGACACTGGGCTAGATGGATCTTTCGGCTGAGGCAGTATATCAGATCTTATGTTCCAGGATCTGGGGAATTATTCCATATACATTTCAGAGCCTTTCCACAGCTTTTTCCCCCAAGAAAGAGGTGAATTTTACTAGTTTTATGAAAATAAGGCTGACAATCTCTGGTTTTTCTTCTGCGTTTTCATTTCCTTTCAGTGAATTAATCTGTACAATATCCTTTATTAAAAAAACAGTACTGAGACTCAGAGACTTGATGATTCTAAGTAATTGCATGAAACTTGCCAGTCCTCAAGGCTTGTTAAATACTTCTTCAAAGTAGATTTTGCAAAGTTAGGAGCATACTCGCAACTTGCTTTCAAAGAGGGACTTTTCATCTTTCATAGGAAAGCTTCACGAATCTTTCTTTGTGCTTCCTTTGGTGGCCTGAAGGTTAAAGTTAAGAGAGGCCAGGTTTCAGTCCTGGGAAAGCACTGTGAACTGTTGAATTTGCAGGGTATTTTGAGATAGCGATGTGCAAATAAAGTTTAAGTGAGGAGAAAAATATGGACTACTTGAGTAGATGAAGTACATCTTTTTGGTGGCAGGCATAAACTGTATCTTGGCTTAGACCCCAGCAACTCTGTTGAACCCTCTTATAATATCTATCTGAATAAATCCAAAGCAACGACATAAAAATTCAGCAATGAGTCATTCTGATATAATGAGTCACTCTGAACTTAAGGAGAATTTGGCCTACCAGGTAAAGGTCTCCTTTCGGTGCTCAGCAGCCTGTCCAGTTCTGCTCTTCCCATTTGAGATTAAACAATATTTCCCCTATACTCGTTGCAGTTCTTCTTTTAAAGTTCGTGAAGCGCGTGCCTGGGAAGCACACAAAAATTGCAGGCATGGACTCAAGTATCACTTCATAGAAACAAAATCTACATTGGGGTTGCAGCTTTTCTAGCGATACTGACAGAGCATGCAGAATGAGAAAATGCAATGCGGAGGTGTGTGCGGTGCCAGCAGCTCATGCAAATTAAATATTCAGTCCCTTTTATTTCACTTTGTGTCAGTGATTTCCTCAGCCAGGCTTCAGTGGTTTTAAAAGTGCAAAGCTGCTGCTTTCTTCATCACTTGCAGGGCCACTGGGACCTGCACTCAGCGTGCTCTATGGGAGTCAGCAGCTGCTTAAATCAGGGAAGGCATGTGGCTGATTGAATCACCTGTCATATTGATTTATGGAGCTCGAAGGTCATTTCTTCGTGGCTTGTAAGTGATTTTCTTTGGGTGAAAAATATAAAAGAAGAAATTGTAGATGACCTCTTCATTAAGAAAAATGTAAAAATAATGAATAAAGACAGATTTTTTTTTTTTTTTTTTTAATAATTCCAGTGGAGAAAAAACCTTTCTCCCATAATAGCATCCATAGATCAAAAAAAAAAAAAGGAAAAAGAAATCTTCAGTCACCATTGACAATATCTTTACAATGTACTGATCTATCTAGTGGTTTCTGACTTGGTGGTTAAGTACATTGCCGCTCCTCTTTGGACTGAATTTAGGTACTTGCTCTGCAAGCTCTTGCCATAGGTTAAAAAAAACCTGCTTACAATGCGCATGTATTACCTGAGCTGCTTACTCTAGTTCTGGTGTTGCCATTCACTTAGCTAGCATAAAGCTCTTCATTTCATGCTCATTTTCAGCAYGTAGTTTGTGAAGTAAATGCTGTATAAGACAAAGAAAGAGGAATCTGTTCTGTAAGAATATAACAAGCATACCTGAGGTGGTACTGCAAAAGATCTATCGCATTTTAATGAGGAATCATTTCTTTGTCTGGAAGAATTTTTCTTTTTAAGCTTTTAATTGAAAAAAACAAAGATGAAAGGCTAAATAAAACATATTTTCATTTATCTTCATTACACTAGTCTGAGTATGTCTGGAGAAGCTTTTTTTTTTCTGGCACACTAGAAGTCACATGCAAGAGCAAAACTTGACCTATTTGTTTTATTCTTTATAAAGACTTTTCCTCATGCCTTTCATTCCTTTCACCCATCACTCCTGAGTAGGAATGTTGTTGATCACATGGATAAGACTGAGAGCAAAACTCCGTGAAGACCCACGAGTGCTGAGTTTCACCCTTGGTCTCCAGGTATCGCATGCATCAAATACCGCTTCTATTTTTGTTGAAGCAAAAAGCTTTTCAATAGAGAGGCTCCTGGTCACTGAGTAATATAGACACCAGGGCAATGCCAAGGGTGTTACCCATCAGGAATCCTCAAAATAACCAGAAATGCCCCATGGGAGTATCAGAGCTAAAATAAGTTAAAGCTCAAACTATGCAGAACAGATTTCAGAAATTCAAATCACAGTTTGCAGAACTGCAGTTCTGGTACAAAGTCTGTTTTTTTGCTTTTTCAGCTCGCTAATGAATCAAACTTCGTTTTCTTGTCACAGACCGGGAAATTTTGTTCCACAGACCTATTCAATTGCTGCCTTAGCAGCTGAGCTTGGTTTCAGTTCTGGCAAAGGAACTAGGTGGATCCACAGGGAAGAATTGCAGAAATACAGAATTTATCAAACTGCTTACAGCTCTGCCACAAAACCCTGATAGCTTGAATTAAAAGTAAAGGACGGAATAACTGTATCAGTGTATACCATTAATGTAGATTTATTTCTTTACCACTTTGCAATGATAAGTCAAAGCTGATAAAAAAAAAAAGCATCCTTTCAAAAGAGCTGATTGTGAAGCCCTAGTGATTGCTCTGAATGACAGCCTCTGGGACCGCAAAGTCAGGCAAGGTGGGTGAACTGACTTAAAATGTATAATAAATTTTACTTTTAGAGACAACTCAATTTTTTCCTTTTTTACTTTCCATAAATGTTCATCATAACTTTTCCATTATTTTATGCCCTTTTGAAATTCTAGGTTCCAGACAGGACGAGAAACAGAAGTGCAGTAATTCTGTGAAAGAAATGGTTGTTCCAGCATTTCTGGCTTCTCAGGAAGGAAATAAGTAGTATTATATTTTCCATATAAAAGAATAAACATATGCTTCCAGTTGCAGTGACCTTTCAGATTAAGCGAACAAGACGAGCAAAAAGCAATGTCTTCRTGAGAGCGTGGATGGTGTTGGCCTGATTGCTGCTGTCTGGGACCCTGCTAAATAATTTATGCTTGTGCGAAGTGGATGTGCAGTGCTACCAGAGTGCAGGGGCACATTTACGCTCACTGCACAGGAGTTCAATTGTCAACATAAGGCACCAAACYGAGGGGAGGGAAAAAAAAAGTGGAAGGAGGGGGAAAAAAAGGAGAGGCAGACTTTCTTTTTTTTTTAATGGCAGTCAGTGCACCAAATATTAGCTGCCTCCTGAACTTCTACACATGTAGGGATTCAGGAAAAACAACTTTGGGTTGCTTCTTACRCTCCCTGTAACAGTGATAACCTCATAACAGGCAATTGTCTTGGAAAGTTCACAGCTCATTTGCTACAAACCCAAGAGATTTGGATAGTTTGGATAGACCTAGACATCCAGGTGCTTATCTGAAGCAAGGTTGCACTTCAGACTTCAGTTATTATGTTTTTGAGACTTGTTTCCTTTTTTCCTCTTCCATGCCAGATGTTGCAAGTGACTTCTAGGAGGGAGGGAAGGCACCTGTCTCCCTACCTGCCCATGGGAGGAGCTCACAAGGCCCTGCTGTGGTGGAAGGGCCACCAGCTGGACCTGCCATTAGGAGCATGTGCCTCCTAGCAGTGTTTTGCCCTAGGAGGAGCCTTGCTCGAAGGCATGTGCTACTCCATTACGGGCAGTTCCATACCCTTCACTGGAGGTCAYCACGTGCCAGGGGTGTCTGGTCAACTGGCAGCTACTCAGCCAGACCTGACGCGTGGGATCTCAAAGCTGAAGACATACTGTGATATTTTATCACAAGGGGAAGTACCACTATAGGAGAAGATGAAATGTCAAAGGGATGAGACTCTTGCTCAGCATTCAGTAGATTCTCAGTTTTATCTGTTCCTTTCCAAAATGAGAGGGGGGGAAAACAACAAAATGAAGTTTTCCTCATTTCTTGAGCAAAATCCAAACATTAAATAATTACAGTTTGCTTTCGTTTAAATTAAAAAAAAAAAGTCACGCATACATACTATATTTATATTTATATATGTACTTTTAGTTGTTACAATTATTTTTGGCTTTTCTCCCAGAGTAGTTTTGCTTTATTGTCAGTAGCCAGCGATGGCTGTTCAGCAACCTGAGGTGATGTCTATAGTGCTGCAGGTCTCCTTGTTGACCTTCAGACATTTTACATTGATGAGAAGTTACTATTTTCTTCATCTTGCAGATGAAATACAGATGGTGGCACAAGAAGTGTCTTTTTTGTTGTTGTTTTTTTTGCTCAGGATTGCTCAGGGAGTTGGTGCAGGGCTGAGAGTGACAGTCATGCAAACCATGCCCAGGAGCTCGCTTCTTCCCAAACGTGGCTGCTGCATTTCAACAGTCGTTGAAAGCAGAGGAGATTTGCTGCCTCTCTGAGGAAAGTCCTGCAGAGACATCCTTCTGCAGCAGTCTGTGTTAGGGAGAGAAAGGTATTTGTTTAAGGCATTTAAGGTATCAGCACAGAGAAGTTGCTTACTGRTTGCTTCTTTGTAGTTCATATGAGCCTTTAACAGATATAATTTGGTTATGATATTTGCCATTTTGAAGTATGGCTTTGTAATCAATGACCTTAGTAGACAGCAATACTCTTTTTCTCTGCGTGGCAAGGTTTGAGGAGAGAGGGTTGCTCTGGTTTTTGTCCTAGGAGAGCAGGCACGTCTGCAGCAGACCCAGAAGCGTTTTGGAATAAGATCCTTATGGATGACAAGTGGTACGTAAATCAAAGGTAGTGAAGATATGATAAGATAGGAAGTAATAAATTCTGGAAGTAAGCTGGTCCACTTGTATACAAAGTTTGGTTTAGATTTATTGTAGGATTTATGTTGCCGTGTAAAAGACCTGGGCATAAAATCACTTGACAAGCAGTTCTCTGGAGAAGTGGTTTCAGTCTGCATTTGGCAGAGCCCTCATGGCCCGGGAGCTACTTCTGAGGGGATCGATGACAGGTAAATAGGAAAGCAAGGTACTGTCAATAAAGTGAAATTTCACTGATCAGAAGGCTAAACCACCGCTAAAAAAACGTTAGAAGGCTGCAAATCAATTTAGTTGAAAATCGTTAACCTGGTGTATTCTGTGCTAATGTAGGTTTGTAGGAGGGTAGCAGGTGGTGGGGAGAGTTGAGTTTTTTCAGAGCTAGACCATGRCATTTTTTCTCATCTAAAGTAAATGTAAGGAGCCAGTATCTCATAAAGCCCAACTATAGTATCTTGCTGCTGGAATTGTTGAACTGGAGAAGAAGTGGGTTGGTACTATGCAAAGGTTCCTGTTGTACCAGGATTTGGAACACCTGGATTTTATTTTTAGCGCTGTGTAACTTCAGGCACGACACCTTATTTTAAGAAGCTTTGATTTCTTCCCTATAAAACAGAGATGATATATAGAGACATTGTGGAGCAGGGTCACCTCAAAACAGACTTCTTTCATCCTCCAGCTCAGGAAACCAAACTTATGAAGCACTTATCCTGCAGAGGGTGGGAGGAACTCATAGCTCTCTCTTAAATATTCCTTATATTAGAGATAACGGTGACTGACAATTCTTCATGAGCCATGTTGTCATTCCAGGAGCTGATATAGTAGCTGAGGCTAAGATAGGGAACCGAATCAGCAGAAGTTAATTAATGATTTGCCAGAGCCGTAACTGATGGCGTTTGCAAGTTTAGCTTCCCATTGCATGACCACTTTCCTGCAATGTTTTGGAGAGGTAACAGTAGCCTTGAGAATGAGCCCTTCCACAGTGGAGCTGTAATTTCTATTTCTATAGTCATGTAACCTTCTCTGAAACAAAGTAGAGCACTGATATGGTGTTAAGTGTACTTGATTCTGATCAGAAGGGGAATACTCGTTTGTGTCTGAGGAGAAGAGTCTSAAGAAAATCCACTTAGCTTTGATTGGAAAGAACAGTAATGTGCGTTCGGACTACCGTGTATGGATTCATTTTTTTATTATTATTCCTTGTTTTTAATTATTTTTATTACATTTCTTTCCTTTTCTTTTTTATGCATTTCTGCCATTAAGTGTTCAGACACTAATTCATGGAATTTGTACCACAATGTATACCACCAAACTGCCTGGTGGAGCAGTGAAGAGCTCATGAGTGAGTTTTCTACAGTAGCTGTGGAAACCATAGGTCTTTCCCTGTGTAATTCAGCTATTTGGAGTACCTAAATAGGGATAGGATGGGGCAGACTGGAAGGCACTGTTCTCCTCTTGACAGTCAGATTAGCTGAGCCAGAACTGGTTTCATAATAAATCATTAATTTCTTATTGCAAGAAAGAAGGAACGTTGAGTTGCAAGTGTCTCCGCATCGCTGCTTTCTTCCAGGATGACTTTGCAGTCACAATAAAGTCCATGTGACATACAAGGTAGTGGTTTTCTATGGATAAAAAATTAGTCTGGATTTCAATGGATGTTCTATGCATAGAAAAAAAAAAAAAACAAAACCATGTATGCAGGGGTTAAATAAGTCATGTACACTGTATACAATATACACTGTAAAGAACTTATGTAGTAAGAAGTGTCAGGTAGTTCTCAATGCAGTGTTTTGCCAGAAAAATTTAAGTGAATTATGGAGTCAATTACAAATTCTTTGATGGCACTGGCAGCAGGAAAGTCTGACCTCTGAGATACAATGCACCCTTTAAGCTGCAGTCAAAGATCTAATTAATAATATACCCAGTTGCTGTAACCACAATCTGCCCTTCTGGGCCATGTAGCTTTATAAGAAGTAACCTGGTAACGTAAAAAGTCAATATGTGGTTTCTTTCACACTAATATACATTTGTCTCAGTCACAGAGCCAACGACCAGGGTAGCTAGGTATATACGATTCTTCTTCAGTGCAGGAGGAAATGTAGACAGCTTCTTGAGGCCCCTTCCTAACTGACTTTTCCATGATTTCCTCTGTCTATATATGACTTCTGAAGTGAGAACAATGTTTTTGCATAAATAATTGCCCTGAATTCACCTTTGGAAGGTATCTACAGGACTAGAACTTGGCAACAGATGTGGTCATCAGTATCTCCTGCATATGCATCTGCTTGCCAACATTTAGGTGGTGCTTTGGTCATCTGTAGACTTGGCTCTGGATTTCTATCCCTGAAGTAGGAAGCCCATATCCTAATGTGGCATGGACTAAACATTTTACACCTAGTTTAGGGAAAACAGAGGATCTCTTTGAGGRGGTAGTAGGCAGGAGTTGTTTTTTTATGTCAGTGACTGTCACAAAATGCTGCTACCATTATAGTCTCACCTATTGAAATTGCTTTCCATGGTCTGGGATGAGGCATTTCCATACCATATTGTAGATTATGAGTTTTGATCCTGAAAAATGGACAATAATGGTGTAGCAAGCCTACTAATAATAAATCCAACACAGTCTACAGCTCATAACCAAGTTCTGGAATGACTTGGCCAATTTTAGAATGAATTCTGGTAGATGTTGTGTCAAAAGGGGCCTCATCGCACCTAGTCTGATCTTAATACTGTTGCTTAATACAACAGCAGAGAGCAGAACGTGTGTCCTCACCTGAGCTGTTCTAGCTCAGGCTATCCAGGGGGGTCCTCCTTTGCCAGCTGTGCTACAGGACAGCTGTAGACTTGGGCAGAGGGGTTGAAACTGGAGAAAAATCCAAATGTTGCAGTCTAAGACATTGCTACTGCCAGTGGTTTTCCAGGCTGGGCACCCCTGGCAAGGGCTTCAGCAGCTGGTGTGGCAGAAACAGGGCTGCAGGATGCCACATTAACAGGGTACCTTGCCCAAGGCAATCAAGCTGTTCAATTATTGACTGAGAGGATGCTGCTGCTTTGAGAGCATGTTTCTTTTCTATTGCCTCAGGTATTTCTACGTAGCGCCCCATCGCCTTGCAGGGACAGAGCCTTGTGCGGTGCTCAGCACTCTGGGGTCCYGACTCCCACTGGGCCCCCGGGAGCTTTGGTGAATATTAATAATTAATGACACTTTTATGATTTTTTTTCCCCGCACACACATCATGCCCCTCCTTCCTTGGCTGCTGTAGGCATAACCTCAGCCTCTCCACCTCCAGCTTCCACACAACGGGTCTCTGACACTGCAAGACTCGTTCCAGCTGTGAGTAAGGATGAGACTGGGCTAAACAGTGCTTTTCCATGCAGCACAGAGGTTTGTAGGGAGAGTTTTCCAGAGGAAAACTGTGTCTGTTTATAAGGACCTGGAGTACACTTCAGTTTCAAGACAGTAATTCTAGACTTACTGCTAAGGTTGCAGTAAGGACCCGCTGAAGTCTTTTGGTAATCGACTGATCTACTCTGAGAGGTTGGGATTTAACTCTGGAGACATTTGGGATGATTTCACAAACTGTGTTACTTGGAGAGAGGAGAAACTGTGATATGGGAAACCTATTGCAATGCCTTTGGCTGGCAGCAAAGGGAAAAGGCTGGATTCAGTTTCTACAGACCTCTAGCAAAGTACTGCCCTGGGCTGTTTGCCCAGAAAACTGGCTATTTTTGAATAATAAGTCCTCCTTTTGGAGCAGAGATTACTGATTACTGAGACCCTGGCTGTTTCTCTCGTGCTGCTTCCCCCATCCCACGCGCATGGCGTGTTGATGTCAAGTCCCACAGCTCCGTCGTGGTGTAGCCTGGATTTGGCTGCTTGGAGGAAGCCCTCGCCAAGTGACTGTTAACCCTGCGGCGTGAGGCTTCTCTCCTCTGCTTGCTGCACCCTTGACGAGGTGCTTCAGCTAGCTGCTCCCTATTGCTGTCATTGCCAGGCACTTTTATTCACTGCCTACTCCCGCAAGTTGTTTTCCAGTTGCCTTTATTGTGAAGCGGGTGTCCCGTAGCCCCAGGGACCCACAGATGCTCCTTGCTCTAGCTGTAAGACCAGAGCCTTGCTGCCTATCCCTTGTTCTGGGGTTTCTGTGCCTCCAGGCTGTAAGCCTTGAAACTGTGTAGTAGCACGATTCGGCACATTCAGGAACGGCTGGCTGTTTCACACGTTATTTTGATGACTATAATTTGCTCAGTTTTATGGCATGGCTCCAAGACCTTTCAGACACCACTGGTTTCTCCTCATCCTCTCCCTTCCCCTCTACCAGTGGTCTCACCCTTCTTGGTTGCCATTGCTCTGCAGCTTTCAGGAGCAGGACGTCCTTGCTCACTAAACCTCAAGGCACCTTCTGCTATTTTTCAGATGGCTTTCCCTGAGATATCCCTTTTTACTTCTTGGCTTCTCTTCCGTCCCCCGTGCTTCATCTCTGTGTGCTGGAGATTCTTCTGCATGCAGAGTAACTTTTGTAGGCTGGGTCCAAACTGTGTCAGTGAAAGCACTGAGGCAATTTTCCCATGTAATAAATACACCTCACGTGATGCTTAAATCAGATTAGAATGATGCCCAAGGTATGTTTTTAATAAACAGGAGAAGAAAATCCTATCCCACCCTACCACCTTCCCCTCCGGTTATAGAGTATTTCTTTTAAGTTTGTCTTTCAAGACAGCTTAAAAATGGTCTTTTGGTCTGCTGATTCCCTTTCATCAAGTAGCAAGAAAACCACTCCGGTCCTTTCAATCCCGGMGAGCCTCAGTGTATCTAGTTGCAAATAAAGAATTTTCCTTTTTTTAAATTTAATCTGACATCTGACATCCAACGGTTAAATTCAGCCACAATTCAACACAAGGCAGATTCTTATTTAATTTCTTGGTTAAACTCTGCTGTGGGAATGGTACACTATTTGCTGTTAGTATTTTGGTACACTATTTGCTTTGTGTGGTATCCCTGGAAGTGTAAAACAGGTGTGTGGTAGAGTAAAAATGGCAATAAGTGTCTAAAAGACCTCCAACTGAGAACTTTTATCAGATATCTCTCTGTTTTATTTTATTTTCTTTCTTCCATGTTAAAACTCATCTGTTGTAAACTGGCGTAATTCTATTTGGGTCATGGCAAGGATTAAAGGAACTGTTCTACTTTTTTTCTTACCTATGCAGATGAGGAGTTTCAAAGCCTCGACCGCGCTTGGCATCCCCGTGTGTCGGGTCCGCCTGAAGGACTTGGAAGGGAAGGCAGAGAGTGGACCCCGGGGAGCGCAGGGCAGGGGTAACTCACTGGCCGGGCTGGCAGCAGGGCAGCAGGAGGATTGAGTCACAGCCCTGCATCTTCTGCCTGCCAGCTGAAAGCATCTCCCTCCCCCTCTCTTTAACATTATTACAGGGTTTTTTTCTGATCCCTCAGTCAGCACAGTGGAACAGCAGTCTAGCCTCAGAGGGAACATGATGTGCAGCACTTAGGCATTTCTTGCTTGCTATATTCTTCTATATTATTTTTTTATGAAGTGCTTTTAGTTTCAAGGAGCGGCTGACAAAATGGAGGGTAACTTTGCTGAGAGGAAGAATTTGCTGCAGGAGCAAAGCCCGTGCTTACTACAGTCTCAGCTTAAAGACGTTTGGTTTTGTGAGCTGGCCCATGGAGGGCTGCTTGGGGAGCAACCCTTTGGGGAGGTGGTGCTGGTGGCCCTATGCCTGAGGCAGACATGATGCCTCAGGAAACACCACCGTGCCAGCTTGAGGATTTTGGCAGCAGGCCGTGTGCCCTCCGCCTGCCTGGCCTAGCCCTGCAAGGTAGGGCAGGGCTGTGACCCTGCCCTCTCTCCAGGAGAGTTTTGCAGGGTGCTAACTTACCCGGGATGAGCACGCTGACCGCCCGGGGACTGCCTGGCTGGCTCCTGCAAAGAGCAGGGGAGAAGGGGGAGGGAAGCTGGTGAGCCATCCCTTCTTCTGCCTTTACCTGCTCTCAATACCCTTCTCGGAAAACATGCCAAGCAGTTGTTGAACTTTTTTTATTTCCCTATTGTTTGTGTAGCTCCAAAAAAATCTGTGGTTTGTGGAGTCTGATGGTCAGGGAATGAGGATTTGGAAGGAAAATAGGAGCTTAAAAGAGACTTTTCCTATTACGAAGTGCTGAGGATGCATGGGGGACACCCTGCAGAGATGCCCCGTGATGGCACCAACACCCATGTGCCCACATGTCCCTGCACCAYTGGGCAGCCAGAAAGCCTCCACGGCACCTCCCCATTCCCACCCCGGGTGGGTCACTCACCCCCATGCCCCAGCCCCAGCTGTAAGAGACCCTCTCCATCTCCATACCCCCAGTGCTTTGCAGGGGCTGCCCAGGCAGACCTGTCTTCTCTGTTAAGCTGGGGGAAGAAGGGAGAGCCAGTGGAGTCCCTTTCACGTTGCCGTGAAGTAAGGTTTAGGTGAGATACGTGCAGTATAATGCAGGCAAGGAAAACACTCTTAATGAGCGCAGGGGAAAGCCCACGCATGATGCGAAGGCAGAAGGGAAGGGAGGAGGGATGAGTTTGGGGCAGGCACTCAAGCTAAGGATTTCTTGGTTATTTTTATGCTTTAAGTCCTATACTTAAAAATGACTCAGTTGTTCTTCCTCATATGATATAATGAGCCCCATGAGAAATTGCCTAGGTTAACAAAACCTTGTGCTCGCATAACATCACTTTTTCAGTATGTGCTTCTCCCCGGTGAGCAACACAGGGAGCAGAAAGGTTAAATGCTGCAATTGTCAAAGGACTTGCCTTGATCGAGAAGCCCAAAGAAAACAGACTTTCTTGTGTAAAACTCCTCTGGAGTGTGGCTCAAGACAATACAGAAAGGCGAAGGCTGACTCCGTGTCTTACGACACTAAAAGCAAGGGTTGGCTGGCATGGGGAGCAGGGAGTGCTTTGCCATGCRCCAGACACTTCCACATCAGAGGAGGGCCTCATCCATGGAAGTCTTCAGGGATTTATTGGGCTGGAGCGTACAGCCGCTGGCAGGACCAGGTTGGGTTGTATGTGGACTCTCAGGAGCACGGTACCCTATGTCATGGTCCTGGATGAGACGAGCAGCCTTGTCTCGAGCTCCCTGTCCTGGCCACCAAATATATTTTGCCACTGAAATACCGCCGAATAGGGACTACCTGTCTGCACATAGCAGCGATAGCCATCTGCTGCTTTCTCCTGTGGATGGAGACACGGCCTCTCGCTGCAGTAAATGATGCARGAATTACAAAGTAACTGCAGGGCTAAGCAAGAATGTTTTGTTCAAGAAAAAAACAGAAAAAGCAGTAAAAGGGATAGTCAGGTCTGGCAAAATTGCAGTGTGGGAAGGATGGGAGACAGAATTCAAAGAGCTTTTGGTTCATTAGCAAGCAAACATGCTGTGACAGCTCATTGTGAAACAAATGCTTTTCTCCRTATGAAAATGCAGGTGTTTATTTAAAACAAAGGCTGAGGCTGTGGCTGGCTGCCTGGGTATATGTGGCGTCCTCAGTAATCACTGCTTTACCTGTTCACTCAGGAGCAGGGAAATCTAATGCCTGTAAATAAATAAATGTATGATCACTCTGTATTTGTGCAGCATGTAGCTCAATGGGGACCTGGGGCTTCCAGGGACTACTGCAGCATAAATAATAACAGGGGGATGAGTACCTTGCTGTGAGCAAGCCTGGTTTATTTTAAATCAGGTCTTTCATGAGAGTTAGGTGAATCATATTTTTTTTAATACATAATTTTGAGTGCGTATGTTTCCCCAACTCAAACAGTGCATCTTTTCATTGCTTTTGTCTGCAAAGGGTTGATATATTTCAAGTATTCAGTTACTCCCAAAATGATATGCAGTATTTCTAGGTATGGTTTCAACTGAACTCCATCGTAAAAGATACCCAGCCACTGATTCATAACCTGGAGCCATGAAACATGCATCCTGGGCTCTAGTTATTGTGTAAAGAAACACACAGATCAACTTCTGCGGCATTGTAGAAACTCAGTGGGAATGCTGAAGGTAGGATAGATATCAAGATTTGTTTTGCATGATTAAACCTACAAATAATACTGCCTCGTTGGTTAAAAAAAGCTCAAGAAAAAATGAGATTGGAATCTGTACTTTTTTGAAACTGAAAGTGTTTGTGGGGATTATCTTGATTTTATAGTGTTGAGAAGAAAAAATGTTTAAATGGGGAATTTTTTTTTTTTTTACTTTGATGACATCAATATATTTTGTTCTGGTTTTTTTGTTTCTATTGATCTTACAGGGATGAATTTTAATTTACATATTACTATTTTATAATGGCTTATCTGTCAAATCTCTTTGAAATTGATAGCTTTGGKTATAAGAATTAATTCTGGAGTGTTCATTTTGCAAAATGTTTTCGTCTTTTTGCCCCACTTCAAACTGGAAAAATATCAAAATATCAGTATTTTCTGGGAAGTAGAAGTGTGCCATTTCTGACCTCTCAAGTCCCAGGTCCATTATGCAAAGTCCTTGAACATATTTTGAAGTTCAATTCAGGTTAYTGGGATTTATGCATGTGTTTAAGAGCTTTGTTATGGAGCTATAAAGAGAAAAGAATAGCTTCACACTGTGTCAAAAATATTACCATGGCCCCTTTTCAAGCCCATATATTATTATTGTAACTATAATTTAGCAAATTATTGCAACTGTCCATTAATTATTTTCTTGGCACCAAGAGCAGCCCGTATAGACTGGCACTTTCTCAAATGTTATTCAGTGCTACATACGTATACATACATGCATGTGCATATATATATAAATATGTACATATTTGTGAATACATTTAACGTGTAAATTAGAAGGTATTTTCTTGCACAGGCTTCCAATAGTTAGAATAAACACGTTCATAACAGGGCCAGATAGTTTTATAAACAAGATTATACTGTACTATTTTTACAGTAGCAGGGAATTCACCTCTGACACACTATGTGCCTTTCTGTCCTTTTATTGTAGACTTCAGATCCACTGAATGACTGACTATATTTACATTCAAATGAAAATCTATAGTAAGATACTATCTGCATGATACATACTTATAAATTGATGGGTTTAGTCCTTTAAAAAGCTCTAATATAGGTTCAACAAAAATTCAAGATTGTGTTTCAGCACTAAAAAGAGTGGAGATCCTACCATGTGAAAAAGTGTGATGCCTGAAAAGCTACAGCTAAAAATTTTATTAAATTTTCCATCATTGTCATAAAATTAAAATTTCACAATAAAAAAGAAGTATGATATTTGCCAGAAGTATTTTAAAAATCACATACTGGAAATGAGGCAAAGCTTCAGTTTTGATTTATAAGAAGTTGTTCATCTGTGAACAGGAAAAGTAAATGTTATGACCTAATTAACTTTGCATAAATAGATGTAGCCCATTTTGTGGAGGTCGTTCAGCAAGAAAATGCATTTGTTATTACTTTGGTAGGAAGGAAGAATGTCCTGTTTACAAATGTGTCTACTGAATTAGATATTTTCACATTGTTTGGGATTGCTGCATTAATTTGTAAGGCTCCAAACTTGAAGCTGACAATAGGGTTTTCATATATTTTGTTGAAGAAGGCCAAACTGCAGGAGATAGCTCATAAAACATTGCCTCAGAGAGAAACATTAAAGGCACCGGGAGAAATTTATATGATAACTGCAATCAAAATTTTCAGCCCTACCAAATCCTGATGGACTGCCATGGACCTAACCCTGTGAAGGAAGATCTTCTGACAGAAGGCCTTCTGGACTTGTGCAATGATGTATCTAAACAACTAAAACAAGGCAATACCTTAAGTACATCTCTGTATTACAGCTCCAGATACATCAGGCCACCATGGGGAGCTATGTAAAACACTGAAAGAGTTTTTAAATCTTTGTTGCAAGAACAACGTTTCTTCAATTTCGAGCCATGAAGTAGAAATAATGACTGCATCAAAATGAATGCCTCTATTGGTTAATGAGGGACATAATTTAGAGAATCTTTATTGTCATGCTCTAGTTAATTTAAAAAAAAAAAAAAAAAAAGAGAAAGAAAGTGAGGCTCTTCTTTTGGCCAGCGCTGTTGAGCCAGTGAGTAAGAGCATACCCAGGCCCCAGAGAAGTACTCGCACACGTTCATTGAAGGTAATGGGGCTACTCAAGTGTTCAAAGTTATGTTAAAGATATACATGTGTTTTCAAGTGTATTACTGACTTCAGGCCATAGTAACGAAAGAAACAGAATTTCAGGATAACCTCAATAAAATGAATTAAAATCTTCTGCATGAATTTGAGGGGTCACATCAGTTGGCCTAAATCTCCCCACCAAGCCCTCAGTCTAATGTTTCTGGCTGTTGGCCACCAGACTGAGTATTAAGACTATTGCAGGCCAGCTCCTGCAAACACGTAGCACAAGAAGGGGCTGCATGCTTTTTATCCCTCACAGTCTTTTGAGCTCAAGCTACTTGTGCTAGAGTTTAGACAAGGTCCCCCTTTTTTTTTCCTCCTCCCAAAGTACTCACATTCTCTTTTGAATAGTTCAAGTTTTGTCATTCATTATTTGGAATTTTCTTTTAGACAAGATGCAAGATTTTGGATTGAAACATGAGGATTTGGTATCTTTTATGTTGCTCATTTTTGCATTGTAGCACTGGAACATGAGATCTTAAGCGCTGACCATGGTAAATATGTCAAAGCTTCCCAGAGGTGACAGGGGAAAGTTACTTCTATATGACACTAATTGGCCCAAAACTGAGCTTTCTGGTTATATTCTTGACTGATTTGATCAGACATAGCCTCCCTCTGACTTGAACAGGCACCAGCTGATAGTCCTGTCCTGTGTGCTGACAAAACCGCTTCCAGTTCTGGAGGAAATCGAGACAAGTGATACTGAGAGTGCCACACACCAGGCAGAGGCTTGCAGGATAATTTCTTATTTTAATTCAGCCTGTTTGGATTCTGATGAGAATCCAACTTTTATTTAATTTTCTGCAATCAAGCTGGAAGCTCTCCTGGCTTCGCCAGTATTCAAAAACATTAATCTCTCGGGGTGGTTGCAAGAAGCTTCCAGAGCCCCCTTTCCTACGGCAAAGCCGTTGCGTGTGTGAGCCTTGGAGCCAGAAACCCTCTAGTTTTAGCAGCTCTGGCAGCAGGATGGTAACCCTCAGGCCTGTCTGCTTGAGGGCTGAGGATGTGGCAGCAGAACAGATGCATGTGTGAGCTGCTTTGAGGCCAAGGACTTCCAGGGTCTGAGGACCACTGGTCTCAGGCAGACTCTCCAAGGACCCATGTGTGGCCCAAAGTCTTGGATTCAGTAAAAGTTCAGTGAAAACAAAGTGTTTGTTCAAAAGCAGTGGTTTTTTTCAAGAAAATGTTGTTTTCTTGTAAGATTTCCAACCTGCAGCACCGAAAAGCCCATTTATGCCTTGATTTATTATGAATTCTTGGAACCCACATCAAAAGTTTTCACGGATGGAGCTGCCGTTTACTTTGAGGAGAATCTGTGTTGTATAACTGATTATATAACTAAATGTAATTATTTCTTCCAAAGTATACACAACAAAATCTCAGCATTTTTTGCCTATCAGTAGATCTTGGTTATTAGAGTTTATATATGAATTTTCATCCATGCCAAGCGTGATGTGACCAGGCCAGATGTTTTCAGACCTACCCCTATTTGAGGAATATATAATAGCACAATTCCAGGTCTGCGTTCTGCGTAGTGAAAATCAGGCAACAGGAGCATGGGAAAATTTATTTTTTTTTCCTCTCTGATGTTTCTCTGCAAGAATCCAAGTGTATATGGATTCTTTTATGCCTCTTGAGCTGGGGGAAACTGTAAGAAACAGTATGCAATAGCATTAATTTCAAGACTGGAAAACATTTCTGTCTCTTTTCCCACCCACCCACACCCATGATATGGAAAGCGTAGATGTATGATACAGAATCTTTGTGGTTCTGCTTTGAAAAATGAGTTAGTAATGATAACTCCATCTTCATCAACAGATCTACCCCCTGACATTTTAGATTCATGCTTGGATTGCTCTGATGATAAATATGTATTTCTCCTTAACAGGCTCATCTGTTCAGGAAGTGGCAAGAGGTCTGGGCTACAAAAATGTGACCCTTTTGGTGATTCTGCATCACCTGGGGGAGGAACGATGTTCCAGATGCAGGATCACATCATTCTCCCAAGYGCCTGCTTGGGGCGACACAACCTGGTCTGTCTGGTGCTCTTCCTCCTGCGTGCCAAGTGCTTGGAGGTACCACCATGTTCAGACTGTTACCTGTGGCACGGGAGAGGCAGCTCACCCTGCTGCAGTAAGGATTGGGCTCTCGGGACCACAGGCAAGTGACTATTTTTTTAAGGAATAATTTATGATTCAGCTTCATAATCTGGTCTGAGCCTGCACTGTTGAAGGCCAGCTTTGGAAAGGCAGGAGAGGGCTGGCTTCATATTATTTAGTTGGCCTGAAAGAAACGTCTGACTAGATGTTTGGTGAGGGCTTAGCTTCAGAATACCTAGCAGTGAAATGCTTAGCTTCTTTAAATGACAACCTTTGAATTAGTCTTCGCAAACTTAGCCCAAAGTTTGTTTGAAGGTAACTGGTATGTCACGCAAAGCGAGTATGCTGGAATGCAATAATGCAAGCTGAAGCTGGGGAGGCATGTTCATATTTGGAAGGCTGCAAAAACCAGACAGAGGGCAGACGCACTTAGAGAGAATTCATTATAAAGCTGGTGAACAAGGAGTGAACAATACCACATTGCTCATACAGTCACTCAGGGCTTTCGTTGATATTCATTATTCACTCCTGTGACTCAGAAGGCAGGAAGATGCAGTCTTCAATAGAGGCAATGCCCCAAAGTGAATGTGAACTTCTGGACATTTCCAGGTTATTTATCAACTTACCCCTTGTCCTCCCCTTCATGAACACACCACAATTCTAGATTTTTCACTTTCATACCATATGTACAAGTGCAAAACAAAGTATGTCTAACATAAATACGGATTTCGTCTAAAGATAGCAACATTAAGGCTGAAGAGTGACGGTGTACTTTTTCAGCAAATGCAGATGTTAGACAAAGCTCAAATCCTAATCCAGGCCCCATGCAGAAGTGGAGGTGTTCAGACCACCCAAATTTAGCCACCCAACTTGGCTGGTTAAGCTAGCCAGCTAGGCTCTCCAGGTTCCTTCCGGAGTCAAAGGAAAAACAGAGGGGGAGAGAGAGCAATTCAGTAAGCCTATGTCAGGCTCCTATTCTGAATTGCCTCTAGGAGACCTTCTCTGTTAAAGGAGTTTAAGGAGGCAAGCCAGGTAACTTAACCAGCTAGGCTGGGTGCCTAGCTGCCTAAATTCAGTGCTCTGAAAATACCCCCTGTTGTGCTGTAGAAAACAGTATCACGTACCTTTACATCCGTACACGGTATCCTGTGAAGCCACAAAAAAAGTCCATTTTCCTGCTTTCCTCTAGTTTGTGTGTGTGCTCCCCAGCTTTCCAGAATTGCTTGTCCCTCTTTCCCCTGCTCCCCAAGAGACCCAGAAGTCATCCGCTTAGCAGCCTGGAGGTTATTGTTCACACACAGCCTATGTGCTGTCTAGTAGTAGAGGACGTTGGCCTTTATTCTGTTCCTTGTCTTTATATCTTTCTACAGAATGGTATCGTGGCATCCCATAATAAAAATATGTATAGCTGTAATTATCTGGTATCACGGAGACATTTGGAAATCTCCCGATCAGACAGGAGTCTGCTGGAAGACGGTGAGTTGGTAAAACTGAAATGCTCTGCTGAAATAGGTCAATTTTGTTGGTGTTTTTAAAGGAAACCAGGCAAAGCAACTAGCTGCCTGGCTCGTTGGCGGGTCAGCCAGCAGGCAGGCAGGTCCTGAAAGACTTCATCTGTTTTGCCAGAACCACCACGATGCCAGCTTGTCACCGTGACACTGAACATAAAGACTTAGCAACTCCTCAGGACTTATCACAAAGTGAAAAATCTTTTTTTTGGTAATCTCTGAGCTACCTACAGGGTTTTTTTCTCTTCCCCCTCCTCCCCCTTCCCTATTACTAGGGAAAACCAGTTCATCTGAGGCTCCGTTGTTATGGTTTATTTTGTTTTCCCTCCCCCTTGTTCTAGTGCCTCAATTATTTCCGATCTGCATGTTTATTGTTTGGAAGCGAACTCGCTTTCCTGCTCTTTCACCCGATACTTCCTTCCAGAAGGTCTATCTTTCTGGCACTTGGAGAATGTGATTTCAGCTCCAGCCTTGCCAACAGATGAGCTGCAGGCAGCTGCTGCTAACTCCGCTGCTCTCAGCTTTGCCGTACGTACTCAGACGCAGCAAGGGAGGAAGGAATCAAGCATAGACCTTGGATATCTTTTCGTACTCCAAGAATAATTTTTCAAGGGACTTTATATAAGGCTGAATCAGGTAAGGGAAAGGAGGTGACAGGGACAGGGTGGTGCTACTGAAGTAGTTGGCTCAGGAGCCAGAGAATTGAGTCTCTGTAGGCACATCCCGCTGGAAAGGGGTACCTGGTCATCCGGGCTGGGGAATTGGGGTCAGCCCGGTGTGATAACGACATCCCTGTCCTGTCTGCTGCTGGCTGGTGTTGGTGTGCCTTGGCCACAGCAGCATGATGGAGCCGTAGGGCTCAAGCAGGGCTTTGTCCTGGGCTGGTGTGACTCTGTTGACAACCAAGGCAAGCCGTTATGTATTGAATTACAGCTTCCCGTGTAGCCTGGGAGAGGGAAAACTGGCCAGGATGCCTGTATTTTTCTTGAAATCTCCACAAAATGCGTCACTTGGACATTAAAAACTCTCCAGAGATGAGAGCAGGAGATGTGGTGACACATTTAGGCCAAAATACACAAAAGCCCATATTAGATACCACTTCASTGGAACACAATCAGTGTTCCTTATCTGAAGGAAGGCAAATTATTTGCCTACCCTTCTGCCAGGCAGCCCATCTCTCTGGCTGTTGTAAAGTATGAGGAGAACCACCTTTATTAGGAGGATCCCAAGTGTGTTTTGGGGGGTCAAATAGCAAGAACAGCCCCTGTTCTGTCTCTCACCCTGGCCTTCTTCATCTCATAATGAAACGATGTAAATGTGTACAGGAAAAGTGTTGACAGCTGTGTATCTGTTAGGCCTAGCTTGACATGCAACTATATTATCTGCGAGCCATTATTTTTTGATTGTTTTCTCTCTGCCAGGAATTCAAGGCAAGAAAATCCATTTCAATCTGAATAAAATGTCAGGCTACCCCAATTTAGTGGAGATCTCATCAGTTCACCCAGGCGGGCAGCGTTAGAAAATTATATAGGGACAGGTGCCCATAATAAATCAGCTTAGGCTTCTGTGGCTTTGATGCATTTATAATGATGACAGTGGTATTATATACGTGCAGAGTACCTTTAATCCAAAAGGCTCCCACACTTTGCAAACTATATACAACACATAATGTTATATCTGTGCAACATTGAAATACTTGCATTTTTTTATAGCAGCTTTGATCTAGAAGCCTCAAAAACACCAATGGATTCTTGTTTAAACAGGAGACCTTCCAAAAAAAATCCTCTCTGATGCGAGATAAATTCATTGCAATCACATGCTTTCAGAGTTGTGAACCAAGTATATTCCAGCTTTCACCCCAGAAAGCACTTAAACTTGGCAAATGTGCATCACCTGGTTGACTGCAATGCRTTAGCTGAAGATAAGCGTGTGCTTAAAGGCTCCCCAGACTAAGACTAGGAAGCTGTTTCTTGAAGATTCAAACCATCAGCGAAGAGGGAGGAGAGGCAGGGAGTCTGTTCATTGGTTCTCAAGTTTAAACTTATTGGCTGCTGCTGTAATTAAAGAAAAATGCAACAAATCTTGGCAGGCAAACCGAGTTTGCTGTGCTGGCTGGAAATACTTACATTTTCATCCTGAAAATAAATATTCTGAATGCATTAAGGCTTTTGTGTGTCACCCTGCTTGTGTGATGTGAAATGGAGAGCGTGCGTGGAGCCGGGGCTGGCAGGGGGTAGCTTGGTTTAAAGCCTTGGGCCGTTTCCCCGCCATTTCTCCATCCTCTGTTTTTTGGCACAATCTGATGCATTCCAAAATCAGATTGATGTTGAGCCCTGAAGGTAAATCGTCTCAGGTAGGAATGAATTAGCAGAAGTGAATTTTAGCGGCCCCATCGCCCTCCACAGCTTTGCATACATTACAAACAGGAACGGTCAGGTCTTCTGAAGGAGCTGCATTGTCCCACCATAAGAGAGAGCCCGTCAGCAAGGCAATGGGCTCCTTGGGATGGGACGCTGCCTTCTCCTCACAGCACAGGACAGGAGTGCCTCTGCTCAGTGAAAATACAGTCTAATTTACCATATACGTGTTAAGAAAGGAGATGTCATCTTAGCCTGTGTCTGCACCCCACACCCGCGGTGTGATTGCAGCTCGAACAGCCATGCAGGAGCCGTTTGAGGTGGCTTAGGCCATGGTAATGGTGAAAGGGTGATGGTGAAGGCATTTGCCCCCTCCCGCTGCCCGCACCAGTGCGCTTGCTGCTTCCACTGATGAGCAAAACCAATTAGCACTGGCACGCAGCACCACAAGCCATGCAGGTTAACCTGTGCGGGGTGGTGGAGCCGCTGAGGAGATGCCAATAAAGTGAATTTAGCCACTGTTCATTTGAGCAGCTACGTGTTTGCTCGCTTCTCGTAAACAGGAACCAGAGGATTTCATTCCCATTTTTGAAGGACAAACCAACCCCCAGATCTTTCTACCTCTGGGACCAGGATCGAGGAATACGTCACTGAACTGAAACTGCAAGAAACTTTCAGTAAGCAGTATGCAATCCCAGCCCAGAGCTTGGCTGGAGCCTCAGCCTGACGCCTCCGCTCCCGCTGAAGTTGTCAGGATCCTGGAGGACGCTCCTTGGCAAGAAGCTCATGCTGCGGGATACCCATCGTGCGCTGGAAGACCGATTCAGCCAACTTAGCACAGCTACTTTTAATGAGAAACTCCCCTCTTCGCAGCATCCTGCTGGAGCATTCCCATGTGAAACCTAGCACGTGGCCAGCCTCCCCCCTCTCCAGTTAGTCTTCAGGTATGGCTCCCTTTAAAAAACTTTGGCCCCGTGGTTTGATATTTCTGAATGTAGGAATGGTTGTAACTTCACAGCTGCACATTTTTAATAGGTTTGGATTTACGGCAAGTAGTTTTATTTGGAGAGAAATACAAAAGTAATTGGCGTTTGGCTGAGGATAGACGCAGTCTAAAGCGACTTGGATTTTCTTGTAGCACAAAGCTACCCAACGTAAACAGATCTAAAAAAAGCCCATGAGGAACACGGACATTTTCTCTCTAAAGGCTTCTTCAGCACCAAGCTTGTAATTGAACAACAAAGGTGCACTGATCAGCTTGTGTCACCCACTTGACACACGCTGATAATTCAGTCTCACCCAAACACTAATACACACAGATGTAGGAGGCTAAATTTGGAATAGCCCGAGTACAGTTTTTTAGAGTGCTTCACCAGCGCACGTCAAATAAACACTGTTGCCAGGATGTGAGTCAAGAATCATTTTTAGCAGGCAAGCTGGACTGATCAAATGTCTGAAAAAATCAAACTTGCATAGAATTATTTTATGAAGCTGCATAAGATTAAAACATTAAAGCAAATAATTGGCAAACAGTTAAATCACAAGCAGCGTTTCCTTGGTTCTCAGTGAGTTTGCAACTTTTGTGGCAAACACATGGTGATATTAAAGGCATTGGTTTTGCAGGAACTTTTATAGAAAAAGAAAAAAGGAGGGAAAAATGAAAAAAAGAATCACAGAGCCTGTACTTGAACCTAGAAGAATGTAGCATCTTGCACGTACCTGTACGAAGTGTTAAATGATGTGTTGAGAGCCCCTTAGGCCTCGTTCGCAACAGGCAAGCTCTCTCAGAAGCACAAGGCATCCACATACCATTGAAAAATGGAGCCTGTGGCAGGACTGGATGTTCTCCACCTTGCAGGTAACATGGCCAAGGAGGATGGGCATGCGCCTTTACACTGGGAACTGACCTTTCTTCCCCCCTTTTGAGTAAGGGTTGCTCCACTGTTTTCAGAAACAAGAAATGGCATAAAATAAGTCCAGAAAGCTGTAACTCTTACTAAAGATGTTTAAGATTAACCCTCACATGCCAACAAATGTACATACAGAAGCACTTATGATAGTCTGGGACCTGAGCTTTGGAGGTGTCATCTAGGCAATGGAAAAGCTAACTCTGAAGTTACTGACTAGCTGCAAAAATACATGTGTAAAAATGTATGTATGCCGATGTATAGGAAGTGTTCACTGATTGGTCACAGATCTACTATTGAATTTGATTTAGTATTAATCTAAATCTAACTAGATGGCTTTGAAAAAAAAAAAAGAATTAAAAACTAAAAATTAAAAAAAGATTCACCATCTTTTTGGTGAATCCACTTCTCCAGGATACAGTTTAAATTTGTTGTTCTAACTACTTATATATTCCCATTGCTGAGCCAAGACAAACTCACAGAATTAAATCAGTGTATTTTTAATGTTCTGTTCAAAAGAATGAGGACTGTACAAAGTTGGCTTTTCTTGGGGCTGGTACCAGCACAAAACATTATGGCATCATCCTGATTTCATGAGTATCATTGTATTAAATTGTGAGCATCACATGTTCACTGCCAGCAAAATATCCCAAAACATCTGAAAACTTGTTCTGGAGAGAATTCTTCAGAAATTGATGGCTTGTACAGATATTCAAAATCTTTCATCGCTATTTTTCCTCTTCTCTTTCAAAGGCATTTACAGTTCTCTGGAAGAAGTATGTAGCAGGATGAGGAAAAAAAAGTGAATCCTTTCTATGATGGACTGGAGCCCTGTCTTCAGCTCAGGTGATTTTAATCCAACTTGTTTATTATCTACAATTAGGTCTGCAAGTGTCAAAATGGTTCTGGAGAAGTAGGATTACCTGAGAATTCCAACGAGACTTCAAACAGTATTGTCCACATTGCAAAGGCATGAGGTAACCCTGGCCATGCAGGAGGTCCTTCCTCATTTTCTGCATGGAAAACAGCACTTGTTAACAGAGCTCCAGAGCCTACAGACCGCTAAGTGTCTCCTCTAGTATTCGCGGAAGCATGATCTCCTGTTGAACTGTTATGCCATCTGGAGAACTTGTGGTATGTACGTGGTATCCCTTCCCTGAGAGTTATCTTGCTTTGCTCTGAGGACATGGGAAGATTTTGCAGTAATTTATGGGCTTTATATTTAACATTAAACGTGGATGGTATCTTTCACGTTATTTAAATCTTTTATTTATCACTTTGCAGCATGTGCAAAATGTGTTTTCTCTTGTCTCCTGCTTTCTGGGGCAATACAGAATATTTCCCCAAAAGCTATGCAGCCCTGAGCCACCTGCCAGATTCCCATGTATTATAATATTTTCGGCCAGCTGCTGCGGTAGCTGTTCATGCCAAGGGCAAGAATTCCCCTGCTCCGGTTTTAGCTTTCGCGCAGTCCGGAGCCTGCTTTCAGCCGGTGCCGAACTGTGAGTGTAAGGCCTGAGTCAGCGAGAGTTAAAATAAAAGGTCAAACTTCCCAGAGCCCATAACCAGTTGGTGGAGCCCAGGTATYGTGTCCTGTTCTGGGTGTCAGTGCAATGCATCCCCTTTCTCTCCTCTCTAGTGCTCTAGTCCTTTACTGGTGGCCTTCTAGGCAGAATAGCAAATATATAGGCATAGTGATCCCAGAGGAGATTTTTGGCAGCAAATACTGACGTGGCTGATTGCTGGGAGCTGGTGTTGTACCTCTGGCTGGGTCATTCTTAACCCCAGCTCTGCCAGGGACATGCTGCTGAACTGGGTGAGTTGGAAGTTTTTCCTGTTTTAAGAGCTAATACTAGACTTGCCACACTTCTCTTTTTTTCTTTTCTTGTTTTTAGTTTTTTTACTTTACAGTTGGATATCAAATAGGCTTTTATTAATGTTCTTTTCTGGTGCCTAGCATTCTAAATAGCTTGCAGTTTTCTGGTGGACACATCACTTCCTCGTCAGAGTATTCAGACATATTTGGGAGGGTTCAGAAAACAGTAGCCTACTTCCAAGTGACCATTTGTTTTGGGTGCCCACTTCAAAACATATGCTGGGTATGGGGTTTTGATTCTTTGGAAATTCCTGACATTCCCCTCTGGAAGTCAGATGTCTCAGATGGGACATCCAAGATCACTGGCTGCTTTCCTGAAAAAAAGTCAGGCCACAGCGCCCCAGGAATATATTTAATCACACTCATGTCCGCAACACAGGAGAAACACCAGTGCTGCCTAAAGAGCTTGTTTCTGCAGACTGCTGATACAAAGGAAGATCATAATTAATGACTCTGTAGGCACTGCCAGAAAGCATCGTAGACATGCACACAGAGAAACTTCCTTCTCAAAACTAGTTTGGATCTGAGCAAAGTCATCTTTTGTGCCAAGCTAATGCAGCTCAGTGATTATTTCCATTTTGGTTCTGATCTCAGAAAAGGTATAACAGTCCAGAAAAAGAGAAATCCAAGTGGATGAGGTAGATTAACAACTCTATGAGGGGGGAAAGCAGTCTACGCCAATGAAAAATATGCTGTTGAAATTGCTGGGCAGAACCTCCCTGGATCCCTGCTCAGGAGGTGAAAAGCCCTATCTCTTACAGCAAGAGGGCCAGCAGGAAAGGTTGTGCTCAGCCACTGAAAAGGTCCAAGTGGAGAAGGGGACATCTGGGAACAAGCGACTTACTGGCGCTGGTAGCTGGAGAGGCTCTGGTGTGGTAGAGCTGGGCTCCCACCAACACAGCTGGGAGCTGTGGAGGAGAAATGCTAGAGGGGTAATGCATCCTGGCAGAGTTTTACATACGATTTCTTTAGCAACTCTGAATTTTGGAGGGTGTGAAAGTTCTGGATGAAGCCTGTGTGGGACTCCTGTACATAAAGTTGTGAGGGAAAAAATGGCACACCTTATACTTACTGAAAAATTATTTCTGACTGCAGAATTAGAAGATTCATGGTCATAATGCTTCAGTCTTTGATACCATATGTTGTTTGCTACCATGGGTAGCTTCTGAAGAATTACAGATTTGATAATGAATTACAATTGCATTCCCTCAGATAGCCTTAACTTTTGAGTAGAGGCCTATGCTGCTCTTCAGTTGACCTGAAAGCAGTTAGAGAGATACCATCCACTTCACTTACTTTCTAGGATCTGTACTACAAGGACCTGAGTGGTCAATGCCCGCTGGGGCTGCTCAGCAGCACCTGGCCAGCCTTATCTGCCCCAGAGGGACGATGGGAGCTGTGGGGCAGAGTTGATCCAAGGGCATGTCCAACTGTTCATTTATCTATTGATTTTTTAAAGCCTGAATGGCCAAGTTTCATGTACCACAGTGCTGCGCAACTGCTGYCTGTTGAGGGCCTTCTTGGGGAGCATAGATCGGGATTTTTGCGTGACATGAAAATTTTAAATTTGTTTTGACTGTGGTAAGCAATGGATTGCAGCAGTGTGTGTAGTCACGGCAAAACTACACAAGAGGAAAGGATGCCTCTGAAGTAAAAGGGTTAATGGCCTGTCCCTTTTTAAAGTGGTTGTTGAAATGGGCAACTTCCTGCTTGCTCTTTTGATTTCAGTTGAATTGAATTGTTTTGGTGGCTGGTTGACTCAAAGGCTGACCTCAGGTGCTCTGCTGCTGGGCAGAGGAAATTTGGGGCACGTGGCTGTGAGAGCAGGACAGGGCCCCTGTGTCATTCTCTCATTCTTGTTTTTCAGGCCTTTCCATCTCAGCAGATGTCCCTCAACGTTCTCCAGATTGAGCTGTTTGCCACATCCACAGTAGCTGTGGAGACATCCTTTCTCAGGAAGCAGTGCAGGGCTAAGGAAGGTTGAGCACTTGGACTGCAAACAAAAATGGTGTCTTTTTCTTCCTTGTGGGTATGTTAATCCAAACAACCTATTGAAGACCTGAGCCAGTTCTCACATATGTAATCATGTGTCTTATTTGGGTTTTGTTTTGGGTTTTTTTTGCTCTGCAAGTCTGAACAACTGGTCCTGCTCATTCTCACCTTTTTCCTGTTCGTGCTGGTCCTGGCTTTTTCCTGTGAAGCATCTCTCCCCTGTGAAGTAAGTGGTGCTTTAAAGGGAATTCTTCAGCAGAAGCACAAGGGCAAAAACAGTATGATCATCTGTCTTCGTATGCAAAAAGAAATTCCAATGGCAATTCTGAAGAAATTCTTCTTTTCTGACCACTTCTTCCATCTGCTATTTCCTTGTGTCCTTCCCTTCATACCTCCCCCAACCCAGCTATGATTTATTAAATAAATGCCAAAGCATTGTATTTTTMTTGCATAGCCAAAGAAGCAGTGCATGTCCTAATGATTATCTGCCTCAAGTGTGATACTTTAGAATATTATTCGTACTACATAGGAGCAGAAAACTCTCAGAACACCTTTGGAAGTGGGTACATTTTTCCATGAATTTCCACAGACTTTGGATCAAACCCAAAACATGTCTCTCTGCTGCAGTCATGGCTAACAGTCATAACAAACTCATGGCAAACTGGGCTGGCTTCTTTAGGGATATGTGTTTAGTCACAGAGTATATCTGAAAGGTAACACACCTGCTTTCATCTTGCCAACCTCCAAACACAGAGCATGGAGTGGTGCACAAATATGCATAACTGCATTTTAACAGCATAAAGCAAATTTTGGGTTCTGCGGCACCCTTACGCACCTTCAGTAAGATTTCACTCCATCAACAGTCTTGCTAGTTTTGATAGAGCTTTTTGGGTGAGGAGCTAAAGGACATGAGTAAGGCTGAAACACTGGTTCTTCCTCTGTGTTTTTGAATGTGTATGGCAGAACCCAAACCTCATGGAAGAAATGATTAGCACAGAATGATTTAAATTGGAACAGACCTCTGGAGGTTATCTAGTCGGAAAAAAAATGACTGGGTAGCATTTTGTTGTTCAGTTTTAACTTTGACTTCATATTATTTTCCCAATTCCTGGAAAAACTCAGATATCCCATTATTGGGATATACCATGCAAACAATTAAATGAAGGCATCTACAAAGTGATTAATCAGAGTTTATTCCTACCTGTGTTTGATGACAATTCACAGAGCCCTCTCATGAGACACCTTAGGTTGGGAACACAACAAAAAAAAAAGACGTTCCTGTCTTGATGAACTGCATCAAAATATACCTGAGTGGACTGACTGTAATTCCCCTCCACCAGAAAGTAAGTTGAGAGTTGGGGTCCTCTAAGAAATTCCAGGTAAAATGATAATATTATAATTGCAAAAATTAGTAGCAGTTCTATTATTGTGTCCCACRTGTGATGATAAATAACACAGAAAACCCATCTCATTTGGAAACAAACAGACTTTTTAGTTGGTATTCTCTAAGTTTTAGTAAGGACAAGCGAAGACTTTTGTTGCACTACTTAGCATGTATAATTAGAAGGCTGTTCTTGGTTACATTGGTGCAACCCAGGGCTGTCAGTGGAGTTATACTGGTATACCTGAAAGAAGTTTGACCTCTGTTTCTTCTCAGACATACTTAAAAACACTAAACTCTTCAAATGACAAGTGTAGCCCCACATCTCAGACTTCTGTTCGAGTGCTAACTTTTACTTGCCCACTGCCAGGATTTACTCCTCTGCAGCCCAAACATTCCTGGGCAGGAAGCTTCATGTCTGCCCAGCCTGTGGTTTTTCTGATTTGTATATGAAGTACTAGAGGGACTAACTGGTTTGATGGATGAGAGGTGTCAAAGTTAGACCATATGGCCTGCTTGGTCTCTGCCTGTGTCTGTGAATGCAAGCAAAAATATGCCGGAATTTTTCTCCCTTTGGAGTTTCTTTCAGGGATCCCATTACAGAGTGTGCTTTTGCAGAGCCTATAATAACGGAGAGGCAGTTAAAATAAATCCTTGGGGTTTAAAGTTGGCAGCTAGAGTGTGCCTATACAAAGGGTTGTATGTGAACTAGGCTTTCTTCTCGGGCTCAATGACATGACATCAGCTGAGGACGCAGCTCTTGTAGCCTTCCTCCCACCCCAGACTTCTTCTGACACTCCAGTCTGACACTCCAGTCTTAAGTTCAACCAACAACGATGTCCTTGATGCCTTAGGTCAAATTTTTTTATCATAGTTAGATCTGTCTGTCTCATGCGGATAGTGCAAGACAGCCAAAGAGTATGTAAAGAAGTTTATAACTAGCTGTCCAACTTCCAATGTTGATTAACTAATTTGCATCTTTTTAAGACAGAACAAGCCTTCCTGAAATATAGCAATGAGCAGCCCTGCCCCTAGACCTTAGGAGAGCTGTGGTGGAAGCAAGCATGGAGGCACATCCTCAAAGATGAGAGGACAGGCTCTCTGGTAGCATACAACTTCTGCAAGAGACCGAAATCTGTGGATCTAGAAAATGAATGTATGCAAACCCTGATGTGTTTTAAGGCTTGGAAGCAATAGAGTAATTTATGTATCAGAAATTGCCAAACTCTGGCTCACAGTGATCTGACAGTTCCCATGGGATAGTGGCACCTTTTTCTCTGTTCTGATAGTTGTACTACAGTGAAAGAGGGGGAAATATGTATGCATATATTATTTACTTTAAGAGTTAATTTAGCAGAGGCTCAAATGTTTTTATTTTTACGACAAGAACATGTAGTCCTCACAGGCTGAGGAGATGTTCAGTGTTCATATGAGGAAGGGCCCAGGGACTGAGGCACAGAATGCCTGTTGTGAGATTGAGCTGAGCAGTGCTCTGCCTACTCCAGAGGAAAACAGGATATAAAATATCTGCAAGAACACAAGGGAAATTCATCCAAGGCTGTGCCAAGCCTCTTCTGCTGTCTCCTGAGGTTGTCTTTGCTCACACCAGAGGTGAGGGGGCCTGCCAGAAGCAGCAGCTGGAGCTGTAGGGCACACCACTGGGTTGGTCTGTGCTGCCAGCGGGCAGGGGGAATTGGGGAGTCTGCTCCACTTCATGCTGTGAGAGGGAAGTGTTGGGAGGGGGGTTGCACCTTATCACAGGTGTTTGAATGTCATCTCTGCTGGGTTCCCCTGCCTTCTGCTCACATATGTGTGCCACACCTATGACAGCCTCTTCCCAGTGAAGTAAGTGCTCATGCACAGGATGCATCTCTGGACATCTTCATGAGTTTACATAGAAAACCAGATTCTTTTACACAACAGAAATTCAGTAAGAATATATTTGCACTGGCTATCATCTCCATTAGCCCTGCCTGCCTACAACCTGCACGCCATCTCCATAGAGGATTGAATTCAAAGAGAGAAAAGGGATATGAAAGAGAAATGCCTGTCTGTATATTAATAAGAACTGGTCAAAGTATGGAATAGTTTAGGAGACAATATCTAATGTTTAACTACCAGTTCATGCAAAATAATCCACATTTCATGGGCTTTCCTGCACATCCTCAGCAGTGGCTGTGAACTGGCCATTAAAAAGATACCACCTTAGTATAATGAACACCGGCCCACAGGATTTTGCTTATGTGGGGGTAGGCATCATGCTGGGACAGAAGGATTAATTGAGCTCTTTAGAATTCCCTTTGATCTGCACCAGAAATACCCAATATAATACCTCTGACCTGATTATATTTTAAACCTCAGTTCCTCAAGCATTTGGACTCTACACTGTCCTCCCAAAAGGGAAATGCAAGCTCAGTACTTTTTAGGGTTTTGCTTRTATCAGCTCCTCTATTTTAACACCATTTAACTACTACCTGACCAATTTGGTGCTGCTTAGTGTACCAAAAAGATGGTGTTTTCACTTGGAGAGAATGTCATTTGTGATAACTCCATCCATCACTTTGGCACTTACCCAAAAGATACAATTAAATCTCTATTAAAGCACTGGGACTCTGGAACACCGATCTTTCACAGATCATTTCATCAAAAGGCTCAAATAACTAATTGCTTGTAAAGAGGATGAGCCAAAGCTTCTGGTGGGAATATATGCATGTTTATAGAAATGAAGTGTATGGGATTCTCATGTTTTCACAGGTGAAATTTTAAGGTTCTTCTGTTGCAAAGGGTTAAACATATAGTTAAGTTCATGTGTGTTTACATGCTCTTAGCTGTTGCACTAAAGGAAAAAGGAAAAAAAAGTCTCAATGCAATATTTTCAGTCAGGTCTAATAATTAAAAAAAAAAAAAATCACTGGCTTTTCAGCTCTTCAAGGTTTGCAAGCAGATGTATTCAAATCAGTCAGCTTCTGCTACAGGAAACCATGCACAGACTTGGGTAAAATAACTCAAAAAATGTATATATGAGGAGAAAAGACTTCAACAAGTAAAAAAGGTATGTTCATTTAAACTTTACAGAAATTAAGGAATGGTCCATAAAACATCATCCTTTACCTGAGTTCAAATTCATGTATTTAGGAGCACATCTTCAGTGTTTCTTGCATAAGTAATAAAAAGATCTAAAATGTGTTACTCTCCATCCCACCGGGTAGGGATTCATTCGGTACTCTTTGCTACTTTAATGTACTTTACTAGTYAGAGTCCAAAGGCAACAAGTGGCCCTAATGATACTTACTTTTCTATATAAATGAGAAGAGATATTTCCTCTTCACTTACATGTATATACTCATGTAAATGGATACATTCCCTTTCACAGTGCTTGCTTACACAGGACATGCTCTGTGCACGTAAACACACATACAGGCAGCAGAGCACAAAAGGTGGAAGCAATGTAGAGTGTGTTTTTGAGATGCCAACTGTTAGAGCTACAGCCTTTTGGGAACCTGGCAACCCTACGCAACACCTGACTGATCTGTTTTTGCGATGGAAGCTCTGCCCCAGTGCCTGAATGCGAGATTGGTGTCTGCTTTGCATAGACAGCTTGATTATGATCACAAAAACAATGCAACGTATTTACGTGTGTGAGTATGTGCATAATAATGCAATTGATAACACATACACTGCAATCTTTCTGTAAAGCTCTTGCCACATGACTGGGAGTTGATATACCCGTCACAGGAATGCACTAGGCATCGCAACATATAGTTTCTGAGTGCTGCGCTTGGTGACAAATAAATTAAGAAAGAACTAGTCCTGGTCCCATTGTGGTCATCATTAAAGAAATAGTTAACCTCAGTCAGAACAGGAAAATTGCCAGTATCTCCTGTGACTTGTTGCTATTCAAAGGTCTTGTACTCGATGTGGGGCATCAGAAAAGTAGAAAAGAAGGGATACTTGGAAATAATTCCATTAAATTCTTTTTAGAAAACATGGGGCTGAATTGCCAACTTTGATGTCTCTTCATATGGGAGGAATCTCCGAAGTTGCAGGAAGTGCATCTGCCCTCCGAGAGGAAAGGGAGTCAGAACTGAGGGATACTTGTACCACCTCCGTGCAACTTTACATGTCTTCTTTCTAAAGGGACTTGTAACTCTGCCTGTTTAAGGGCAAGCCTGCAGGTGCAGATGCAGAGCGACATCCACACTCCTAGTCAGCAGAGCGTAAGCCATTCAGTGCCCTTCTGACTGCAAGCTGTCATTTTTTGTGTTCAGAGTGAATGAACTAATGTGAAGACTTAGTTGTGTTCTACTGGAGCATGTAGTCCATCTGAGGGTGCTTGTTTCATGCCCTGATAAATGGCATGAGGACATGTAAAAATATTTAAGGGTACAGGACCAGCTGGGATAGTTTGGGAATGCAGTGCAGAGTGAAAGGAACCAAAATCAGTGCAGCCTCATTCATACTGGCTTGTGGGAGAGACCCCTACCCCAAACCTTGGGGATGGTTGATTGCAGTAGACCAAAACAGAGCAAGGACATGACTTAACAAGCCATGACTAAAGGTCTACTGGTCAGGTTTGCTCCTGGTCCTTCTTATACTTGTTTCTTAGGAAACATATCTATAGCATCCTCATCAGACCTTGTCCAAGCCACTGTGTCTTAGACATGACACAAGACAGGGTAATGTATCAGTCTGCACCTCAGAGTGGAGATATACCTTCCATCAGCTAGATGCAAAGGCATTTGAGACACTGCATTGTCTGTTCTTTTTCTGCCCCTCCATGAGGATGCACTATGCTTGTGTGTGTGGTCTCCTTGTTCAGGCTACTCTTGTGTCCAGTGTTCTTAATTCTGTGCCTTGGTTCAATTCCCAAACCCAGGGTTCAAACTAATTCCTGAGCATACTCATACCTCACTGCACTGAGTATGTGCACTACCTACCTCTTTTAGGACATGTCTGAGACAGGTTAAAGACTTATTTTGAAAGCTTTCCCTTCACACATGGAAGACTATCCACCTTTAAAGCATTTCATGGTGGGCCGACCCAGGGGTAGCAGTTCTCTCTTACTTTCTCTTCAGGTCTCACCATAAGTCAGGCAAACTTTAAGATGACTTTAAGACTACTTCTTTTTTGAGAGACTTGAGTTATTCAGCTTTGCAGACTCATTAAGACCTGTCAAACCCAAACCCTTCCCCTGCAAGGCTTTCAGATGTTTTGTTGTTACAGGATTTCTGGTTCATAGAATCATAGAATCATAGCATAATTTGGGTTGGAAGGGATCTTTAAAGGTCATCTAGTCCAACCYCCCTGCAACAAGCAGGGACATCTTCAACTAGATCAGGTTGCTCAGAGCCTCGTCCAACCTGACCTTGAATGTTTCCAGGGATGGGGCATCTACCACCTCTCTGGGCAACCTGTTCCAGTGTTTCACCACCCTCAGCATAAAAAATGTCTTCCTTAAATCTGGTCTAAATCTACCCTCTTTYAGTTTAAAGCCATTCCCCCTTGTCCTGTTGCAACAGGCCCTACTAAAAAGTTTGTCCCCATCTTTCTTATAAGCCCCCTTTAAGTATTGATAGGCTGCAATAAGGTCTCCCCGAAGCCTTCTCTTCTCTAGGCTGAACAACCCCAACTCTCTCAGCCTTTCTTAATAGGAGAGGCGTTCCATCCCCCTGATCATTTTTGTGGCCCTCCTCTGGACCTGCTCCAGCAGGTCTGTGTCTTTCTTGTGCTGAGGGTTCCAGAGCTGGACACAGTACTCCAGGTGGGGTCTCACCAGAGCAGAGTAGAGGGGCAGAATCACCTCCCTCGACCTGCTGGCCACGCTTCTTTTGATGCAGCCCATGGTATGGTTGGCTTTCTGGGCTGCAAGCACACATTGTCAGTTGTTTACTTCTAAACTGGACAGCTGTCAGTCTCACTGCTGACCCTGGCACCTGAGGTGAGATTTCACCCTTTGTCTTCCCTTGCCCTCTTCCCTGGAGCCACAAATCCTCTCCTTTGCTTAAAAGCTTCATGTACCTTCCCTTCCTGGTGTTATGGTAGCCACTAGCAGCCATCCTGGAGTCCTGCTCCCAAGGCCTATTCTTGCAGTCCCTTTGACTCAGGTGCAGTGGTCCCACAGCACAGATCTCCTCCTACAGTGGTCTCCAGTCTGTCTACCCCTTTGCTCCCATTAAGGCCAGCCAGTTTCCCTCCTGCAATACGGTTTTTCTGTAGGATGCTCTGACTCTCTCCCTAATGCGTCTGGTAACTGGCACAAGCCATCTGATCCCCCAAACCACCAAGATCACTTGTAAGGGTATGGGGGAGGATGCTGCTAATCTGTCTCAGGAAAGCCTCAATTTGACTCCCCTTACCCTAACCCTACCCCATATCCTAGGCAGTCTGTTCTGGGGGTTTTGTATTTTTTCTGCATTCCAGTTCAAGGAGAGGAAAGAGGCAACGTTTTTCTCTGAAAAGGCTGACAGCCAGTCTCAGGGGCATAGTCCAAAAGCACTGTGTACACCAGCAGTTCTATTACTTATACACTTGATGATTGCACAAAGGTTACATGGTTTCAGATTTCCTAACCATAACCCTATCTGGGAATACGGAGCCAAATTTTTGTCTTTGACAGATCACTAAACCCCCACAGAAGTCAATGAAGTTGTAAATGAGACCAGCATTTGACCTAGTTCCTATTACTGTTTTTTGTTAAGAAAGTCACTTCTCAGGTGTTAGGTTCATGTGAATTTCTGTATTTAAATACACATCTAAAGAGCAGAATACAAAAGTAACTTCAGGAAAAACTACTCTTTCTATGCTGCTGCAGATCTGAAGAAACACTGGATCTGTGCCCAGGGATAACTTCAGACTTAATCAAAATTGGGTCCTAGAGCTTACGATGTTACTCAAGCTTCCCTAATGAATGATGATTTGCTTACGTGTTCCTTCACAGTGAGCTAACAAGGCTCCATTAAACAAAATGTATATTAATATTGTCCTGTCTAAGTAATGGTCTTTACAGTCCACTGTCATTATGCTGAATTAGCTCTGCAGAGACAACTTGAGGGAAACACACATTCAACAAAGTGGAGTATAATGTGTGCATCTTTGGGCAACATGTGTATTGTAGATACCTGAAGGGAGAGTTTGTCAGTTCAGTAACATACCCTCGAATAAGAACGGGAAAGTTCTTGGATCTCTAGGGCTCCTACACTGCYATTTATTTTCCATCAGTGGTACATATCTGTGTAGATCCTGGCACTATGTATGTGTAAATGAGTGTGTGTGTCTCTCAAAGAGAATAAAGTAAAGAAAAGGGGACTGTGAATCTCCAAAGACCCCCAGGTTTAGAAGGGGTGAATAACTGGTGGTGTGTTTTTGAGTGACCCTTGGGATCTATCACGTACCACTCTTCAGGACACGTATTTCCAGTTATTTCTGATCACCCTGTTTGGCAGCTTTCATGTTCTTTCATGCTTTGCCTAAAGGGAAAAGATTATTCAACTATTAGGTCATCTTGTACAACTGCTTTGCTTTCTCAAGAGTCCTCTTTTCCAGAAAGGTACTTCTACGAATATTGTAGCAGAGATTCCTAAAGGATGAGATACTGTTGATAAGCTTACAGGCAAAGCCAGCATGACCCAACACTGTGTCACACTGTAACAAGAAAAAAAGGCAAATTTCTTCTGCAGTTGCTCTACGTAACATCTTTATAGAAATTTCCTAAGAGATTAAATGGCAAAGTTTTTTTCTGCCTTTCCAGTGCTTGCATTCACACAAATATTTTTGTACCATTAGCTATTGTGGCAACAAAGCTCCAACAAAGTCAGTAATTCTGAAAAAAAAAAAAGATGTCCATTTAGATGTATGGTTTTGCCAAACACGGGTCTGAGATAGCAAAGACCTTTTATCATCGAGCAAATGTGATACTGCCAAAAAGTTAATTCCTGCTCTGCCTTTTAACCTCACGGCAATACCGCTTTACCCTATGATAGCTTTAATGTTCAAACACTAAGAAGAATCTTGTGGTGATGTTTCAGGATGTGGGAGGTATTCAGTAGGTGTCATTCCTCACTCTGTGTTGATACGGTATCAAAGTGCAATATGTAAACTCGTTTTTGTGAGAATTTTCTTGCCCTCCTGTTGACTTTGGAGACTGGAGTAGCTGGGCGTGTTGTGGTTGGGCATCCATGGTTTGGGGGGGCAATAATACTGGCAATCAAATTTGGTTTATTTCTTGCTGGTTGCTCCACCCTGGCTGTGCTATCTGTCATGGAATAAGCTGGCTCTGTGTGGAATGTGGGTCCTGGGAGCACTGCCTATCTCCCTGGGGTGGGCAGGAGCCCTGGACAGTGAGAGCCAGCAAGACATGAGTGCCCATGCGTTCTTCCCCCAACTCCCCCTTTCCTCCCATCTACACACTGCTTTCCACTGCAAGATAACCTGGGTGTGCAGGTCGGCTTGTCTTTGAACTAAAAAGCTGATCAATTAACAGGTGCTCTTTGCAAYGAACCTGCTTTGCTGACCCAGAAACCAAAAAGCATTTCATTTATCAGCTATGGTCTTGGACCATGGAAGGTTTTGTGTGGAAGCTACTTCTGGGGGGAAAGATGGACAGACAGACAGACAGAGGAAACTGTGTGAGCAGCAATAGATGTTGTCCTGATACCTGACTAGGGGCAAATTTTCAAGCTCTTTTCAGTGCCCTTAGGGGGCATTAATAGACCTTAATAGCCCTACCTTGGCCACCCCCCCCCCCACTCTGCCAATGGGTCCAGGAGCCCTATTTAAGCACAGTCCTGGGCCTTTAGTTCTTGCCTGAACTATGTTGTGGGTGTGCTTGCACTCAGTTCTGTCTCTGACCTGGTCTCCTGGGTGGACCTCCAGCTCTGTCTCCTGCTGCTTGTGGCTGGACCCTGGAATGTCCCCTGGACTCAATCCATCAGCTTGCCTGTAGGGGATTGTCACTGGAGCCTGTTATCCCCACCCTGTTCATGCCCTGTAGAATGGCACCCTAGTTGGTGAGGGCACTGTTTGCACTGGGGTCACCCTTGGCTTCTGGCTTATCCTCTCTCATGAAGCAACCCTGCTCTTGCTGTTCTCTGACACTCTCATAGATCTTGGCAGGAATACTCATTTGAAATTCTGGTAAGGGATTATCTTGTGTGCTGTTTGGTTATCTAATTTTATTGTATCTTGTTCAAAAAATGCAAGTTGTGCTTATCATAAAGCAATGTTTAATCTCTACTCTTCCCTTGTACAATAGGTATGAGGCTCTGGAAGTGGAAGCAAACAGTGATGAAGATGATGGCCCACCTAGGTTGGAGGTGTTGCCAAGGTTAGGTGAGCGGCTGAGGTCACTTGGTTTGTTCAGCTTGGAGAAGAGAAGGCTGAGGGGTGACCTCATTGCAGTCTACACCTTCCTCAAAGGGGGCAGCAGAGAGGGAGGTGCTGATCTCCTCTCTCTGGTGATCAGCGATAGGACACGAGGAAATGGAATGAAGCTGCGTCAGAGGAAGTTCAGATTGRACATTAGGAAAAGGTTCTTCACTGAGAGGGTGGTCGGTCACTGGAACAGGCTCCCCAGGGAAGTGCTCATGGCACCAAGCCTGTCACATTTCAAGGAGCATCTGGACAATGCTCTTAGCCATATGGTTTAGTGTTAGGTAGTCCTGCGAGGAGCAGGGAGTTGGACTCAATGATCCCTATGGGTTTCTTCCAACTCAACACATTCTATGATACTATGATTTGCAAAGCCCAGGACACTTCCTACCGGCTGTATGGAGGCAATGCTGTTATAGGAACAAGGCATTTCCATGAGGAAAATGAACAGTGTATGGAAGGCCACATTTGCTGATCTAACTCTAGTCATCATTTTAGAAAGACAGAGCAATTTGCAGCCAGTTGGGTATGAGGAAGCGATGCCACTTGATGAGTTGGCAGGACTTCTTGCATGCTCTTTTCCCAGCTTTGGCTGCCTGCAGATGGGTTGGCTGTGCTGCTGAACAGCCACCGTGACCTCTGACCGTGGGCGGAGCAGCCCAATAGCACAAAAGAAGGTATGCTGTTGCCTACTGATTAGGGAATTGGAAAAAGGGCATTTCAACACACCGACTTATGCACAGGGCCTCTGTAGGCTTGATAATGTAGCCAATTCCCTGGACTGCAGGACAAAGGAGGGTGAAAGGAGGAGTTGAGTATCCTGCGTGAGCTATCCGTAGACCTAAGCTAATAGTAGCCATCAGCAGCTAAAGCAGACRGGGGTCAATGAGCTTTGCTCTCTCTCTCCTCCCCTACCACTGAATCCACAACCAAAGCTTGGAACATGTTGTAATTGYCAGTCATTTTATAAGTAGCAAATTACTGAGCACCTTAAATAAAGAGGAAAGAAAAGGGCATGTACCATCAGAGGTTAATTTGTAAAGCATGATGGCCCTTGGGCCTACAGAAGGGCTCCACAGCTTCATTAATACAGGTTATTTTGGCATGAGTTGCTCTGCAGGGAATTTTCCTTGAATGTTCAGTAGGCTTCAATGATGTAAGAATTGGATTAGGTGTCCTGAGCAAGGAACATGGCAGTGGCTATGTCTCAAGAGGCAACCTAAACCTTAACCCATATCGAGGTGATACCTAACTCATCCAAGAGCTGTGGAGGTGATGGAGTCTGGTTTCCTATGGTTTTGTCTTGCAGTGGTGTTCTCTGCTGCCTAATTAGATGCAAACTCCAGTTGTTTCCCCAGGACTAGAGAGTTCAGGACAATTCACTCTCTGCACTCAGCCAGGACGTCCATGCTGTAGCCTTCTCAGTGGGAGAGTTCATGGGGATTTTCTCCTCACTAGCTGCTTGCCTATTTGCCTAGCTGGAGGAACTTAAAATATCTGAGGCTGCCATGTCTTTGTTACATTGGACTGGTTGGCTAGCAGGATCAAAGGTTACTGGGAGGAGACCGACTCAAGTTATGCATACACATAAACATACACACACGGTGTGCGATTACATTAACCTCATTGCCTTAGGAAACTAAGCTACAAGTAGCATGAGATGTAGTAGGATTATATGAAAAACGGTATTTTCCTCACATAGCAAGACAGTCAGTTAAGTTTGTTTGGACAAACTTGGTGGTTCAGTGACATCTGAACATATACATACATACACAGAGAGAGAAAATTATCAGCAGAACAAAAAGGGACAAAAGAAACCCACCTTGAAAATATACACAAGTTACTACCATATTTTTGAAGTGTGGGTGTGCTTGTAATACAACATACACACACGGGTGTACTGAGCAGTGGGTATAATTTAAGGTATGTTACTTAAAGCAAGTAGAATCATTTTTATTCTCCTTACAGAAATAAAGAACAATATATTCAAGATTTGTAGTGGAATTACTTTTTTAAAACTACCTAGTGGACTACTGTCCTGGCTATAKTGGACAGCAAGTCCATCCGCAGTGTTTTCTTTCAAAAGAAAAGGAATCCATTTCAAATGTCCAAAACACAACCATCTAGCCATGGCCAAGTCGATTTGTCCTAAGCATCCCCTTACGGATGATTATAGGCTACGTTTGGCTCTGCTTCTTGTTTCACATGGAACAAGATGCTGCGGCTGCTCCTCTAACCTATACACTGTCGTAGTGGTCACGACGTGGTTACAGAGTTACCCGCTGCTCCAGAGCTGTTGTGTGGATGTTAGATTAGGGCAAGATGCTGTTCCCAATACTCAAGTTTTGCCTCATGCCAAGGCTATTTTTGGGTAAGTTGCTCCGCAGAGAATTCCTCCCCAGCATTCGATAGGCTTCGATGTTGTAGGAATTAAGTTAGGCGTCAGCTGAAATCTGCAATCCTGTCTGGTGTAATTGTAAACAACTGAGGTTAAGTTGTAGACGGCAAGAATCAGCTACTTAAATTCATCGTGACTTGCACAATACTTGGTAGGTAGTAAAATAATAATTCATAAAAGCAAGGATGGCAGCGTTTAGTTCTGAATGGTATCTGTGGAGCTATTTCCTTTCTTTGAAGTTTAAGTATTGAAAGCACTAAGTACTTGTGCACAGCTGAGTTCATTGTAGACATTTCTGAAAACAGCTATGAATATATTTACCTCTCCAAACTTGAGTAAGCCTCTGGTAAGTGCAAAATACTGTCAAGTCTGTTTTGCATTCTCTCAGTTAATGTTTTGATGTCTCTTCAGCTTTATGCTACCACGGAGTTGGCAAGGCACAGGCAAAGCATTTTTTCCCAGCTCCCAACCATATCATAAACTCCACAGGCTTATAAGCAGTATTTATTCTGGTGACATTCCCTAATGCAGCAAGTAGAAAGATGCCTAACAGAGAAAAGAGATCTGCATCTCTCAAAGATAAATTTAGGACAAATAATTGCTAATAGAAAAAGTTTTACTATACTGTGGAAGAAAAGTTTCAAAGGCTAACTCACCACAGATTGCAATTGTTCTTGTATAAAAGCTGCTTTGAACTGTGCATGGCAATCTGGCTCCCTGCTTGGGACTGCTGGTACTGGGCGATGATCTGGCGATACTCCTCAGGGAACCTTTCTTGGCATGCCCTGCACTCAGCCCCCTCCGAACCCAGCCTTCACAGAGAAGTAGAGAAAGCAATAGCATAGGGGCATCTCCTACAACATATTCCTTGTAGTTGTCATACAACTCAGTTGAACTTTATGCAGGAGGTGAAGAAGCCTCTGTGTGGAAGATGACAAGGAGCATCCCCAGGTCCCAGCAATGAGGGACCACAGTCCCTTTCCTTCCTCCCCCTTCTCCCTGTATCTGTACAGATAAATCTGTATCTGGTATTGCAAGCCATAGACATTCAAAACTCTGTCACACAGAAACAGCGTGATTGGTTTTAGGAATTATGTCATCTTAATAAATATGGGCTCTGCTTCTTTGCCTGTTGGTGGTGCATCTAGCACCAGATCATCTTTTCAGGCTTTTTAGGTTTTTTATGTCAAGGGAAAGGGATTTACTTCTCTGTCCTGTATTTTTTTATTTATTTGCCAGTCACTTCAATACCAATTTTTAAAGTTTTCCTGCAGCACCGATGAGCATGGCGTTTTCTTTAAAAATATGTGGATTGGAATTCTGTGTTAAACCAAGGTAGAGGATTTAAGAAAGATACTAAATATCACAGGTTTCACACTAGAACAAGTGTTGTCCAAACTATTATTTATAAAAATGGCCTAAGTGAAATACGAAGAGTCCAATGAATAGCAACAGCACAACTTTGATAACATGCATCAGAATCAGACAGGCTTCACAAAACGATGCCAGACAGCAAGATAGAAATCAAATCATTCCCTTATCAGATGAGAGCATCATAAAAATGCCCTCACAGAAGAGCTTCAGGACCCTGGAGTACTGAACACCTCTGAAAAACTTCAAGGTTGCAAGAAATATAAGGAAGTATTGAAAACTATTGGAGACTGCAACCAAGGAGAAAGTCATTTGGGGATGCTCTAGAGGTCAAAACTCCTTAAAGGAAACCCGGCATAGCCAACCTTCAAAAGCTTGATTAGGAGAATTCTGTCTTCATATGCTACAGACTCAGCAAACAGACTATCTTAAATCAAGATGTAATTTGTACCCTCTGAGGGTCACTTATCTCAGTTGAACTGTAGTTTTGGATTGAACATGGAAGTTTTAGCAGTTTGTACCATTTGAATGAAGTTTTTTGAATACCCATACAACTGGCAGGTCCTTCTGCAGGGTTCAAATCCTGCCGTGGAGAAGAAAGACTCTCTTGGGTCTCATGGGCTCTGGTTCAGACCCCAAAACAACTGGGCACCTCATTTGCCCGCTGTCCTTTCTCAACCTGGACTTCCAGAAGAAGCCATGATAGGCAAGTATCTCTGTCATCCCGGAGCTCTGCAGTTCAGAGCAAGACCACCAACACTCAACAGATGTGTCCGCCTCACCACAACCTATTCAGCAAGAAGCCAGGTAAGGATTAAATTTCCTCGATGGGGTGAGCAGGGCTATTGGCAAGTCCTGCGCAAGAGCCATAAGCGTTCTTTATTCCTAATTCATATGGCTTGGCTTCTGGGAAGCAAATTATTGGTCTGTGCTGGTATGCAATCACCTTTTAATCAAGTGACCGAGTCTTCTTTTTTGTTATTTAAAAATTCAGGCCTGGTAATGGACTATAATTATTCACCGGGAGCACTTTTCAGGTAAAGGTCTCAAGTAGCATCCTTAAAGTTTCACAAAACTCTTGTGAGGTAAGAATTAATGACTGGCTCTACAGATTGGTACATTTTGCTCTGGGAAGGCAAGAGTCCAATTTCATATAGGCAATTATAACCCCATGGCACCCATACACTTTGGCAAACGTGGGCCACGATGTTTTGCCCGCAGTGGGAACGTGGGGTGGCTGGTGCTCGATTGCCCACGTGTTTTGCCTGCTAGCCATATTCTTTAGCCATTGGGCTCTTCTGCCTGGAGCAACCAAGTGCTGTGGTCAAGGTGCACTGCAGGCTACTGCATGTTTTGCATAAGAGGTGGGCTCTGGCTACAAGGTAGCCCAGCTTTTGTTTGCTTCCTTCTTCAGATTGCTTTTTCCCTGCTCTCTAGCTAATACCTAGGAGGTTATAACAACCTAGGCAGTGAACAGAGTAAAATGCAAAACTCCTAATAATAGTCACATTGGACTGAAAAATACTAGCTTTAATCCTTTTTGTGTGTGTGTCTGCATTTTCCAGCATCTATAAAACCTTATTGATGAAGTATTAAAATACAGCAAATGTCAGTCAAGCATTTCTACAGACTTAAAGCCATGTTTCAGTAACTGTCTATTCCTCCTGGAGTGAGAGACTGGGGAATGGTGAAGCTTTCTTGTGTGTTTTATAAAGGCAGTAAMCCTCATGTGAGCTGTTTTAAGAGTGAGATGAGTTCTCTGTTGAGATGCTTAGTGGGGAAAGCCTCTGTACGCAGAGGGCCAGCCCGCTGCAGATGCCTGTGCTCTCCTGCAGTCATCCCATCTCTTCAAGTTTGTGGACTTAGTATTGGATCTGATATCATTTGGGAATGTTTGTTTTGGTTTTGGCAAGCATGTTTGCTAAGTCCCTCTCACTTGACTTCTCATGAGTTAGTGCGTGTGGATTGTCTACTTGCATTCTTTGTACCATGTTCGCCATTTGATTTCTTCTTATAGTGCTTTAAGCAACTCAACTAGTTATCATGTTTGTGCACAGGAATGTTTGAGGGGAGCTTTATTTCTCCAGATACAAATACTAATCCATTAATTAAATGCATTTACGAAAAAAACAGGAAATTATTTTGTGACAAGAAGGTGTGAGTATAAGAACTGTTGGTGAATTTGATTACTATGTTTTTTTTCTTAAAATCACAGACAGTTTATACTCCTATATAGAAAAAGTCAATAATATTTCCAGAGCATGTTTAATATTTCTGAAGCAGACTTAACTCTTAGAGGATTCTCCTTTCCTTACCTTTTCCTACGTGCGACGTGATGTGCTCTCTTCAGGCACTGTTCTCGTACATACAGATTGAGTCATCCATTCAGGGAGTAGAAACCATGTTCCCGCGCTGAGTCACACTGGCCAAATACAGAGTGCCAAGGATCAAAAAATGCAGAGGAACCTTTGCTTCAAAGAGCTTTTGGAAATGGAACGTTTCTTAACTATTACAAACATTTGTGAGCAATTCTGACAAATCTGTAAAATTCATGGCTATCCTTGAAGAAAAGGAGTAGTTCCAAGAACGGATGAACTAATGCAACCTAATTTCCTATAAATTTCTATTTCATTAAAGAAATATGTAGAAATCCTGTAAGAGTTAAGTCTATTTAATTATTCTAATCTTTGGTGTTTGAAGAGGATGAGAAGTTCAGTGGAAATCTTTATCATTACATTTCTATCTCTCTGAGGGCACTTTCTAGTATCTAACAAGAATTTCTTCTCAGAAACCAGGTTAAAAGGACCTTCTATTTTTGGTAACTAGCAGTCACCAAACTGGAAGCGGTGCCTGAAGTGTTAGTAGTAGCAGGGAGGGAGGTGCTGCTGGAGGAGAAACTTAGGAAGATCCYGTGTTGAAAGACAAAGCAATAAAGCAAGTCAGACAGTGATAAAGTTATTTGCCTGCATATGAAATAAACTTTAAGTCTCCTATAAGTCTGCTTAGGATTGCATTACCTGATAAAGCAGCAGTTTTATTCAGGGTCAAATGCAACCTGGTACCTTGCAGAGTAGCTTCCTGTTTGAATATACACAATGAGAAATTAGACTGATTTGTCTGGTTATGGAATAGCCGAAAGCATGTTGAGGTGCTTGAGTTCAGGCATCGATCATTGTTTGGGTGCGTTTGGTTTTGGTTTTGTTTTGATTTTACAGAACTGCTATAAACAGCTTCTGAATAACTTCTGAACTTGAGCCCTGCTTATGAGGTAGGATAGGTCCAAAGTTACACAGCACTGTTTCTGTTCACAACCAGCGCTGTTCACGTGTGACTGAACTCGTATCTGGGCAAAAGTACACACCAGGCAGACTAAGGGGAGCAAAGTATCATAAGCCTCTTCCTTCTGGGATGGAGTAATATTCAGCTTATGACTCTAACCAGAACACTGCAGATGCAGTAATTTGACCAGTGCTGGTCAGTCTGTGCTAACTGGCTTGGCAAGGATGATTTGAAACAATCTGCATCAGATTGGACAGGAACCCTGCATAAAGTTTGGAGGAAGGGGCTTAGATCATAGAGAGCAGGAGTATCACTAGAGCTATTTCTTTTAAAGAAGAGCAGTTTAACTTCACAAGTTTATAGGTGATCTAGTGAGCAATACACGAAACAAGACGCAGTTGTGTACCACACATGAGCTGCTGTAAGACTTGAAGCTGTGAGGTGTCTGTCAGACAGTGAAGGGGTTATTGCTTGGGTAAAGCTCTCAGCAGAGCTAGCTGCAGTGCCATGTACTCAGGATATGATATGCCTGTGAGATTTGTTTCTGACAAAATAATATTAATAACCTGATATCCTGTGGGAGGACTCTGGAAGTGCAAAAATTGCGAAGCGTGGGCCCATCTGGAATGAACTATTTTCAGATTGCTTCTAAAATTGCACTTAAAATCATGGAAATCGATATTCTCCACAACCTGTTTTCCTTTTGTTTCCTTTCTCCTCCCAAGGCTTTTAATTTTTGCATTTCCAAACATAGCAATTTAAAACTACGTGGAAGAAGTCAGGCCATTTGCCGCTGTGGAAAGTGTTGAACAAGACACACTTCTGGRACCTGGCCACCAGCCGCACTGCATTTCGTCTAGCAAGGCTCCTGCTAATTACATAAGGGCTTTAAAGGAGATAGCAGCTATGATAAATAAGCAAATAAAAATCCCAGCTCTCTACAAAGTGGGAACTGTTTTCCCTTTTTCTCCACTGTGACTATAAACCCTTCCCGCTGACGCTAGAGAAGAGCTAGCAGTGCTGCACGCCCGGCAGCATCCTGGCAGCTGCCAGCTACCCCAAACAGCTCAGCGTGCCCGGGAACATCCACGCTAGCCAACGTCGTGCAAAAGGGCTCGCTGGCTGCCTGCGCAGACCTGCACAGCTATTCGAGTGTGTGCTCTGYGAATACCGGCAGTACCACCCAGACTTCAGTCATTAGCCTAAGGTCATCAGTACATTTCTGTGCATGGGAGTGTCTGCATTTTATGTATCACTATGGCTTGTCTGGGTGTGTATATATTTGTTTGTGTGCTTGCCCTGTAATGATCCAACCTATCTTACGTGTATATTTTAAAATATTTTATAAAGTGAGGGTAGATATCRTTATCTAAAGGAAAGTGAAGCACGGGGTCAGAGGTTATGCCCTTCGCTGAAGGATACAGAGCAAGTCATTGGCAGAGACGTGACCAGGACACCGAGTTTCTGACACGAAGCCTGCAGTCCCACTAAACCACATTACTTTTTGTGCCTCGTCTGTTCAGGAAACATTATGAATTGTAGATTGTCTAACATGCATTCATGCTGTTGTGTTCAGAAAGCCCCATGGCAATGGAGAGAGGAAATTGTATTTCTTTACCTAAGGACCTTTGCCACTACTGCTACTACCGACAGCAAGACTTCAGCAACAATTTACATTGTCTAAAGCCTGAACGGCAAATAACAGCTAACAAAAGCGCTCGCGTGCATCCTTTAGCAAACATTTGACAGTGTGACCTGCCAAGTCCAGCTGCATTCATTTCCAGTGACCAAAGCAGGTGGTCATGGACCCAATTATGACCGGGAATGCTAAATCAGAGTCCTGCAGACGACCCAATCTGACAATTAGTCCAGCCCTCTGCTTTGCTGCGGGTTTGTTTACAATGATCACTCTTTCTTGAAATGATTAGTTTTGGTTAGTATGGCAGAGTTTACTGAAAAGCAGGTTGTTTGGTTGTTTGGCAACTTTCAGGTTTTGAATTTTTTCCTTCAGAATAGCTTTTTCCCCAGAATTTTTCAATAGAACAAAAATGTAGAAAGAATCACTTCTGGGAGTGACACGTTTTGTCCATAAGATGTTTTCTTTAGGAACAATATTAAAGGAAGTCTAGAAATGAAAATCATTCTTAAACAATAAATTAAAGCATTTCAATTTCAAAATGCCTGAACAGACTGGAAAGAATATTTTGGATTTTTTTTTTAACAAAACACAATTTCTGGAAAAATAGAAGCAGCATTCATTATCAGTACAGCCTGTTCTGCGCTTCTCACAGAAAGCTAAAATTTACATGACAAATGTGCCCACCTCCAAAGTAGACTATAAACTCAGAGAACCAACCAAATAAATCACTTTGCAAGAGACAAATACTTTCCTTTGGTCTTTTTTTAGACTGCAAGCCCCTTAGGGCAGGGATAGTCTTTATTTTGTATTATCTATTGGGCCAACCCACAGCTGAAACTTAACAAGTAATAGTTTCTACCAGACTTGATTCACATCATAAAAATCAGCTTGTGCACTCTTGTTGACATCTCTGCGTAGGACAGGAACTGAGCAGATATTCAGACTGGATGTTGTTTCATTTCAAGTGGAGTTAGTGAGATAATATGGTGTAGACTGCAGAATTTGCTCACTAAAATAACATGATTTTTTTTTATTCGTTTCTCAGCTCTCTCAATCACATTCTCACTGTAGATTATGAACTGCGAGCAATATATGAAATTAAAGCAGTCAAAGAACGTAAGTGTATTTTTGTAACATATTACATGAGTTCATTTCAACGCTGACCTACCTTTAGGCTCTGTAGTCATTGAACACAGTTCTGTTACAGCAAAAATAACTAAGAAAGAGGATTTTTTCCCTCACTCTTTCTTTTTTTTATGTGAAGAGGACAGACAAGCTTGAAACAAACTCAGTTCCTTCTCCTTCCCTCTCTGCCTCCCCCCCCCAAAATCAGTTACAAACATAATTCATGAGGCTATAATCTGATGAGTTTGATCTTTTGTAGTGGTACCAGCAGACAGGTTGGACCACTGGGCATACCCAACAGCGCAGAGCAGAAAATGTACTTTCTGTCTTGCTATATGCTCAGCTTTTCTATGGGAAAAAATAGATGTCCAGAAGTCTTCACAGATAAAACGCTGTCACCTTTCTCTGTCRTGGCAAGTTATTTTGGGGAATCTGCTGCTTGGGATGAAGGAAGGTCAGGCAACAAGTGTTAATGGTCCTGAGTATCCTTGTCTTTTGTGAGACTCTGCTAGGATCTGTGGAAGCCGTATGCATGCCTATGGAGGCCGGTCTCTTTTCTTAGTGCTGTTCAAAATTGCAATGCCTCTGCACGTGGATAGGCATATGGACAGGTTCAATAAGCTCTTAGAGGACCACATTCCTCAAATAACTTGTCAGGATCTTGTTCCTGCAATTTGTTTGAAAATAAGATCAAGAGCTTGTCCTACAGCCGTGTAAATCAACAGGGCTGTGTTTAGTTGGGCAAGCTTGAATGTAGACTGAAGTGCTCGGCACACTTTCCTTATTTTGCTCTTTGTTATGCAGTGTTTTCCTAATATCATGCATGCATTGTACAAAGCAGAGATTTACATATTCAGTATTGCTAAGATAGTGCTCCACACTGAAGGCCAGATTCCAAAGCCTTTACTCATGGTGAGTAGGTCCCTCCTCCATGAGTAATGCCTTGGAGATCAGGGAAGCTCCTAGTGAAATGAAGCGTTACTTAACACTGGGTCAAGCTTTAGAGCCTTTCCCGGTAACATTAGGGACAAATATTGTTTCTTCCCCTCCTGTACCTCTGGGTCGATCCAATCCCACACATACAGATCCTGGGTAGGTTTGTGTCACGTGGGAGTGATTTACACAGCCAACAGCCAGAAACACGTAGGCAGCAGCCTGGTATCGGAGCCGAACCAGGGGAACTCAACCCAAATTATCGCCCACCGCTAATGGATATCTCAGAGATCTGGCAGTCCCTAGACTCCCGTCACTCTACAAGTATTTTCTGTAGCTGGACAGAGCATGTGTCCCACTCCATGAGCTCAGGGAGAGAGCAGCTCCTGAGCTGACACCAGGAAAAATCCCTCTTTGCTGTTCAAAACTAGCTCCGGTGGTGGTGGATGAGGGCCATTCCCTCCCCAGAGGAAGAAGAGTTGTTCTGTGTACGTAAATGCCTGAAGAGCTGGGGAACAGTGCCTAAGGACTTCCACTTTTGCTTGCCTGTATTAATTCAGTGCAACAGGAGAGCAGCTGTACTGTGTCAAACAAAAATCAACGCTTCCATGATACCTCTCCTTCCCCATCCCACCCGACCCCAATGGCTGCCGCGGTGTTAGGCCTTCCCTGAGAGTGATTGCACTTGTGTCCCTGTATTTAACAACCCTCAATGAACTTGAACTCTTCCGTGAATTGCTCACGTACRTCACAACGTCCTGCAGTGATGAGCTCCGCAGCAAAGCTGGGCACTGAGGGGAAAAGCGCAGCTTTGGTAAAATAATGTTGTTGTCGAGTGTGGGCTACGGGGCATGCAGGAGATGGCCGGTGACCTCTGCTCTTCTTGGGCAAGTGTTGGCAGCACAAGTTTCCCAATGTCCTGGCCCTGCCCCCAACAAAACTTGTGCCTGTAGCAACACCGTTGCTATTTGGGTGGGAGGTCGTCATCAGTGTTAGACCCAGATTTATGAAGACATTGAAGTATTTAATTCTTACGCTGAAAGAAAAGATTTGCGCTGTGTTGAATATGAAGTCTAATCTGCCGGCTTTGAGTAGAGGCATATTGGTGAAACATTGGAAGAGAGCTTGCAGGACTTGTTATACTTGTTCTGTGAATAAGACGAGGCTTTCTATTTCCCAGACTGTCGTTCTGACAAATTTTACAGGCACTAAAGTAAACAAATGCTTTTCCTAGAGAAATGCTGCTATTAAAAATGCTCAGGCTGGATTTTTTTTTTTTAAATGGAAAGAAAGCAAATACATCATTCCATTGTGATTGCCAATGGCAGTGAATTATTTGTCTGCTTTGGACCTGCCTATAGGCACATACGAAACCATTACACAGCAAAACCCATCCGAGTTCATTGCCCTCTTTCACACTGGGCTCTGGGTAAGTGTAAGTGGCCTCCACATCACAGGCTAAAGAGGAGGGTTGCAGCATCCATACCAGCTGAAACCATGAAGTTTGCTGCTCACAGGCTCTGTTGCCCCCACCTGCCCCACGCATACAAAGCAAGGGCCTCCCCCAAGCTTTTACCCTGCTTTTAATCCCTCCTAGAAAATGAAGTGTCAGATGTTCATATTAATGTAGTGGTTAACCAGCCTGTGGTAAGAACTCTTTACTGGACTGGCTTGATTTATACAGTACTCGTTACCACACCAGTAATTAAGACTGAACAGAGCAGCAATGCCAATGTTGTATCTATCTCATCGACTTTGCCATCTTTCTATTTCAAGGATGAAGCTTCGCTTAAGAGTGAGAGTGCAGCTGTTCCCTCAAACAGCAAACACCCTCTCGGATATACCAAACCAAAATCATGGTGAAAGGTCAAGATTTTAAGAATATTTAGCATTCCTAAAGCGTGCCCTGGCTGTAAAGCACCATGTAGTTATTGAGTTGTTATTCTTAAAAATTATTTAGCTATTTGTGCTACTTGTTATCCCCATTTTACAGAGGGGAGGTTGGGCTCAGACAGACTTACTGCTTACGAAGCCCTGGCTCCTACTTCAGCATCTAGTTTTTCAGGCCACACAGAGAAATCTACCTCCTTTGGGAAAGATTTTTTTCCTTTTTGCACTTGTGAGATGCATAGGTCTCCCAGAAAGGCAGTGACGAGCTCTCACTTGTGTTTTTGAGACTTTTTCATTGTCATTCTTATTTTCCCTTTGCCATCTTCTCTCTACTCAGATAAGCCTGGCATTCACGTATGGCCAATCTTCTGGTTCTTGAGAAACTGCAAATGAAATGCGACCTCCTTGGTTTCCTTTCCCGAGGGAAGTCCATGTGAGCTGGCAGCCAACTCTGCAGGGAAGCCCTCTGAATTACGTGTGGGCTTGTTCAAGTAGGTCTGGCTTCTGTTGCACTTTATGTTAGCTTCAGGGGTGAGATGCAGAGATAAAAACAAAGGTCAGGAGCAGATCTGTGAATGACAAATATCAGGATCGTGGAGCGCATATGCCTCTCCCATTAGCCATAACAACWTTGGTCACCTTGGACCACACTGATGTCCTGATATAGTCTCTTTAAACAAAAAAAAAAGCCTCGAGAGAGCATTCAGACATACTGCAGTGTGCTCCAATTCAAATAAGGTCGTGGAGTTGCACTCTCTAAACCTGTCATTATTCCTGAGGCGCTAGCAAGGACATCAAGGGCACATTTCAACTGTTTCAAGTCAGGCAATTGCAGCTTCTTGCCAGCTCCTGATTTTTTAGCCTGGAAGCAAGATTCATGCAGTCACTCCGTCTATCGGTCCCTGTCCCTGTTAACTAATTTTAACCAAATTCCATGGAAGAGTGAGGACCTCACAAGCCTTGTGAAACCCGGCAGTAGGTAGAGACGAGAGGTTGCAGCCTCAGCAGCTATCTGTTCTGTTGCCATCAGCCCACATGCCCAATTAACATGCACACATCTCCGTATCGGCTGCCTCTAATCCAGCTGGCGTTGGAGGGAACAAGAGGGTATTGCAGATGACAAGCAACAAAAGGAGAAAGCAAAATCATTTGTAGGAAACCAGTCTTCAGTAGTTCCTCTGCTGAGAGGCCCAGACATTTGTTTTCCTTCTGCTGTGACCATAGAGAAAACAGGAAGATTTTAAACCACTCATCCATTTGCAGACTCATCTGCAATTCCCACAAGACCCTCGTCTCAAATTAATAGATTAGGCAAGGCGCATAGTGAAAAAGCACTTGCTCACCCAAGTAAACCAGAAAAGCCAAAGTATTGGTTTGCATGAGCAAGTGCTCGCTGGGTGAGCGAGGGCCAGGTAATGCAGCATGAATACACGAAGGAAGAAGATTACTGAAGTTTAAATTCATAAAACCTTGAGGAAGCTTGAGTCATTGATGATAAATTTCTGTCTTCAGAGGAAATTAGTTTTAAAGGAAAAGGAGCTGGTTTAAAATATAGTTAAAGTATCAAATTGCATGTATTTATGCGAAGTCGCTTTCCCACTCCCACAGACTGGGAATAGAAATTGTGGTCCTCGCTTGCCTCTTTGAAAACTGCAGCATCAGTTCTTTTACAGTCAAATAAGCAGCGAGGTYAGGAAGGAAGCCGGTTTGGAGAAGTTAATGCTTTTGCGCTGGGTCTCATTTTTTAAATGAGTTAAAATTCTCTAGTTCTGGAGAATTGGCTGGGAAAGGAAGTAATGCATAAGATCAAATGACGAGGAGCTTGTAGTTGGGGAGATGCTTATGAAGATGGGGTGATGGAGAATGTGAAGTAGCCTACCCAATCTGACCCATTTCAGAAAAAAAAATGGCAGGAGACAGGTCGCTTTATTCTCATATGTCCCTGCGCTGGTTTATGGTATGCTTTTTATTATACCAGGATATTGTGTTCTTACCAGCGGTGCAGGATATCACACGCTGGTAGCTGGGGGGTCTGATGGAGGTTGGAGTGTGCACACGGAGTTGATTAGAGGTTCTCATCCTCTCGGTGGCAAGTCACGTGGGGATTTTAAGGTCTGAACCTGAGTTTGGAGGAGAGGAAGCTGTGGAGACAGCTATATCTTAATTACCTCTGGAAGGTTTACTGAAATGCTCGGAGAATTGCTCATCCCTCTGAACAGAAGGGGAGTACTGCCATCAAAGCTGCTGGGAGCTCAAGAAGTAAATACCAGGGAGTTGAGATCAAACAGATATCCCGAGGTGTGCTGGGGACCACGTTATAAATAGGAAGGAAGAAAAAGCTCGGAGCATTCAGGTGACCCCTCTCAACCCCTCTTTGTAGCCATGTTTTGACAGCAGCTAAAACGTGATGTCAGCCCTTGATTATCTGGTTTGTGGATTAACTAACTTTCTCTCCATCCAGTAGCAGTACCCGATTCCTGAGGATGCAATGGCCAGCCCTGGCTCCTGCCCTGCCTGCTGATGTGTGCTGATGGACCGGCTCTGCAGAGCTGCCTGGTTTTTTTTCCAAGGCGGATGTTTTCAGCCCATTCTTTTCATTACAGATCTTATGTATATTTTGTATTATCCAGGGTTTTACTTCATCCAGCTTATCTGCAGTACCGCTGGGTGATAGGGAGTGCTTGGCATTCTCATCCCACTGCCATTTTCATACCGAGCGGTTTTCTAGGTAACCCGTGAAAGACTGGGTTTGTTTATATTCTGGGTTTGGGGTCAGCCCAGTCTGGAAACCTCAAAGGCTGAAGYTGGGATCCAGGTCCCGTCTTGCCTTCTAAAGATCAAAACTTCTGTAGGAAGTCAAATATTTCATTGTTGTTTTTTTTTTTCTTCTAGAAACAGCAGATTGCAGTCAAGGGTACTGGCAAAGAGAAAACAAGAGAAAGGGAAATAAGGAAGAGTGTAAAGAAATCCCATTTGTAGAAGCATTATGGTGTGGATCAGGAGTGTGCTTTTGAAGGTGATTCCCTTCGTGACATGGCTTGGGGTGCACAAGCTCCGTTTCTTCCAGATGAAGCTAAACTGAAAGATGCGCTCCAGGGGCACATGTAGCACACTCCAACCAGAAATGGACATTCAGTCCATAGGATCACAAAAGAGGCAGTCTGAACTAAAACACCCAGAAACACATGCAGTGAGGATGTCAGGACCTCTGTACCAGCTGTTTTGTTCCTCTGTACCAGCTGTTCTGCTTTACAGATCCAACCCTCCAGCACTGCGTTACTTGCCCAAATCTCAGTTTTAAATATTGCACATTACTACACTGACCAAATTTCCATAAGGCTATCTTCAGGGACATTTAAATTGGCTCATCCTCATTAGAAAATAAAGATGCCATTGGTGGGAAGTCAGGCACTGCACGACCTCTCTAGTCTCCGGAACCTGCTCTTCTGCTCAGTCGTGTTTGGTGGTGGTCTCCAACACACTGCAGAAAACATCTACTTGAGAAGGATTTCAGAAGTTAAAAATATAAAGGGAAAAAGGCAACTGGCTGCCTGGCCATGTCCTATAGGATTTGTTTCAGCACAGTTGCAATATCTCTGSGATATAGGTTAGATTAATCATATTGAATTGCCCAGCCTTTGCCACATATGTCTTTATTATTTAGCTATGCAGTGCTGAATAAAATGTGATAGAATTTTTTTTCAAGCATTATGACTTATTTTGCTTTAAATAAAAATGACAATCTACTCTGTGGTTAAAATGCTTTGGAAACACAACCTCAACGTACATGACAGAAAAATCCTTTTCCCGTTCTATTCAGCAACAGCTTTGCTACTGGGCCAAGTTTTCATGCAGAAAATGGCAAGGTAATGATTTCAATGGCATATCTCTGGAGTCACAGAGAAGCAACAAGCAATGAAGTGTCTATAATTGTTAGGGTACTTATTGTCTTACAGGGCTGGGAGAAAAGAACTGATAATCATCTTTGCTTTTTTTTGGCTAGAAAGGAAAATTTGCCTACTGAGATACTCTAGTTATTGAATAAGTGCATGCTGAGATGAGTAACAAACAGAACTGCTGACTTCGAAATATTGGGAAATAGGTATGACCATGTCCATATTGGTCAATTATGCAGGGAGTGTTCCCCGCACATTGTGCTAGATCATCTGCGCTATTCATTTATACGAACAGTCCCAGGCTAGGCTGGCTGCTCTTCTCCCAAACATGGTTTGAGAGTTCGCAGAGGCCAAGGATTGCTCCTAGTAGGTAGTTTGGATGCAACCACACCCTTCTGGAGACTGAGTTTAACATTTTGGTGGACCCAAGCTGCTCTGTGGCAATTCATTCACATGCTGAAGAATGGTCCTGAAAATGTTGAATTGACTAGTATAGTCAGCCTCTGTGTGCCTTTGTTTTAATTTGAGTAACATTTAGGAATTGATGTAGAAAAGTGAGTTAAAGCAGAGATACCTCCATAATGCAAAATAAGGAGTGGATATAAGGGAAGTCTGACTTCTTTTATATTCGTTAGCCCAAATAAGGACTGGTAGCTGCAGTTGTTTAGGAGAATCACGGTGTTGCAATCTCTTATCACTCCTATCTGTGTCCGTTTTGGATGCAAACAGCAGGAGATGGCTGAATCTGAAGAAACCCCCGTTAGCCGCACCCTTGATGCAACTCACATTCTTTGTGCGTTGACTCAGGGCTATCAGCTTTCCTCACTCTCTCTTTGCCATAGATTTTGCAGCACGACAGACACCTGAGGAGACAGTATTTTGAGCAGCCGCTTGCTATATTTGCACGTGATACTGAACTTCGGGTGGGAGCTGGGTAGGGGTAGATCAAAGGGCTTTACGGGGAAGGGATGGGGCAGGATAAGCACAACCAGCCCCAGCCAACCATCACACCTGAGCTCGGCTTCATGGCACTTTTACTCTTCCTAAGGCAAAGTTCAGGGCACGGGCTCATGCCTTGTTGTCCCTCTCTCTTTGTCACTGTGGACATACCTGGGCTATGACAGCCTATTCAGTGGGTCAGGAATTAAGTGAGCAAAGGTATAAAGCTCCTTCTTCACTTGTTCAGACAGACAGTGAGAGTAATGCAATTAGCAGTATTAGCGTTCATAATCAGACACCTACCATTAGTAGTCACTCATCTTGAATAACTATATGGTGTGATSTGGTGACTTCAGCTCCACTTCTACTGACATCCGATTTATTGACAGCATATTCAAATTGTATTTGCTGAGATGTGTGATTTCTGGTTGAGCGAAAGACTATATGTAAAATGAGTGTAATGAGTGTGTCACCTTAACAAAGTACAGAAATAAGGCAGAAGCTTGTTTCTATGTAGGAAGCTACTGCACTGTTTAGTAACAAAGATTTCGGATATAACATAACCTCATTCCATCACAGTATCAGTCCTTATGTCCTTACCCATACAAACTGTAAAACTTACTTAGGTAAAAACGTAGCAAGAAATGTCTAGCTTCAGGATTTTTTAAAGTATGTGAAAAAACACAGTAGTCCCTACATGATGTTACAAACACCGAAGTGATGGATGCTTTTAAGCAGGAAATGTATTCTACCCTTTGAAATGATCTAGTAGATGGCAATGGAGATGCCATATTCCCCAGCAGTTCAGTAGAGATTTTGCGAGAGGGGAATAATAACTGCGTGGGAATTAAAACTGCATACTTTTGTCAATATAGTATAGTTATTCCCATGATACCCTGATAACATTGTTCAGTTTATGTTATGAATTGTAATGTTTATCTTGAATACTGAAAGAATTTGCTATACCCTTTTTTTGTTTCGTGTAATTATTTTAGATGTTAATGAAAATGCACAAAGCAATTTATTTTTTCTTTTCTGCTTTATACTGGACAAAAATTGAGGGTCTTTGCAAAGAGGAGCCATAATTCAGAGGATAGCTAGCATTTTCTCCAGTGCAATGGGTGGCATATGATCTTTGGGTACTAAAGCCCACTACAGCCACACAGGTTTTATTTTCATATTTACTTTTTTGTTGCTTACTTTCATTAGTGAATAAGCTGATGCTGCAAATCCCTATTAGAGTTTAAAACATTTTAAAAGTTTGTTTCTGAGTTAAGTGAAGCTTCCCTGGAAAATGAGACATTTAACTTGGTGACTGAGATGACAGATAAAACCTGGACATAAAAAAAATAAAGTAAGTGTAGGAACCCTCCTGAGATAACACCACGGTCACGTGTTGAAATACTGACTGTGCAACTTACTATAATTAAGGTTTAATTCCAGCACCTGTGTGTGTGTTGGTCTTGTCCTTTCTAAGTGCTGTTACACAAACAAACAAACACTGTTAAGAGAAGAGGGAGAGACTCTGAGCGTGTAAAACAGATACATTTTCATCAGGGACACTCTCTATAAGCAGCATGATCCAAGGAGGTATGAATACAATGTTTAGAATAAACAGCTCTTCAGTGATAACCCTAGCTCTGCCACTAACACTCTGCCCAAGGCAAATTATTTTCCATCTATAAAATGGAAATGATAGCTACTAACCTGCTTTACAGGAGATTTGCGAAGATAAATTAGTTAATGTTTGTGCAATGTTTTCAACATGCAAAGTGCCATAAAGCTCCATAAATTATTACCTCAGTCCTTGCTTTAAAACCTCAGCGAGGAGTCATAGAATACAAACTACAACGCAAACTACAATGTCCACAATCTCAAACACCATGCAAATGAAATCTGAGCAAGCCAGATTGTAAAACCCTGCCAGTTCAGCTCTGCTTCATTTCTCCTCTTCCAGTAAAAAAGCCTGCCCTTTAAAATCACCTTTTCAACACGCAGAGAAGAGAGGCATTGCCATCAAGGAATGGTTGCTGATGAATTTTTTTGGAGGGGCAAATGTTGACCCACTTCTCGAGGGATAATGGAAACCAATGCATTTTTTGTTTCATTCAAGGAAAGGATGGAGCAGCAGGGATTTCTTTGCTCTTGAAAGGGTTCTGAGACTATTCTGTTTTGAGGGAATGTGGAAGAGATAGGAAAAATAATCCTGCTTTTTCCACTGCTAGGGAAATGAGTTATTCATCCTCTAATAGTTACTTCTCTCCGCGTGTGGCAAAGTAAGCAGCTCAGCGGCGCAGGCAAGCGGTGGTGAGCAATCGCAGTTCAGTCCTGCAATCCAGCAGTATCTTTCTACGAAGGAATTACCAGCTTAGATGGACTTTACTTTGTAGGCCAGCGTGTTTATGCTCAATATAAAGAAGACAGGAGGTATATACGTACTATAAAGCAAGCGAGTCAAAAGGAAACTGAAGCAAGATGTTGCATTCAGTGTGATATTCTTGGTATGTAGTATTAATTTAAAAATTGGTGGTCAAAAGTTTAGCCTTTGTCCCATGACCTTTGATCCATGCACACATGCAGCTGGTAATAAAAGTTTTGCAATATGAAGGAATATTGCATGCCCATGCCGAAATTCATGTAGTTGTTAGCTTCAAAGGAGTTACACCAAAGGCAGTCACTGGGTTATGTGACCAGCTGTTTAGGGAAGATGTCATGTTTGAATTCAAACTGTTTCAGAAATTGTTCAGTTGTGTAAAAAAGCCTGAAAGCCCTGCCTGTGACCATAAGCGTCTCAAACCTCAGCCTTAGAGTCTTTTTATGTATCATCTTGTGACCTTGGCAAGTAGAGCACAGATGCCACAAAAGTAACACATTTGTGCTCATAAAGGTGGGAGGACGGAATTCACGGCAGCTTGCTGCGCAGCCCCTTCAGCGGTACTGCCACTGCCAGCAGCAGATGAGAGTCTCCTATAGTGGATATCTGCAGTGTGGGAAAGAAAATTTAAAGGGGAATTTGCCGAGTCTTCCCTTGCTCATCATGTCAGGAATGAAGGAGGACTTTAGTTAGAATCAAATAATTGGTTTTATGTGCATTTATGTAAGGGCAGTACGTGATGGGAGGTGAAGCAAGTATGAAATGTTCCTGCTCAGTATAGCAGGTAGAATCACAATTGCACGAAAAATTCTGCAAAGCAAGTATTTGTTCTTTAGCATGTTAGGACAGGACTTGGACAAGTTTCTCCATGGATTTCATATGCAAAACATGTTTTCTTTTTTTCCCTATGTTTAGTTTGTTTTTCAGTTGTCACTTTGAATCCTTACTTTTTCTAGATTTCAAAAACTCTCTTGCCTTCCATAGTGGTAGCTTGATGCTCAGCATGCATGTCTAGGGGCACATGTTTTTATTTAGTATTTATCTACAGAACTGATTTGAGGTTCATGTCTCAGTTGTCTTAATTGCTCTTCCTTTCTCATAATGCAAGCTGCAATCATTAGTGTGTGCTGAGGATGCTTTGCAAATCTTCCCTCCCTAGAAGTTGTTTTTTTTTTTTTCCTGGCCCTCTCATTTTTAAAGATCCTCCTATTTGTCTAAATAAATGAAAAAGAATAAACATAATGTTTATGAAGTTGCACTGTGTGGGCATCTTTGAAGCAAATTGCATTAATATTGTAAGCCTAGATTCTGCCCTCAGTAACAGCCACGAAACCAATCATATGAGTAGAGTTCCTCGGATGTTATAATGGCTGAGTTTACTTCAAAATACGTCTTTCACATTATTTACAAAATATAATCAAACCAGAATGTCAGCTACAGCACACAAAAGCTGACTTGTAACCCAATTCATCTTAATAAATGATTAMAAGCATGGCAGGATGATACATGGTTAAAGGCATGTGGTCAGGCATCGGGCTTTGTGCTAGGATAAGTAAATGGGATGGTGGTTTTCTTTCCCTAGTTAGGACAGTAACTAGTTAAACTATCAGAAAAAGATTGTACAGAGGAAGTTGACTCGTAGGAGAAAAGTAATGCATCTCGCAGAGGAACGTGCATCACAGAGGAAAGTCAAGATACACTCAGTGGCTATTTTGCAATCTATTGTGTTCCAGCACCCTGTGATAGACACAGGCATTTAGCACGTAATCTCCCAAACCTCGTGTCATTACGGACTTCGGTTCTGGAGTTCCCAATTAATCGTAACAGTTCTAAGGCTTCATATCCTATTGACTGTGTGACCCAAATCTTCACAAGAGCTTTATGAAGAAATTACCACCAGCGTTCAACAAGTTTGAATGTTGAATCATGATTTACTCGGAGAGATCCCAGCCCAGACAAGTGACACTTCTATGTCCTATTAACGTGCCTGAGTGACAAGACGGTGCTTCCTCCCACTTTCCAGAGGAGCAGCCTGTTAAAAAGAGATTGTAACCATAAGCATATTTTACTGAATACTGCATAGCTTGGTTTTGCCTCTCGGGGGGAAAGACGTTGGGGGGGGAAGGAGCACCATGCATGTACTCTTTTGCTTAATGTCTATGGATGTCCCTGGAGCACCTCAAGAACACTTGTATTATTGTGTGTTTATTAAGTAACTTGCTACGCGGAGCGAGGAGCACTTTTGCACTGCCGGTGCAGGGGAATAGAAACGGTATGCAAGGATATGGACCCTGTTATCCTTGTGATAAAACATGCGTAGAAACAGTGCAGTTTTATTTCACGCACACACCTGGCCTTGCAAGCATTGGGGGTAAAATGACCAGAATGAGAACAGGACCGTTCGCAGAGAAGCCAAGTGGGCTCCGCTGATTTCGGGGGACAGAAACGAGGGCCAGAGCCCCGGAGATGCGCCCCTGGGGAGCGGATTTAACCTCTGGAGTGGCTTCGCTATTGTTGCTCCCCGATAAAACACCTCAGTCCTTCCTTGCCCGCACTCCCCTCCCTGGGGGCTGCGAGGACCCTGGGGAACGGGACGGGACAGGGTTTCTGCTGCAAAACACCCCGGGGCGCCCGCGCTCCCGCACAGCCAGTGCACCCCCCCCGGGGTCCCGGCCTCCCCCCGGGAGGGGACACGGCGGGGGGCGGAGGCTGTGCCAAGGCCACGCCGCTTTTTTGCGAGCAGGGGCGCAAATGCACGCTCATGCCTTTGGCAGCTGCCGGGCAGAAGCCGCCGAAAAGCGGGGCATCCCCCCACCCTCCCGAGCAAGGAGGGGCGGCTAAACCACCTCCTCTCCACTCACCCCTCCTCTCACCCTGTATCCCGGGACAGGTGGCGGGTCCGCCCCTTCCCCACCTGGGCGGGGAAGGCGCCGCCGGTTCCTCCTCCCCCCTCCTCCTTGCTCCCGCCCCATCCTCCTCCTCCTCGGCGTCCCCAGAGGGAGCCCCTGCGCTCCGCGGCCGGGCGGAGAGCGCAGCCGGGCTCGCCCCGTCCCGCAGCCGGCTCCAGCCGCTCCGTAAGCCCCTGCGCACCCGCCGCCGCCTGCAGCAGGAGGAGCAGAGGGAGGAGGAGGAGGAGGAGGAGGAGGAAGGCAGCAGCCCGCCCGCAGCGGGCCACGCACGTGTGCGTGCAGCCCTCGACGGCCGCCCTCCAGCATGCTGCGCGGAGCCGCGCGGGGCAGAGCGGCGGAGAGGAGCTGATCGCGGCCGCGGGAGAAAAGCAGAGCGGAGCAGAGGAGCGGCTCCGCGGAAACCTCCGTGCGTCCGTCCTGTCCGACCCCCTCACCCCTCCGAGGGAGCGGCGGTCCCGCAGCATGGGTGGCCGCAGCCCCCTCGCCGCCGCCGGGCCCCGCGGGGCCGCTGTCCTGGTGCTGCTCCTGGGGCGCGTCGCCCTCTGCTCCGCCGTGGAGGAAAAGAAAGGTAGGGAGGGCGCGGGGGGAGCGCCGGGCCGCCGCGCGGGGGTCCCGCCGCCGCTCTGCCGGCTGCGCCCCGTGGGACCGCGGGAGCCGGGCTGAGGGCGGCG